>CAJVGC010000592.1:11679307-11726276 GCA_910822075.1 Senecio squalidus
CTCAATTCTTTAAAGATCTAGGGATCCACTTCTTACCCATACATTTTTCCCTTAATATTTTTTTTTTTTTTACATTTTTTTTTTTTTGATATGTTTTACTTAACTTTTTTTTTTTTCAAAATCACATGTGATTTTTTTGTAAAAAATTAAAATCACATGTGATTTTCAAAAACCAAAATTTATAAATTTTAAAATCACACGTGAAATTTTTTTTTTTTGTCGAAAATCACATGTTATTTTTCAAAAACCAAAATTTATAAATTTTAAAGTCACACTTGAAAATTTTGTTTCTCGAAAATCACATGTGATTTTATAAACAAAATAGTTTGTAGGTTAAAAATCACATGTGATTTTGGTAAAAAAAATAATCAATAATTTTTTAAAATCAAACGTGATTTCACCTATAAAAAATTTGTAGATTGAAAATCACATGTGATTTTTAAAAAGTAAGGTTGAAAATCAAATGTGATTTTCGGAAGAAAAAAAAATAAAAAGTAAATAAAAATGTAAAAGAAAAAAGTAAAAAAAAAAATTTAGAAAAAAAGAACAAAAATATAAGGAAAAATGGGTGGTTAGAAAGGGATCCCTGGATCTCTAAAGAATTAGGAATCCTTTTTGAACCCAAAACTATATATATATATATATATATATATATATATATATATATATATATATATATATATATATATATATATATATATATATATATATACTAGATTATTGTCCCGCGATAGCGCGGAAAAAAATAAAAATTGAATTGTAAACTTTATGTTTATGTAGATTTTAGGTTATTATAAAAAGACAATGTTATACATATAATAACATATATATACCTTTACGTTTATACACATGTTAGTTATAATAACATAAACACTTTTACGTTTATACATATGTTTTAATATTTTTTATTAGGAGATTTTAAATAAAAATTATGTAAATCATAGTTCAAATTGAGTGAAATTTTTTTAAGTAAATTGGAATTTTGTTTTTATTTAAGTAGAGATTGGAATTAAAGAGATAATGTAATTATGTTTTGTAAAAGAGTGTAAAATGAAAATAGTGTTTGATGACATCATCAATTTGATCTAACGGTTGAAATCAAATAAGTTAACCCATCTAAGGGTCGTTACTTCGCCATGTGGCATTTAAGGCAACACCCGATTCATAAATAGGGTCGGGTTTCGGATAGAATAGTTCCAGTTTGTCGGGTTTCGGGTTTGACCCGATTGACCTGAAAATTACCGTCGAGCTATATTTTAATCCAAAGGCATATGATATATATAAGCTAGAAGTCTGAAAGAGTTTCATACATGAAGCGATGTGGGACAAAGTAGGAAAAACTAAAGGCATATGATATATATAGGCTAGAAGTATGAAAAAGTTTCATACCTGAAGCGATGTGGGACAACTAAAATGAAAATAGTGTTTGATGACATCATCAATTTGATCTAACGGTTGAAATCAAATAAGTTAACCCATCTAAGGGTCCTTACTTCGCCATGTGGCATTTAAGGCCTCTCTTTTATTATATATTAAAGATAACATAAACACTTTTACGTTTATACACATGTTTTAATATTTTTTATTAGGAGATTTTAAATAAAAATAATGTAAATCATAGTTCAAATTGAGTGAATTTTTTTAAAGTAAATTGGAATTTTGTTTTTATTTAAGTAGAGATTGGAATTAAAGAGATAATGTAATTATGTTTTGTAAAAGGGTGTAAAATGAAAATAGTGTTTGATGACATCATCAATTTGATCTAACGGTTGAAATCAAATAAGTTAACCCATCTAAGGGTTCTTACTTCGCCATGTGGCATTTAAGGCAACACCCGATTCATAAATAGGGTCGGGTTTCGGATAGAATAGTTCCAGTTTGTCGGGTTTCGGGTTTGACCCAATTGACCCGAAAATTACCGTCGAACTATATTTTAATCCAAAGACATATGATATATATAAGCTAGAAGTCTGAAAGAGTTTCATACATGAAGCGATGTGGGACAAAGTAGGAAAAACTAAAGGCATATGATATATATAGGCTAGAAGTATGAAAAAGTTTCATACCTGAAGCGATGTGGGACAACTAAAATGAAAATAGTGTTTGATGACATCATCAATTTGATCTAACGGTTGAAATCAAATAAGTTAACCCATCTAAGGGTCCTTACTTCGCCATGTGGCATTTAAGGCCTCTCTTTTATTATATATTAAAGATATATATATATATATATATATATATATATATATATATATATATATATATATATATATATATATATATATATATATATAGGATTAGGATATTATAAAAAGGTTTGAATTAAGAAGGATAGAAATAAATATGAGAGTGTCATGTGGCATTTTAAAAAAAATTATTATTATTATTATTTTAATAAAAAAAAGGAAATTTTAATAAATAAAAAAAAGTTGGAGGAAAACAAAAAAATTTGAAATTTTTTCCGATGACGTCATCATTTTCGTACATAAGTTTTAAACTTATGTAAACGAAAAATTGATGCACCAACTAAAAAAATGATTTTTGGTGCATCATTTTATAAAAAAATGACAATTTTGGTGGTCATTTTTCAAATAAAGTGATTTTGGTGCATAAGTTCGTTTAAAAAATATTTTTCGTACATCAGTTTAAAAAAAATGAATTATTGTGTTTCAGTTTTCAAAAAAAAATTTGTGCATAACTTTCTTCGAGCCAAAAAAAAAATTTCCACGAAAAAATAAAATTTCGATTTTTTTTTAAAATTATTTTTTGTATTAAAAATATTATTTTATTATTAAAAAAAGAAATTTCAAAATTGTCAAATGTCACTCATACAATCCTTTCTATCCTTTTTATTTAACAAACTTTTTCCATTAACCCTCCCCAATATATATATATATATATATATATATATATAATATATACCATACATTTAAACCCACACAACTAAAAACTACAACACATGCCTACATACGCATTATTCATCACATATTTATCAAATACAACACAAAAATGCCCCGAAAACAAACCAAAAAACACCTTCATTTAGTAACAACATGTTTCATTATACGTTAAGCAACCCCGGTTTCTATGCCACCTTCACCGGCGGGTTCTTCCACGATACAAACAAATAAAGTTTCACCATCAAATGCTCTCGGGTTTGCTTCATACGGTCCACCAATCGCCAATCGGTTTGCACTAGCGTCCGACGATCCTCACAACTCGTACCAACACCGCGATTGGTACCAAGAATCGCCACCTCAAAACTCACCCTAATTTAATCAATCTCATTCAAACTCATAACAATTTAACCAACAATCACCCCAATTCTATCAACATCAAAACTCATCACAATGGAACCCACCGCCAAACTAATACCAATTTAACCAACAATTACCCCAATTTAATCAACCACATCAAAACTCATGACAATGAAACCCACCACCAGACTCGGCACAATGGAATCCACCACTAAACTCATCACAAATGAATCGATCACAACCAAACTCATCCCTATCTAATCAATCACCACCGCACACTGAGGAAGAAATCGCTGAAATTGTACCAAAAAGAAACCAAACAAAGTAGTCCCTTAAAGAAGCTAAAATTTAAGGCGAACGGTGGGTACACGCTTCGGATGATACTGTAAACGGAAACTGTGACGTTCCGTATTTTTGAGGTATTATCCGGTTGCCATCTATCATTATTTTGTCGGTATTGTTTTGATCCATTATATTTTCCTTGTGTTTTATCACGCTTTATTTCGTTTTGTCGGGATATTTAATTATTTGTTTAGCTAAACTTTGTTCTTCGGAATGGGAGTATGTTAAGACCTAATGTCTTTTAGCTAGTGCTTTCGTAAGATAAGTTAGCGTGTTTAGCTTTCGAGAAGCTAACGTTAAGTGTTAAATACTAAGTATTAAGTATTACTAAATTGGTCCTTTAACGAGTTAATTCTGTGTCTAAGTTACTATCGTAAACGTTATTAAACAAATTGGGAATCGTTCGTTGAAAAAAAAAAAAAAAAAAAAATCTTGACTGCGAGGCAGTGAGGACTCTGACCTGAATTTTGTAGTTTTGCTCTTTTGACCCAATCACGTGGATAACTCACTTTTTTTTGAATTTTTGCTTCAATCCAAGTGCTCCAACATGTGATCCATGCTAACTTGAAGCGGGTAAGATATAGATCTAAACTTACTTCCATGCATTCTCTTTCACCCAAACTTCTCCTTAAACTTTTCCGTTACTTTTCTTTGATTCCCACTTCAAACACACTAATTTCTCTCATCTCTTTCTCTCTATTTTCTGGAAATCTTACATTGTTAGAGATGTTATGAGTTTATGGAGTATTTGGTGGAGTATTAGAGAGCATATCCTTCATTTTTTTCAGTTAACTTCTTTGGGTTACCATCTTTGTGGTATATTCTTGTCATCATGTAAGTCTAATTTCTTTACTCTCATTTACTCTTCTTTCACTTTCATGCAACTTACTCACAAGAGTTTTGTGTGTTTGATCTTTGGCATTCATTTTCATCATTTGGAGTTCATCTTCTAGGTTTTGGCTTTCAAGATCGTTTGTGCCGTTGAATCACCTCAAAATCTTCTTAGCTTTGGAGAACTCGGATTTTCGTGACCTTTCCGGTGTTTGTAGATTATTGCGAAGGTCGTCGGTACTTTCTTAATCATCCTTTTCGTTTACGTATTCTTATTAAACACTAAAAATTCGTTTAAGTAAACATATTAGACAAATATATGAACAATAACTAATCAACCTAATAAACATAATATTTACATAAAGTGAAATTATTGGACGTGTTAGTGGTGACCATACTCGGACTTTTATGTAAATTCGGTTAAATATAACATAAAATATACCGAAAATAATGTTTAAATGGTTAAAATTATAAAGTAAAATTTTTATAAAAATCCTCATAGTTTTATATTCTATTAATAAAATGTAAAATAAATATTAAAAGATGAACTTGTAATATATATTTGACATTTTTACCGATTTATTTGAATTTTTAACCTATTTAAAACGTTAAAACGTTAAAATCGATATAAATGCGAAATAAATATTAAATCTTAAAATATCAGATTATGGGATATAAAATGTATATATTTGACTAAAATAATTTTATAAAAAATTTCGGAACGTTTCTATTAAGTATTACGTACTTTTTGGACTAAAAAGACGTTATATATATGTTAAAACACGTAAATTAATACTTGGACATAAATTATAATTTTTAATGACATGGTATAATATAAAATGACATTCTTTAATAGAATATGATTTTTAGAAAAAATTGTATAATTTCGACTAAAATCAGTATTTTTCCGGAAAACCAATATTTTTACCGTAAAATCAGTATTTTCATAAATTCACATTTTGGACTAAATGAACTTATTATACATTCTAAAGTATTTAAAACTAATTATTTTGACTTTCGTCTCGACATCCATTTTTAGTTCGATATCGATCCTCCTCTCGCGTTTTAAATATATATATATATTCGAAGTAATTGTAAATACTAATTTAATAGCTGACTTTTTAGGTTGACTATGACTAAGTTGACTCCTATCAAATATTCGACGTTATGTCATTCTTTCGAATCCTTATCGTTGATCGATTTTCAATTCATCATTCTTACCTCGTTGTTAATCTCAAAGGATTATCGTTAAAATGTATTGAATCTTTTAAACATTAATAGAAGGGCTAAACCGTGCTAGACTTAGTCTCAGAAAATACTTATTTAGTTTCATTTCTTTCTAGGGCACTTAGGCGGGAGCCGTGACTGTGACTCGGGTTTGGACTAATTTGACTTGTCACCCGACGTTTGGTATTATCGTGGGTTATTCGTTGCTCTTTTTACTGTTTTACTTTGGGCATGAAAAGCTTATATAAAACTTGTGTTATTTATATTGTATACCTAGTGGATCGGAATTGTTTGTAGATTAAATTGTCTTTAGGCCTCGTTAGACCCCTCTGTTTAAACACCTGTTAACTTTTTGAGCATCGGTTGCATATATATATATATATATATATATATATATATATATATATATATATATATATATATATATATATATATATGGGTTTGGCAAACCCTCATTGTTCGGTAGGATGTCCCTACGAATGGATGTTATGGTCGTATGTTACTTGTTGATATGCCTTTGGTTTGACAAGCCTTAGGTTAGTGGATTATTTATTGTAGTCAGGATCGGGTGTATGATATCTAGGTAATATACGTCGCACTATGGTTGTAAAACAAGATATGCTTGGAAATTTATTTGAAATGTTATATTTTAAATGGGCACTTTTCAACTTAAAATTGCGAATAATTCACCGACATATTTGTTGACGTATTTTTTAACGCTTTTCAGGAGTTTGAGGTTGAGGATTGATGTTATGTTTCATGCCATGCGTTTGATTTTGCTGATCGTTTATTTGTTGCTTGGAACTTGTTATAATTTAGCTTAATTCCTAGAGCATCTGTGTATTATGATTTTGATTATGTATTTGAGACGAGTATGTTGTCTTGGCATGATTTATTTTAAATGATGTATGTTTTCTTATAGTGTTTGTTGTAACCTTGACTCATGATATCATAATTTGTACACCTCGTGTTTTCGCTTGAGTGGGGTGTGACAAAAACAAACAACCGAGGTGCCTTTTTGGGCAAAAGTGCAAGTCGATTACAACAAATTGGTCGAGGAACAACGTAACCTTAACCAACTAACGGGAAAGTAGAATAAAATTGCCAAAGACGTTAAGCTTTTCAACTCAATATGCAAACAACAATGATCCTCGTCCAAGCGGTGCATCAGACGAAAACGTTATAGAATCGGCATAGGTACAATTCAAGGATCAAACATGACGATACTTCATCTACACACAAATGTTGACATGCAATTAATATATACCCGAACTTATACACGGTGTATGGTGTTATGAAAAACAAACAAAAATCGAAAAAGAAAACCAACTAGGAACTCATAAACATAGAAGATGATGCAACGGTACCCAACACCTTCCAAGCCATAAACCCGGGTCTTTGCGGCTGCCATGCAAAGGTTATTCACCAACGATACGATTCGACGTCCATTTAGTCGATACACAAGCAAAAAAACTAAAAGAAATTCGATTTCGTCTGACGTTAAAGGGAGAAAACCCTGAATCGGTTAGAATGGCGACCGATGGGCAAAAAAACGATGGATACACTTAATCATCTTGCCGAAAGAAAGTTAGTTTTTAAGCTTAGATTTTTATGACAAAAAATGAACCAAAAAGTATTGGTAAAAAAACAAATTAAAATTCTAAAACATGCTAAGAAAGCGACGGAAAAAAAAATTAAGTCGGGATTTTGCGATGTTGTTTGGTTGATTGGGTACGCATCAAGAAGACGGCGACGAGTGAACGAAGATGAAGATGGATGAAGAATAGACGTCGGATTTTCATTTTAAAAATAATCAATGTGTATTTTATTTAATGTAATGTTATTTTAATTAATGATGTTTGGATGTAATGTTTTTATAAAAATGTAATGTTTTTTATTTATTGAATTTGTTGAAATGATTATCATTATGTTTAAATATATAAAATAAAGGGAAAAATGCCAGAAAAGGTAACATAAAATACAAATTTTGACAATTGGGGGTACGTAAAAAAATTTAGAACCAAAAAAGATTATAAAATCTAATTTGTTTCAAAAAAGGATTATAAAATCTAATTTGTTTTAAAAAGGGATTATAAAATCTCATTTGTTTTAAAAGAGGATTTTCGAAAATTATTAACCGTTAAAATGAAGTTTCAAGCCTAAATTTTTAAGATATGATTAAAACTCTTTTTAAAATTGTGATTTTCTCTAATTCCTCGTGACTTTTAGAAAAAAACGAGACGCGTTATTTAATGTTTTACATGTTGAAAACAAGTTAAAAACTTAACTTTCGCAAATAATCCTTTATTGTGCCAAATTCGATCTTCTAATCCTTTTTGGTTCCAAATTTTTTTACATACCCTCAAATGTCAAAATGTGGATTTTATGTTACCTTTTTTGGCATTTTTCCCTAAAATAAATAAATGTGTGGGGTCATGAAAAACTGAATAACCGGTTATTGCTGACAGTGATTTAGTCCAATTTTAGTTAGTTTGGTGTGTGCTGACGTGACGTTGAGTTGACAAAAGTTGACCATGTCACTTGGTACAACGGTTGAGAGTGGTCTAAATTACAATTTTGACAAGTACTTTCAAGTTTATTTTACTTATTACGTCCTTTGGGAGTTTTTCTAGTGGCAATTTAAAATTGGATAAAATTATATCAAGATGAGAGGTACAAAGTGCGAATCTCACCGGCAACAACCTTGTTTGAGACATTTCACATATCAAATATAGTTTGAGCAGGTATCCAATGCCGATAACGCTTTAAGCCCACGGGTCAAGATGAATTCATCCGACATCATACGCTCCTAGTCAAAAAAACATATATTAAAATATGTACGGTAGTCACTCATCGATACTTTTCTAATTTATTTATTATCTAATTTATTTATTATCATATGGTTTTGTTTAGATATAAAGTTATCACCAAGAAAATATATATAAGTTAATATCTGTAATCTGTTTTTTTTTCTCTTTTCCGTTGCATGTGAAAACTTGTTGGATTGTTTAGTCAGAAATGAACTTTGCAATGGTCAAATCAACAACATATACATGGAAAAAATGCTATTTGTAGAAACGTTTCAGTAATCTCCCATAGTTTTATGTAAATGAATAAAGGTCCCTATGACTATCTTTATACAAATTTTAGCTTTTTCAACAAGACAAGTTGACTCGTGTAAAATTATGAGTTGAACTTTAGGGTTGTCAACAATACTCGTTATGTCGGGCATAGTAAAACTACAAGGGGGATGTTCGTTTGAACTTATATTTATATTTATGAGTTTGTTTGATTTCGGGTTATATTTCAAAACTCATTTTTCACTTTCTTTTGTTACTTATAAGATTATAATCCTTTATTATGAGCCCATAAGCAATAAAATAAGTTTATGAAACATAAGATGAAATTAATACTCATAAGGCCAAAATAAGCTCAAACAAAAATCAGTTTAACCTTAATTGTATAAATATAGAACAAATATATAATTTGAGTATTATTTAGATGTTTTAGCTTGATGTACACTAATGCTTTTTTTACTCTCATTTTATTTGAATGATTGAATCTTATTTGGTTAAAATTTATAAGCGTATATAATCATATTTATCTCATGTTGGACCCATATTATTTGTGACCCTCATTGATCATTTGTCCTTACTGATATGATGACTGACACTAACTGAAATCTGTGTCTAGTAAATATTCGATGGACGTATTTACCTTAACGACACTATAGATTTCCCATTAGGTGATCGGAACTAAGAGAGCTAAATGTAAACACTTATTAAACACCACGGGACTAAATAATACACACTCCTAATTTGAGTGTGTATATAAAGGGATGTGATAAACCTTTAGAAGAGTTGGCTCATTTTATTCTTCACCCTCTTTTATCCCAAAACACACACTAAGTGTTTTCTCTCTAATTCTCCATCCTAACACGATCATCTCAATTTGGGAATCATTGATGGCTAATCTATTCAACAACATGCCCGGATCATCTGCAGGTATGTTAAATCTACATGAACCAATATAATTTAATCCAACATGTGGTATCAGAGCCAATGGCTCGTGATTATCCATTGGTTCATGTTTATTTATCGCTTGGCTATTGCTATTATTGATTCTGCAACTTATTTGGCCGGCGGTTTGCGTTTTTTGGGTGAAAAATGGGATTTTTGGCGATGGTGGCGGCTGTACAGCAACCCTAATTTCGACGAACTTCGTTCGTGCGAATGAAGGCTCATTCGTACGAACCTAATTTGCTCGTTCGTACGGATGAAGCCCTATTCGTACGAACCTAAATTGTTCATTAGTACGAATCTGATTGGCTCATTCGTACGAACCTGATTTGTCGTTCGTACGGATGAAGCCCCATTCGTACGAACCTGACTTGTTCATTAGTACGAATCTGATTTGTTCATACGCACGAACGTAACTGTTGATCCGTACGAATCTGGGCTAATACGTGCGAACCTAGGCTTACATTCGTACGAACTTAAACCTTACATCCGTACGAACCTAGGCTTACATCCGCACGAACCTGGACTTACATCCGTACGAATCAATACTCATCCGTACGAATATAATCTCATCCGTACGGATGACTACAGACCCTAATTTGGTCGTTTTTTAAAAGTCTTAATGGTTGCCTTATTTTAAAATCGTTTAGCTTTTGGGGCTCTGCCCCTTGACCCCGTAAGGGGCGCTGCCCCTTAACCCCGCAAGGGGGCGCAGCCCCCTTGACCCCTGCCTTATTTGTAGTGGTCACCTTATTTAGTCACCTTATTTGTATGTGACCTTATTATACTTATGCACTAATATTCATGTTTTCATCTTTTGTTGCCCAAAGGTCAAAGGTGATTTCTATGATTGCATTTTTCCTTTAGCCTAAGAAACACGTAGGATATTAATTCTGCCCAAAGGTGATTTAATATACTTGTGTGCTTTAAAGGATTCTTATTATGCCTTAAAACACGATGTTCTATTTTGTTGCCCAAAGGTCAAAAGACAAACATAGTGTTGCATAAACCTTATGCTCATAATTTTACTTAGATATTAGTTATTTCTGCCCAAAGGTGATGTAACATCTAAGTAGAGCCTTACTTTAGCTTATTATTTTGGTGTTTTTTAATAGGCTTACCTATCACTAGCTTCATTACTTATATGGTCTTAGTCTCAGGAACATTACTATTAGGTCTACTTATTTTAGACATTACTCTAGTTCTATTACTTTAAGGGACATTACTTAGTTTGCCTTATATAGCTAACTCTGTCACTCTAAAATCTTCTATAATTCGTATCATAATCTTATATCCTCCTTATTCTCCACTACAGTACCAAACTTCGGCATTGAGGCACTTACTGGTGCTAATTTCACTTCATGGAAGGAGCAACTTAATTTAACTCTGGGAATGCTCGACTTGGACTATGCTATTCGCCATGATGAACCCGCCGCTATTACTGCTGAATCTACTGCGACTCAGAAAGCGGACTTTGATAAGTGGGAAAGGGCGAATCGGCTGTCCCTAATGATGGTCAAGAACTCTATTCATTCCAGCATCCGAGGAGCTATCCCTGATAACGACAAAGTGAAAACTTACCTCAAATCTGTTGAGGATCACTTTAAGGGATCGTCTAAGGCAACTGCGAGTAGTTTAATGCTACAGATGCTAACCCTTAAGTATGAAGGTTCTAATGGTGTCCGTGAACACATAATGAAGATGGTTGATATGTCTCATAAGCTTAAGCATTTGGAAATGGAAGTCTCAGATGGCTTTCTTGTGCATTTCATAATGACTTCCTTGCCTGCTCGGTTCGACACTTTCAAAGTGAATTATAACGCTATGAAAGATAAATGGTCGATAAGTGAACTGATTGCTATGTGCGTTCAAGAGGAAGATCGTCTTAAGCACACTCAACCTGAAGCTGCTGTTCACCTTACTACCACTTCAAACCCCAAGAAGAGGAAAGGTAATTACAGTAACAAGACTGAAAACAAAGTCCAAAATCATGGTGCTTCTACCTCTGGCCCTAAATCCTCGACAAGCAATAATAACTGCCCATTCTGTCGCTCCAAAGGGCACAGACAGAAAGATTGCTCTAAATTCAAGGAATGGCTAGCTAAGAAAGGTAACATTCTTTACGTAATATTTGATTCCTTTACTACTGATGTTCCATTTAATACATGGTGGGGTGACTCTGGTTCTATGGTCCATGTGACAAATTCATTACAGGGATTCCTTACAATCCAGAAGCTACAAAAGGACCAAAGAAAGCTTAGAGTTGGAAATGGTGATCTCTTAGAAGTCGAAGCCATGGGGACCTTAAATTTACATATGAATACCGGAAAGTGTATTAGATTAATAGATACCTTATATGTACCGAGAATTACTCGGAACCTTGTATCTATATCTAGACTTGATCTTGAAGGTTATGTAATTACTCATGGTTGTGGCAAGATCACTTTTACTCTTAATAATGAATTGGTTGGTTGTGGTTTTTTGGATGGATTACTGTATAAATTAGAACTAGATCATAATTTCTCACAGTCTTTGTTGTCTCTTAATATTGATGACATAACTAAAACAAAGACAAAATCACCTAAACAAGCAGAGAATTCCTCCACATTGTGGCATAAACGTCTCGGCCACATCTCACGAGATCGCATGACACGACTCGTAAAAGAAGGAATATTACCCTCTCTTGATTTTAGTGATTTTGAAACATGTATTCAATGCCTCAAAGGCAAAATGGCTAAAGGGAATAAGAAAGGAGCCACCAGATGTTCCAACTTGTTGGAAATAATTCATACTGATATTAGTGGCCCCTATCCCGCATCAATAACAGGACATACATCATTTATTACATTCATTGACGATTATTCACGTTATATGCACCTTTATCTGATTAAAGAAAAATCTGAATCCTTACAAACTTTTGTCGATTATAAAACTTTGGTTGAAAACCAACTTGATCATAAGATAAAAGTTGTCCGATCAGATAGGGGAGGTGAGTATTACGGTAAACATACTGATATTGGTCAAGCTCCTGGTCCTTTCTATAATTTTTGCAAGGAACAGGGCATAATTAACCAATACACCATGCCAGGTTCTCCTCAACAGAATGGTGTTGCTGAAAGGAGAAACCGAACTTTAATGGACATGGTGAGAAGTATGCTCGCCAACACTAACCTACCCAAATTTCTTTGGACTGAGGCCTTAAAAACAGCAGTTCATATACTCAATAGGGTTCCATCAAAATCTGTCCCTAAAACTCCTTATGAGATCTGGACAGGTAGGAAACCGAGTCTAAAATATATGAAAGTATGGGGCTGTCCTGCCGAAGCAAAAGTCTATAACCCTAACTTAAAGAAACTGGATTCTAAAACCCTTACATGTTTCTTTATTGGTTATCCCGAGAACTCAAAAGGTTATCGGTTTTACTGTCCTTCTCACTCTACCCGCATCATAGATACGCAACATGCCAATTTCCTCGAAAATTCAGAGATCAGTGGGAGCACGACAAATCCTGATTTAGATTTGCAAGAAGTACAAGAAGCGGGGGGAAACCATTCGTCGGTTATTACGATTCCTCCGATAATTCCTCTTGTACCCAACGCTGCTCCCGATATACCTGGATCTCCTAATGAACCGGTTGAACCTCCTAATCTAAACGCCGAAGAACCGCTTGTTCATGAAGAACCCGTAATTCAGCTCAGGAGATCATCAAGGGCTCGCAGAAACACTAATTTTGATGATTTCGAAACTTATCTGGCTGAAGTCGAAAACATTGGGAAACTTACTGATCCAACCTCTTACCGAGAAGCTATGAATAGTGATCAGGCCGCTAAATGGATTGAAGCCATGATTGAAGAGCTCAAATCCATGGAGCGTAATGGCGTTTGGGTATTGGTTCCACTCACTAAAGGATCCAAAGTAATTGGATGTAAATGGGTGTTTAAAACCAAATTAGACCCGAATGGAAACGTCGAACGCTATAAGGCCAGACTGGTTGCAAAAGGCTTTACTCAAAAGGAAGGAATTGATTATCAAGAGACCTTTTCCCCTGTCTCTCGTAAAGATTCCCTAAGGATCGTCATGGCACTCGTAGCTCATTATGATTTAGAGTTACATCAGATGGATGTCAAGACCGCTTTCCTAAATGGTGACTTGCAAGAAGACGTATACATGCGGCAACCTGAAGGATTTATTCCAGAAGGTAAAGAGCACATGGTCTGCAAGTTGAATAAATCGATATATGGGTTGAAACAAGCATCACGACAATGGTACCTTAAATTTGATGAAGTCGTAAAATCTGATGGCTTCCTAAAGAATCAAGTGGATCAATGCACCTATCTCAAGATCAGTGGGAGTAACTTCATTATCCTTGTTTTGTATGTGGATGACATCCTACTTGCAAGTAACAACTTGGATCTGCTACATGAGTCGAAGCGAATGCTTTCGCATAATTTCGACATGAAAGATCTCGGTGATGCCTCTTATGTTTTGGGTATCGAAATAAATCGAGATAGACGTAATGGTGTTCTAGGTCTTTCCCAAAGGGCTTATATTGACCGTATTCTAGAACGCTATAACATGCAGCACTGCACACCCACTGTGGCTCCGGTAGTTAAAGGGGACGTATTTGGACCTCATCAAACTCCGAGCACTGAAACTGAGAAGGCTGAAATGAGGATGATACCTTACTCATCTGTAGTTGGGAGCATTATGTACGCTCAGGTCTGTACTCGACCGGATATCGCTTACATCGCTGGTATGCTGGGGCGTTACTTATCTAACCCCGGATTAGCACACTGGAAAGCGGCTAAAAAGGTTCTGCGATATCTGAAAGGGACCAAAGACTACAAATTAACTTATAGAAGAAGTGACAACTTGGAAGTAGTAGGTTATTCTGATTCTGACTTTGCTAAATGCAAAGAAGACCATAAATCTACTTCTGGGTATATTTTCATGTTAGCTGGCGGACCAATCTCTTGGCGGAGTCATAAACAGAAACTGACCACAACATCTACTATGATGGCTGAATATGTTGCCGTTTATAATGCAACCTGTCATGGGATGTTGTTAAGGAACCTGATCAGTGGACTCAAACTCGTCAACTCAATTTCTAGACCATTGAAGCTTTACTGTGATAACTCAGCTGCTGTAACTTTCTCGAACAGTAACAGTTCGACTGGCGCTGGGCTGTATCTTGACACAAAGTATCTGTTTGTACGCGAACGGGTTGAGGAAAATGTTCTTTGTGTTGAGTACATAAGTACACATGACATGCTAGCGGATCCGATGACCAAAGGTCTTCCTCCTAATATATTCGTAGGACACGTGTCGAATATGGGGCTTACAAAAGACTTAATTTAATAGCATTGTTGTACTTATTGGTCATTATTATTTATTAATGAAAATTTTCCTCCTTATTCAGATTTTGTTTGTCTATTATATACACCTTATGCGCATAACTGTGTTGGACATTATTATAACAAAATTTGTCTTAGTTAGTCTATCATTGCTTATTCAGTTTTGAATTTGAGTCATAGTTTGACTAGTGGGGGTCCTGAGTAGATATTCTTCTCTACGACTGTACTTATCAACTATGATTTCGGTTTTAAACAAAATGAGTATTATCTCGTACGGACTTATCAATACTCATAGATAAATGATCTACTCGGTCAAGTGGGAGAATGTTGGACCCATATTATTTGTGACCCTCATTGATCATTTGTCCTTACTGATATGATGACTGACACTAACTGAAATCTGTGTCTAGTAAATATTCGATGGACGTATTTACCTTAACGACACTATAGATTTCCCATTAGGTGATCGGAACTAAGAGAGCTAAATGTAAACACTTATTAAACACCACGGGACTAAATAATACACACTCCTAATTTGAGTGTGTATATAAAGGGATGTGATAAACCTTTAGAAGAGTTGGCTCATTTTATTCTTCACCCTCTTTTATCCCAAAACACACACTAAGTGTTTTCTCTCTAATTCTCCATCCTAACACGATCATCTCAATTTGGGAATCATTGATGGCTAATCTATTCAACAACATGCCCGGATCATCTGCAGGTATGTTAAATCTACATGAACCAATATAATTTAATCCAACATCTCAAACATTAAATTATTGTATCCGACACAAATAAAATGTCCATTTTCACAAACACTCGCTAAAATGTTCTAAGCTTAACTATTGATTTAAATCGTGGTATAAAGACATGTAATGAAAATTTATCTCGAACCCCGACCAAACATTTTACACGATTAAGTATCTAAAAGAGGTTGAACAAACCATAGAAGTGTAAAACGATGAAAGAGATGTTTATCAACTGCTATATATGTCAATTAATCTACTCACAAACATAGTTTTTTCACAAATACATATTCCAAACAAAGTCAAACGTATTTCTATAGAACTCAATAGTAGTATATCTATCATCTAAGGTCCGACAATACTAAAACTCTTTTGTGGTTATATCATTTCTTTTTACTAGTTTTGTCTCCTATGGATTGTGTTAAAGAATGACATAAAGGGACAATGTTGGTGATCCTACCAACATAAAAACAACATGCTTATGAGTGTGTAATATGTCTTTAACATATGATATGCTATGAAAAAATGAGAAACAAAACAAAAAAACGATAGAAGTATCCTCTATTTTTGTAATATATACTTTTTTTTAGGTTTGCGTTGCTTGTTTAAATGTAGATATCAAATACTACTTTAACAAAATGTGTTCACGATTCAACTCTAAATAAAGCGTGGAAAAGTTTTGTTATTATGTAGGTTTTGTGAAGCAACTTTGTTAGTTTATGTATATTTCAAAAGGGTAAGGGTCAAGGGTAGTCGAGTAGTTAACATTTATTTTAAGGATGTTAGTAATTTTCAACTATACGAGTCGCTTTATCAGAAAAGGATTCCGTTAGTTTCAACTTTAAAATTTCTTCTTTTTTTTTTTTTTAGAAAGACAAAGATATATAAACACAAGGAAACACAAAAAGTATAATAGTGAACAGAAAGAAAAAACACAAAAAGAAAATAGAAGAACAATAACCCACAAAACAAACCACCAAATGCTACAACGCCAATATTCAACGACCATGCTATGAGAATTTAGAATCCAATCACTCTAATTTAACTCCATATGATCTCATCGGTTGCATAACCAACCCACCAAAATCTTTTGAACTCCGAAAAGAATATATTTTCGTTTAACTCCATACGAATACATCCTTCCTCAATCGAGTTTTCTGTAACATTCTTTAACAATATCTATTCAATTAATCTTCTTTTATTTAATTTTAGATATTTAGTATCCATCATCATATACTAGGGTAATTGCCAAATTATAAGTACTAATATAAAAGGTATTTAGTAAACACATATGTTATGTTGATAATAATTTTAATAAAATCTCATAATAATTAATTTTAATGAAATAACTTTATATTCTTAAGCATAAACAAAAAATACACTGTTTAATAAAATTATATTTACTAAACTTTTAATGAATAAAATACTATTTTACCATTTAAAAATTTTGTGACAAAGAAATACTAATATGTGGTATTTGTACTTTGTACATGTTTTCTAGCTACTTGCTAGTCGGGTTGTCACTTAATAATATTTGCCGATTTCAAAAAAATAAAATAATATAAACTTTAAGATTCTCATAAGACAATGTTTAGGAAATTATTTAATTTTAGTAATAGGTATTGTTTACTCTGGTTGACAAAATATTAACCAAAAATACCCCATTCAATAATGACCAAAAAACAACCAATCAGAAACTATATTTTAAATGTTTTGTCTTACTTTTGCAGTTGACCTTATTCAATTTTCATCAACCAGATCTGAAACTCAACACGTACACCTTCTATAAGCATATTTTACAACAATTCTAAATGTATCAACTTGGATTAAGTAATTTAAGCTCTGCAAGCCGGAATTATGAAAAAGTCGGCTGAGCCGGGCGGGCCATGTGAAGAACCGGCCAAAGCGTGTTGAAACTTGACTGGTTCAAAAAGCCGAGCCGAGAAAGAAACAGTTTGTGGGATATATTTACAAATAGACCCCTTGGAGATATAAAAAGTGTCGTTTTCAGCTACTGTTGAAAAGGTAAAGTAATGATTAGGGCCAACATCCAAAGTACAGCTGTTACTTGACTATACTTACACGATAAATATATACCCACAGATTTCATCGTATTCCTTAATTAACGCTCATTATAGATGGTCCCAAATACTTGTATTATGTATATTTATATATCTTCTTTACGGGTTTTGGCTTAAGCTATATGTATAGTTTAGATCGAACCCCGTTTTAGTAGTTAAAGAGATAATCATTATTAAAAATTTTACTTTAATTTGTGAATCAAGATAATCTATTGAAGTAAAAACATGTTTTTTTCCGAGAAGAAATAAGCTCACTCTTATCTCATATGCATGATTGAGTAGTAAATATTTGAGTTTCTTCAAATAAAGCTTCATGTTCGCTTGCCACTCACTTCAATTCGTTAGATGTATACATTTTTGAAAAATTTTAAAAACCTAGTTCACGCTTTACCTGTTACCATGTGAGTTAGTATGTTGTCAAATGATAAATGCACACGTTTATATTATAGAGCTTTCCATCTTAACAAATTATTGAAGGTCGTTTGATGTCATTGTATTTCAGATAATGTCTATCAACATAAACCTATACATATTACTTGAATCTATCTTGTCAAACATCGATCAAGTTATATGAATGTGCAATTGCACGTCAACTATGTTCTCTTTGTGATGGATGTGGATACGTAACTACTATCAAACAAACTTTTTCGAGTGTTTGGTTATATCCCAACTAAAATTCCTAGGAACATTTGTCACTTTCTTAGTTTCCTATAACTAAAATACTTTTAAATACTACTGATGATATGTATATACAACAACCAAATTAGATCTTTAAACACCAATGATGGTTTGACGCGTTGGTAGAAAATAGTTCGCTCCTACGAAAGATCTCAATCACTAAAATAGCCGTTTAAAAAAAAAATTAGATCTTTAAAGGAACATACATTACTAAAATTAATGCACAAAAACAAAGGTACACAATGTACTGTTCGGTTTCAGTTAAAATTATTATTTTAATTGATTGAAATCATAAATAGTCTTAAATACCTACAAAATAAAAACAAAAAGATTATTGTAAACTCAAATCAATCACATCACTTCTTTTTAATGATGACAAAGATGTTTGCAATCTAGCTTCTATTCAAAATTAAAGTTTATAAATTTTATGAGATTTCAAAATTAGTTAAGACTATGTGGTGTTGTAAGTGATTTGGGGTGATGATGTGGAGTGATAGAGGTGATTTGTAGGAAAGAGAGTGTGATTTGTAGGAAAGAGAGTGTGATGATGTGGAGTGATAAAAATGGGTGGTGTGGTTGTGTGTAAGTGATGATGATGTGGAGTGATTGAGTTTATTTTGTTATTTTATTATATAATTTTATTTAAAAAGTTATATTTTTATTAAAAATAAAAAAAACACACTACAATTTATTTAAAAAAAAAATACTACAATTTATTAAAAAAAAAAAAACATAGTACAATAAAAAAATACTACATATATTGAGGAAAAAATTTCTCGATAAATCTTTTCTTTTCTTCTTCCGCTATTCTTTTGTAAGGCTCCCCGAGATTACTGGTGTCCTGCATGATCGTCTTTAACGCTTTTGCTCGCATTTTTTCTTGAGCAGTTTCAGTAAATTCCCCGAACTTTTTCCCAATATACTGGAGTGATTCTTCGGCCCCCGAAGAAGAAGCAGCGGCTTTGCCCTTTCCTTTGCGCGCTTTTGTCTTTGCTTGATCTCTACCAATCGGTCTTGGAAGCTCTTCCTCCAAGTGAAGATCATCATCATCATCGTTGAGATCGATTCCAGCAAAAGGCGATACCGGAGTGGCGGGAGTGGAGGGGTTACTAGACTCCGATGTTCTACGCGCTTTTGAGGACCCTCCAAATGTTGGGACAATTTGACAAATCGGGCTTCTTCTCAATATTTCCCAAGACGCTAAATGTAGGAAACCCGTTTGCATTATGGTGCGGTATAACTCCAGAGCATGTTCGAGCACTTGTTGATCACTATGACCGCTTGGTCTAGTTTGTTGGGCTTGTCGAAAAATCCCGTTGAATTTTTTGACCTTTCTTCGTAAGTCGGTCCACTTGCTCGAAAGAGAGTCGTTGGTACGAAAGTAAGAGGGATCATCTTTAAGCATCTTGGCGAAGAATTTTTCACGAACACTATCCCAGTAAAGTGGTGAATGTTGATCATTTCCAAAAATGGGGTCCTCGGATGTCGACGACCACGCTGAAGCAAGTGCGACCTCCTCCTGTTCGGTCCACCTCTTCTTTTCGGTTTTGCCTCTTTGGGATTCGGTTTCTTTCTTCTTATGTTTCCTCTTCCCACGGGCCGGCATACTTTGAGGTTGAGTTTCCGGAACAACCTCATCGTCATCAGAATCGTCTTGGTTACGGTCAACGTCAAATGGAGGCACTTGCGGAAAATCGCGGAGGTTAAGCAATTGTTGGAACGAACCGCCTTGGTATAGCGGGTCTTGGGATGGTCGTTGTGGTGGTGGAGTTTGTTGGTAAAATTGGGGATATTGGTTAGGGTTTGGAAGTTGGTTAAAGTTTTGAAATTGGTTTGGGTGTTGATATTGGTTGGGGTTTTGAAATTGTGGATATTGGTTTGGGTTTTGATATTGGTTTGGGTTTTGATATTGGTTAGGGTTGAACCATTGGTTCCATTGGTTGGGGTTGGGGTTGTTTTGATTGTTGTTGTTGTTGGGATCCATTTGAGATAATTGAAAGAATGTATAAAAATGGAGAGATTGTTATAAAAATTGAGAGAGATAGAGAGATTGTTTGTGGTTTTTTTTTATAAAAATGAGTTGGTTTTTATAGAGGATTTTTAGGTTTAGGTTTAATGTATCCGTTGGTTTTGATTTACTCGACCGTTGCTTCAATTTTTTGACCGTTGCTGCACACTTTTCCTCCCACCACGGCGTTATTCTGCACACGCCGTGGTGGTTTTTTGCTGGATAACGCCCCCACCGGAGTGGGGGTGGGCGTCTTCGGGCGTTATTCATCCTATGTGGCGACGTTATTGGCTGAAAACACGCCTCACACCGCATAGTCTAAGTGTTTTGAGATAAGAAACTAAAAATATATTATAACATGAAATATAAGTTTGATTATTGGAAAATACACGTCTTAACCATTATTAATAAAATAATTAGTAGTCCCAATTATGGTTCTCAACGTGATTTTTAAATTAATAATATCTTTTTATTGTGTATGTGTACAAGTTAAATGTCCATTTAATGAATAAATTTTTTAGTGTGTGAATGAATTTATAAATCATAACTAAAACCATCTTCAAAAGGTTTTCTAAAAATGTTATTTCCTATATTTTAAAGTATCAATTATAAAATGTGTTCTCTAATTATATTTTATATTTGAAATTTTTCTTAGAGTATTGAATACCGATACTCATCACTATTCGCTATTCTAAAAAATTATATTAATATTAATTATTTTTATGTCTTAGACTATATACTTCCTTTATAAAAGTATCAATTTAAAGATATAATGACATTTGAGTTTATAGTTTTAGAATATATGACCGGAGATAATTTGTTTTTTAAAGTATCAATAATCTAAAATTTATTTTTTTATAATATAAAAAAAGAGTATATGCCATTGAAAATGGTTTAAACTTGTTTAACAATATTATATTATATTATATTTACATACATTTATAAAAGTAATTGTTAAATGTTTTTATTCAAATTTAACATATAGTTCCTAATTCTCAAATTAAGTAAAACTTCTTACCATCTCCAATGTATATAACATTGTTAATAGTAAACTAAATGAAAAATTAAATATTTTTTCCGTCTCATTGTAAATGTCTAGTTTTATTTTTTCAATTCTTTTTTTTTTTAATTTTTATCATAAATATTCTTGTTTATATTATGAAATAATTAATGTAAATTAATAAATGATTCAATTCGATTTTAAATGTATTTTCATTGCTATAATTTACATCAAATATTATATAACCCAGTATTATGTAACCCAATAAAAGATGTTTAGAGTCAAAATTAAAAAAAGAAAAAGAATTAAACAGTATAAACTTGATATTTATAGTAGGACGTACGAAGTACAATATATTTGTCCAAGATACGAACGATAACTATAAAAGAAAAAGTCTTACTACTGTTTTAGTTGATACAAAGGCTAGAAGCATTACATTCCCAAGTTGGGAAAACTCTATAGAATAGTAACCAAGTTTCACTTTTGTTCCACTAAAGTCACTCTAACTTTTTTTTCCTATCAAAAACCACTCAACTTTTGATATTGTTCCATTTTTATGTAATTAACCTGCTATAGTAGGTTAGCAGGTAATCTTTAATAAATAAAGATTTTCTTATTAAAATAACTTTTAAATAATAAGCGTGATCGAGGTATTTAAGTGATATTGGTCCAGAATTTATGAGCTTTTGCACAAGAAAATATTTTTTGGGCGTTTAGTTTGTTAGAACATTAACTTTTGTTAGATGTTTGAGATTTTTTGTTTTGATCACATAGATATGTATTTAAGTGATATTGGTGTTTATGCTTGAAAAACAATGTTAAAAATATTGATTATGGATGCTTATTCAAGTAGTTTCTTTCCTCTCTATTTTTGATGTAAAATTATTAGATATGTTAATTCTCTAAATAAAATATGCATGTAGTTTGGTGAAAGAAAAAGTTTGATATGCATGTACATAAATATGCAGGTGGTATATGTAATTTTGGTGCGTAAAAAATGATTTAGTGGGAACAGGGGGTCCTCGAGTTAATTGGAATTAGTTTTATTATCTAATAATAATTATTAGAGTGTATTATTTAAAATTTATTTTAATAAAAAAATCTTTTTTTATTAAAGATTACCTGCTAACTTACTATAGCATGTTAATTACATAGAATGGAACAATATCAAAAGTTAAGTGGTTTTTGATAGGAAAAAAAAGTTAGAGTGACTTTAGTGGAACAAAAGTGAAACTTGGTTACTATTCTATGGAGTTTTCCCTATAAGGTTTGATATACGTCGTATAATTAGAATATGTTAACGATCGTTTATGAAGTATTTTTGTGACCATAGAAAGAGGTGGGTTTGGTAGTTAAGTAAAGAGTAGACACGTTTAGAGGCGGCAAAGTGTGCGTTTGGTTGAACAAACCTAACTACCTCTTTCCTTCATGGTTCACACTCATTTTGCCTTTTCTTTTTCCCTATTAGTAATAATAAATAAATATATAACAGCTTTGATAATATAAATCACATTCTCTCTCTTCATTTTTCTGTTTTCTAGTTTTCCAAAACCAAACTCTCTCTCTCTCACCGGAAAACCACTCTGTTTTCGCCGGAAAACCACTTTATTATTCCTATCCTTCACCGGCGCTCTCTTCGACGAACTAATTCCACGATAACTATACATACATAAACACGCACTAACGGTGTAATTAATTGTACAATTTTCCGAGATTAAAACGGTTAAATCTTCCGATCTCTACCTCCGGTGACTGCTTTAACGGAATGTACCCGACATATTCACCGAGATCGTGATCTACGCTTGAGATTTATCGCTTTTGCATTTTTTTTAGGTTAGTTTAACGAAGACGGAAGGTTTCCGGGACGTAATTTGGAATGAGATGGTAAATTAACTATATATATATATATATATATTTGTATGTACAGGTTTTTTATTAATTTTAGGTGAATATACTGAGTTTCCTTATTTGTTTAGCATTATGTAATTTTTTGTAAATTAATTTATTTCCTTCAATTTTATGTTTATTTTTGTTCTGAAAAATAATTAATAGATAATAAAAAAGTTATTCAGAATTTGTCTCTTCTTAGATGAATTTAGTACGGAGATTTCTCTTTTCTGTTGATGATTTTAATTAAATTAAATTAAATTATTTTTTTGTTGGCGTTTTTATAATTTAATTATTTATTTATTTGTTTTTGACTATATTTCTCTATTAAGAGATAATAATACTGTTCACTTGTTTTTCATCTACTTTGATTTCTGTTAACAAGTTGTTGGTAATCCACACGATTTAAGCTAAATTATTGACGGTTAAGACAATGCTCGTTAATTGTACCGTATTAGGAATTTCTGGGAACAACTTGTGATTTGTTTTGTAAAAATTCGTATCGTTTTATTTATGTTGTAGTTTTTTTTTTTGTGTCAGGGGGAAGGAAGGATTTGTTTCTCGAGAGAGGCGAAGCTAGAGTTTCTGAAGCATAAGAGGCTTCAACGGATGAAAGCAGGGACATTAAATGACACCGCTAATGTCATGAAATTGATGACTAGAAGTAGTGGAGACGCGTTAAGAGATTCTGCATCCTGTGGTGTGAGATCATTTGGTAATCGAGATACCCAATCTGGTGGTTTTGTGAATGGGAGAGATAGCATGTCAAAGCAAAAGGTTGAGAAATTTGACTCAACTGATCTTGATTGGACAGATAAGATGCCAGAATGTCCTGTGTATTATCCGAGTAAGGAAGAATTTGAAGATCCTTTGGCGTATCTGCAGAAAATAGCACCAGAAGCTTCGACATATGGTAATGGCTTATATGCGGTTTACTTTAATGTAACAGTGTAACATAATCACAAGATAGATGCTGCTGTATTCTGCTCTTGTCGTTTATGTATATTATTTTTTGCCTCTGGTTACGTATGTTTGTGCCTGTTCAATCTATTGTCTACTCATGTCGTTTGAATCAATGTTTTCCCTCCAGTACCGAGGGTTCTTTAAAAAGTCGGTTGAGGTGTAAAGTATCATTAACTGAATATTTAAAACTCATCTTTCTTAATTGACCATCTTCAATAAATGTTGATATTTTGTTTTACTCTGCTTATCTTCAAATCTTTAATATGTTGCACTGAGTAGTTCTTGCATTTTCATTAATTACTTTTTACATCAGAGTTTTTTTTTTTTTTTTTTTTTAATTATATGTTTTAATCGTGTGTACCAAATGAGTGGCGTATAACTCTGTTCCTCTGAATCCGTTTTTCAGGTATATGCAAGATTGTTTCTCCTTTGAGTGCCTCTGTTCCCGCAGGCATGGTTTTGATGAAAGAGAAAGCGGGTTTTAGGTTTACTACTAGAGTGCAGCCTCTTCGTCTTGCTGAGTGGAATACTGATGACAAGGTTACTTTTTTCATGAGTGGAAGGTGTGTTCCCTTATATCCTTGATTTTTTACTTATCTGTACGCTCTTTCAGATTTTGACTAGCGTTTTTAATTCATCAGAAACTATACATTCCGTGATTTTGAGAAAATGGCGAACAAGGTTTTTGCACGTAAATATTATAGTTCTGGATGTCTTCCTGCAACATATGTGGAAAAAGAATTTTGGAGTGAAATAGCAAATGGAAAGACTGAAAGTGTCGAGTATGCATGCGATGTTGATGGAAGTGCGTTTTCGTCATCTCCCACTGATGAACTTGGAAATAGCAAATGGAATTTAAAGGTTTGGACTCCTCTTTTTCAGTCAAGTTAGCATTTATATGCATATATGTTGTTGTTATATATAACATTATAAGATTTTGGTTGTTATCATTTCTTAATATCTAAAAGCTCACGCTGTTCTCTTTTCTGAACGCAGAAAGTTGCTAGATTGTCCAGATCGATCTTGCGATTGCTAGAAACAACAATTCCGGTATTTACATATCTTAAATTCTTTTATTGCGAGGATATTTCAATAACTTTGTATACTTTTTTTTTCTTTTCTTAATTAAGTTTGAAATGTGTGATTTACAGGGAGTTACTGAACCAATGCTTTACATAGGGATGCTATTCAGTATGTTCGCTTGGCATGTAGAAGATCATTACTTGTACAGGTTGGTATTCTTGTTATATTTCATCATTATTTGTTTTGTCACTTTGTGCTTATTAATATTTTTTTTTTTCACAGCATTAATTATCATCATTGTGGAGCTCCAAAAACCTGGTACGGTGTTCCTGGTCATGCTGCAGTCGATTTTGAAAAGGTTGTTCGACAAAAGGTGTATGCTCATGATATTCTGTCAACTGACGGGGAAGATGGTGCTTTTGATGTTCTCTTAGAAAAAACAACCTTGTTTCCTCCTAATATTTTGTTACGGCATGGTGTTCCAGTTTACAAGGCTGTTCAAAAGCCTGGTGAATACGTGATCACCTTTCCTCGAGCATATCATGCAGGATTTAGTCATGGTATTATTATTTTCCTTATTTTAATTTACAAAATCCAAAAAGAGTATACGCTGATATCATAAGTTTGTTAAATTTTAGGTTTTAATTGCGGCGAGGCTGTGAACTTTGCCATTGGTGATTGGTTCCCATTGGGATCGATAGCTACTCGTCGTTATGCACTTCTTAACCGTACACCTCTCCTTCCTCATGAGGAACTTCTGTGCAAAGAAGCGATGCTTCTTTCATCAGCTACTGACTATAAAGATTTAGATCATTCTTCTGCTGACGTGGCATCCCAACTTAGCATTAAGGCCTCGTTTGTGAATTTAATACGTTTCCAACATCGTGCTCGTTGGTGTTTAATGAGATCAAGAGGGTGCATGGGTGTTTCTAAGCATTCTCATGGAACCATTCTTTGCAGTGTTTGCAAACGTGACTGTTATGTAGCATATATCAACTGCAACTGCTATTTGCATCCTGTTTGCCTTCGTCATGGTATTTTTAAGCTTTTCTGGCTGTTTGTATATACATCCAGATGTAATTTTAATGTCAGCTGTTTTGTTAATGTCGGGTATTTCTTGAATTAATGCAGAGTTTAAGCCACTTGACTTGCCTTGTGGAAGCAATTTTACACTCTCTGTAAGGGATGAACTCTTTGATATGGAGGCAGCTTCTAGATTGTTTGAGGAGGATAAAAGTATTGTTAACGAGGTTCAACATCAGTTTAGGAACGGAAGTGATATAGTTCTGTTATCTAAACTGTATCCACTAAGTGAAGACGATGGATACGATCCATGTGGCAAGAATGATTTTGAGCCGTCTGTTCCTGAGATTCTGCAAACTTGTTCCTCACTTGACCATGTAAGTTTAAACTCATTCCTTGACGTCAAAGGTTATATGAGAAAAAAAAAATCCCGCATCAATTTAAGTTGTAAGCTGACAAACCTTTGTTATAACAGTTACAGGATGATGATATGCACGAGGCTTCACCAGTTGTTAATGAAGCTCATCAACCCAATAACCATGTAGATATTAAAAGTAGCCATTATAGTGATGATTCTGACTCGGAGGTATTTAGGTTCAAACGCCGTTCATCCTTAAAACCGCAGCACAAAAAAGTACCCAATTCTGTCACTTCAAAGTTGGAGCATCAGGTACAATGTGATTCTGTTTGGAATGATAAGAATAATTTTTTTTTTTCAAATTCACTCACTAACTCGAGTTACATGTTTGCACAGGGACTTAAGCGGTTGAAGAAAGTAGAACCGGAAAGATCTGGACATAATTCGGCATCCGAATTCTTGAAAACCGTGAAAGAAGAAAGATTTGTTAAAGGAAGCAACAACACTTCCATCTCTTTCAAGTACAAGAAAATGGGAAACGAAGGTGTGAGTAAACACGGGTTTAACAAACAAAGGGAAAGACCATTCTTAGAGACTTGTCCAAAACGACTTAAAGTAAAAGGGCCTTCAATAACAGGTTCCTTTGATTACAAACAAATTTCTTAGAGAGGGTTAACTTTGGCTAACTTAGATTCAATTGGAGTTTCTAAGTTCTAACAACACAGAAAAAAGTACATGAAGCCATTTTTAGTTTCGGAAGCAGCAGCAAAAATGACGAAAAATTGACTCATGTTCGTAGATGAAACAGAAATATATTCTTTGTGCCGTTCTGCCTCTAATTAGGGCAAATCTGCACCATGGTGAATTCTTTTCGCTCCTTTTTAGGTAAGTAGGTCTTTATGGATTCAATTTAGCGGTTTCTTTCTATGTACATTTGTTCCTTCTAACAGTTGATCAATTAGTGTGAGGTTTAAATGGTTATAATACCGTTGAACACTCACTTTTCACATTTAATGTCGGAAATCTGCTGCTTCCTTTAGTAGGGGGTTCTTTTATTCTTTTATATGTAGCAATCGGGTCGTTTGACTACATCAATAACAATCAAGATACAGTTGTTAGTTTTTATTACCAAATCTTTGGTTTTAAGCAAAGGATATTTTTTTGATTATTTGGCTTAGAAGGCAAGACAGATAACTAACAACTTGTTTTAATCATTATGCTTACATTTAACAGCAAAGATTGGCCAAATTCTATGTACCGAATGATACATTAGGTAATATCATTGATTTTGTCGGTTACAAAAATGAACGAAACATTTGCCCTTTTGGGTAGGATTTCGGTCCAACTTTATCTGTTGACAATCCATATGTACGTTTAGTAAACGATTATGAAATTTTACTTTGAATCGTCTGATTAGTCTATTTTGTTTTTATTGAAGACTAATTAGAAGTGAGAAATGACGTATTATTGAATTACACGTGTCTTTTATTTATTTATTAGAATTGGAATACGGGTTTGCTGGAGAGAGTAGTACATAGGTCGAAATAGAAAAATAACGAATTTAAGAACCAAATCGATCTACACCGGTTTTTGCTATCAATTATAAGCTTGGTGTGTTTACTAGTTAAAAGAGTAAAACCATAAAAATGAATTGGCTATCAAGTTTGACAAAAAAGTGGTCCTGTTAGGTGACCATTAAGCGTGATCTTAAGTCATTGACTAGTCTTGATTTCTACCGGTCTTACATCACAACAATGAAATGGGCCTCATTTTACGTTAAGGTTTTGATTTTAATAGCGCTTAAAGGATATGTAATAAACATGACCTTCTCTAGCTGTTGGTTAATAATATTTAGAGTTAATTACATAAATCGTCTCTATGGTTTACTCCAAATTACGGATTTCGTCCATAAAATGTTGCATAAATCGTCCATTTTTTAAACTAATTACGCTTTTCGCCCCTAATTTCTAGCGGACATCCATTTTAGGGACGAAATGTGAAATTAGTTAGCGATAATTTTAACGGAAATTATTAACGGACATCCATTTTAGGGACGAAAAGGGTAATTAGTTTCTAAAATTGGACGAATTATGCAACGTTTTAAACTTAGGGACGAAACCCGTAATTTTAGGTAAACCATAGGGACAATTTATGTAATTAACTCTAATATTTATTATGTCTAATTGAAAAAATTATTATAAAACAAATTTGATGTATTTTAATTTTAGAATACTCTTAAAATTAAGTTTTCAAAACTTACTATTAGTGGTAATTGTAACTTTCAAATAAATGTTTAAATTCATAATAATGTTTATTAAATCTTATAATTGTTTAATAAATTATATAATTACTTTTCAAATTAATAAAAATAATAATAATAATTAGCTTTTTAAAAAAATGATGCAAATGTGATGTATTTTACTAATGCATAAAAATTTGTTGTAAACTTTGTCTTATAAACAAAGTTTTGTTTTACTCACCCATTAATGTGGAATAAAAGTAACAACATAATAGAATATATTATAATATAAATTACAAATATATTTTCTCATTAATAGTATATAACTTGTTTATCTAAAGTATATAATTAACCAACTAATCATTTTTCAGTAAGAAGGATATTTATGTATTTATATCTATATTTAATATTGAGTATATATATAATAACTTTTACGCACCTAACTAATATATATTAATAGTATATGACTTTATCGATAGATATAATATAAAATACATGTAAATCTAACTTTTGAACTAAAATTACAACTAAGAATTTATTGAATAAACAAGATATACTAATATAAAGAGTCTATAACGCAATCAAATAAAAAACACTCGATACAAACAACAATATTTAAACTAAATGAAATTAAATTAGTTACGTACGATTTTTCAGGAAAAAATATGTCTCGCGCATTGCGTGAATTTTAAGTATTCTTAATTTATTTTTCATTTTCAACAAACATGTTATTTACTTATACTTTTTTTTATTTATAACGTGACATTGCAAAAACACAAGCATATCTATAACTACCACAAAACGACATTACTACAAACAAATTAAACTTCAAAAATAATTTATATACGATTTCATGTGGATAAAGTTATCCGCCATGTAGCGTAGATATACTCCTACTTATTATGTAAAGCATTTAGTAAACTAGTGAGTAGTGTATTCTATTAAAGAATAAGAGTATTAATTAGATAATTTTAGTTAGACTATTAAATATTATTTTTTGATATTTTATCATGTTTTCATTTTTTTTTGTTTTTCCAATGGCTTTTGTAACCGGTTATCCTATTGTGCAGCGCGGACAAATAAACACTTGTTCATATAGATTACCTTAGAAATTATAATGAAAGAGTTTTATATAAATACATGTCATAAGTTATTTTTTCATTCAACAACCACTCTATATCTAATAATCTATTTTTACCATAAAAAGCATTCGGGGATGGTACGTTCAAAGCATAAGTTTGGAGGTTGGAAATACATGAATCAATGGTCTCATCTAACATTCGTCTTCTTAACAATACTATTATTAAAATACGGATTTTTTGGTTCAAAAAGAAACAACGGTTGATAGAATTAGAAAAAGTACACGATAAGATAAGTTGATTACTTCTTCAAATAAATGAAAATGAACATGGCGAAAAACAATGGAATTGTATTGTATAAAACTTCTTGAGATAGCAAGTACCTTAAACCATTGATAACGTGATAGGTTAATCGTAAAATGCGGATCAATAAAGGGTAATTGCTAATTGACCCTAAGGTTAATAAAAAAAATTAAGCTACAATTAGGTTTGAATTTGTGGACGTTTAACTCAGCCTAAGTGAACCAAACGGTTACGTGCCCACATATAAAAAACATATTGAAAAAATTATAAATCTTAATAGGGTTCCGCCCCAAAAAGAAAAAACATGATCGGGCCACCATATTATGGGTTACTATGTTTAAAGCCCAACGCAAATCAGCCCGTTGATAATCTAGAACATTTAAAATCTAGAAATAGGTACATGAAAACATTTATCTGCTAATAAAATTCATATAAATTAATCTTATATAATTGTGGTTTAAGTATGTTTTAAGAGTGATTAAGTATGTTTAGTATCTATAGTAGGTTCTAGTGTGAAATAATAACATATGCAATGATGTCATGCCTTTAATGACATAAGCGGTTGTTTGACAACACTTAGGTTTTATGTTTTTGTGTCCACTGTTTATAATGTATACAAAGTTTTCATTTATATATGTCAATATGTTAGAAACAAATTGCTTTGACAAAACTTTTTTATTGTATAAAAAAAAATCTAAGTTGCTAGTGTATTTTACTTAATTTAGAAAAACTCGAAACACATCTGTATAGAGTAACGATAAAAGTTTACCCATGTTTTCTAATAAAACATAAAATAAAATAAAATAAGTTTTGTCTATTTGACGTCTAACTTAATAATAAAGCTTTAGAATTTGAAGTTTCGACCTCATAAAACCTTTTTTTCGGAAAAAAAAAGTTACCACATAAAGTAAGGGTTTAAAAATAAGTTTCGACCTTTCAAATAAAGGATAATCTTTGGTAGTTGGTCCAAATGATGATTCTAAAATGAGACAAACTCGGTTAAACTCCAGCATGGTGTTTTTCTTATTTAAGGACATATCCATCCCTTTTCAATGGCGAACTGACATGGTCGAATAAGAGTTTAAAGAGTAAATGGTCATGAATTCGAATATAGACTTACTTCATGATCTATGGCGTATGCTGAAGACATAAAACATTGTTCAAGACCTTGATGAAAAGTTAAAATGGGTTCAAATAACCACTAGATCAAGGTCACCATGTTAAAATCAATCTTCATAATTGATCAAGATAAAAGGTATTTAGAAAAAAAAATGGTTGTTGGAAGGAACCTCTCGCTTTCGTACATATTTCAATATATGCGTCTGCTTCACTCGCAAGGAGCATCAACGTCAGATAAATACTTGTCCACTGTCAGGATCGATATGGTTTATGTTAACACAACCACTCGTTGAACGAAGATCTTGATCTATCAAAGAAGTTTAACAGCGGATATAAACACTTTGATATTACAAGTTTATTGATCAAACGAATATTGTTAACCAAAGTATAAGAACAATAACGAATATCAAATTGTAAGCCTCAATATATTAATCTTAATGAATGATCAACATACGTGTGTTTCTTAATACAAGGATCTATGTATATATAGATCTTGAGGCTAACCTAGCTAATCTAGGAAACGACTTTACAATCACAATTGAATTATAACTACAATTGCTACAAATAAGGAAGAGATAATTACAAAAATATTCAAAATGTTTCTAAATTGTTCATGAAGTAGTAACAGGAGACGGCCAATAGTAACAACCTTCAGCAGTAGTAACCATCAGTCTTCAGCAGTATTAAGCAGTTACTTGCAGTAGTAACTGATATACATTCAGTATTAACTTGGCAATAGTAATGAACAATATTAATGAAATTAAACTTATTTCACAAACAGTTTAATCTCAACAATCTCCCCCTAAACTTGAATTTTTGTTATCATTAAAATAACAAGTTTCTTTACATATGATGATTACAAAACTACTCATTTCTGTTTCTCTTTTTTGCATCTCTTTCTTCCTTCATCTTCAGTTGTTCTTCATTCCTTTGAAGCACCATTCTCCAGATCAAGGCATTGGCCATTTGAGAGGTTCTCAGAGCAAACAATGTAATAGTGATCATTTCATGTAGAGTACCGAGGTCCAAGTGATACTCCTTTCAACTAAGTAAAACCTGATCACTCCTTGTCTTCTAATTATAGAATGTACTCCACTTCTTTCATATAGATACCACCTCATTACTGGATCATGTCCTCCTCCTCTATGAAATACAATACTAACCATCTCAACATCAGGAGTAAACATTCCATTGAGCCAATCAAGTACAAGATCTGTTCCAGAACATGAACCTCTGTTATGTGAGTATTTTCTAACTCCAATTTCATGTAATATCACAACATCTTGTCTTGAAAATTCTCTGATCATTCTGTAGAAAGAAGGCATATAGTACTTTTGTTTTCAGCCTTGGTAACCACATAAGGTTGTCTTATTTTCTCCTCCAACAAATTCCCAATCTATGATCTTAGGGAGCTCAACTGCTAGAGGCTCAACATGGATGCCTTCTTCAGAAAGAATTAGATCTGAACAATCATCATGAGATATCTCTACATCTCCCTCTCTCTCCACTATTACTGAAGAATCAACTAAAATAAATTGATTTGATGCAGTAGTTGACTCATCAAGTGGTACCTTAGCATGAGTGGTTTCAACTGTGATATTTTCTTTCTTTGCAGTATTTGATGCAGTAGTTGACACCTCTACTCTCTGTTTCTTGCTAGGTTGCTTAGAGGAGATTGACTTCTTCCGTTTCTGCTGCTCAGGTTGAATAATAGGTTGAGACTGAAGTGGGTTTGGAACTACCTTTCCATGAGTTAATACTCTAGCTCCAACTTCATGAGCTCTTTTCACTAACCTTTCTAGCTCATACCTCTCTTTCTCTTCTTGTTCAGATAACCTGACAGCTTCTTCCTTATCCTTCTTTCTTTCCTTCTTAAACAAACCAAGAATATTACCAAAGCTCATGGGGCCCAAAGATTTACCAATGTATCCTCTGCCCTTTAAGTAATTCACGAAATTTTGTTTGTCAGTTATGATCTTTTCCTTCTTGGTTGTTTTCTTTTCTTCTAACTTAGACTTCTTTGCAGCTTCAGCTCTTTGAATCTTGGCAAGTTCTTTGTTGTATTCAGTAAGCAAAGCAAGTCTCTCCTTCTCATCCCTAGCAATCCTCTCAAACTCTCTCCTTTGGAGTTCTGCATGCACCTCCCTTGCAATTGCAGGATCTCCGGACACATCAACTGTTTCAGAGGCCAATTGTAATGCAACAAGCTCATCCAGTTTCGATTTCTTGGCCTCTTCAGTTTTCTTTCTATCTTCCTCAATCAACACACCTTTACCTTTTCCCTTTACTGCAGGGTCAGTGGGGTTAACCCTTCTGCCTTCAATATACTGATTCATAGGTATGTTTATTTGTCTAGTGTCAGGAGGAATGATAGGAGCCACACCATATCTTGCTGTTGGATCCAGAACATAATCCTCACCCTCAACTACCCTTGACTCCTGTTCATCAGTAGGAATAGTTACCCCTTTTTGTTATGGTCTCTTGTCTTGTTCTGGCTTCCTCTTTTGAATGACATCACTCTTGATCTTCAACAATTCCTCAACAAGAGTTCTTTCTTCTACTGTAGGTTCTTCAACAATAGGAACAACAGTAGAAATGGTGGTTGTTGTAGCATTAGTAATGGTTGCAGTAGTTTAAAGCACAGTAGGAATGGTATCAGTTGCAGTAGAAACATGAGTTGCAATAGAACCAACTGCAGTAGAAACAGCTACAGTAGAAACAACTTCTTCAGCAGCATTAACTGCTGTAGTAATCAGATCATCAAGTACAATAGTAACCATTTCATAACTTCAGTTTCAATACTTCCTGCTCTCCCTGAACTATAGTAGTATCAACATCCATTTCCTCATTCTCCTCCTCAACCACAGTACTAACCAAGTCATCTTGCTTTTCCTCATTCATAGCAGTATCAATCTCTTCCACATTAATTTCCACATCCTCCTCCCCCTTAACTATAATATGAGCACTCTCATCACTATCTTCTTCTTGATCAACAACAGTAACAACTTGATCACCCTATTTTTGATCCTTTCCCCCCTTAATATCAGCTACTTCCTCCTCATGTATTTGAGATAATACTGCAGCCGAAACAGATACTACAATACTACCTTTAGAAGCAGTAGAAACCTCATCAGACTTCATTTTCATCTCCCCCTTTTTGGAATTATTATCATCATCTGAAGAACTGGAGGAGTCAGAGGGCAGGGGAGAAGTACCAACATCCTTCATAAAAGGCTTCTTCTTCCTAAGCTGATACTTAAGATGTTTGTGATTCTGTACCAGCTTAAGAACCATCTTCTTGAGGACTGCAAGATCGTCAGCCTGTTTGTCAACTTTGGCAGTGAACTACAGGCACATTTCCATTAATGACATGTTGGAGTAATTACAACTATCCTCACCCCTTTCCTGTTGGGTACCAACTGTAGGAAGATCACATGAAGGAACAGAAGGAGCCTCCAGCCTAGCAGAAGCATCCCCTTCCCCCATGGTTTCTTGGCACCTGGGTCCACTCTTTAAGGTTGCCTCAAAAGAAGCATCATCAGAGAGTGTTGCCAATGGTTGGGTCTTAAAGCCTGTCAAACTGTCCTGTGCACCACGAGGTGATGCAACAATAATTTGAGCCCTTCCATTATGATCGTCCCTCTCCTTAAATACCACATCCCTGAGCTTGGGAAATAGCTCATTGTGTTCCCATAATAAAGGCTCACCTGAAGATTGTTCAAGCAAGGTAGGTTCAACAGAAGGTTCATGGGTAGATTTAGACACAAGAGAAGGAGGAGTTCTCTTTGCCTTTCTTTGAAATTGTTTAACAACAAGTGGTTGTTGGGTGGGTTGAGAAGCAGAAGAGTGGATAGTCTCAGTCACACGAGGAGTGACAGTAGAAACTGGTGTTGTACTCACAATAGAAAAATGGGCATGTATGGGTGGAGACAAAGGTTGATCACTTTTCCTCTCACCTGAAGAAGGAGTTACCCCCATCATTGTAGAGAAAAATGGGGTAACATGCATAGAAAAACCTTTATTAATTCTCTTCATGTTTACAAACACTTTTCTACCATGAGATTTGGATGGAAAGACAGTTTTGGATTTTGAAAAATCTTTAATCTCACAGTTTAGCAGATGTTGTAGAAATCTTGGATACATAATTTTTTTTTTGATTAGGATGCGCCAAGTTCCACAACATTCCATCAAAGATCATTTTTGAAAAATTGAATAATTGGTTTGTTGCAAGACAGACCATGGCAGTAGCCAAAGAACTGCCTACTTCATTCTAACCAGTTCTCTTTTAAGACAGGGATTGTTGCAAAGTATTAATCAAGAATTTCCATTGAGGGGACAACAAAGATTTTTGAAAAGTAGTTGTAGTTAGTTGCCCCTCATATCCCATTCTCTGAAAATTTTCAAAAAGTGTTTGACTGGGAAGAGTAAATATACCTTTTGCATCTTGTAGTTGAAGATGGGTTCTGAGAGAAGGTTCAGACACAGTGATCTTCTTTACATCCACAGTGGCAGAGATAACAGGGACATTCCCTTATGTAGAGACAACAACAGTACCCCAAAAATTCCTTACATGTTCTTCATTAATTTCTGGACAGATTGTTAAAGCATATTATATGTAGGAATTGGTCAAGAAATCAAGAATGTGATGAAACTCTTGATTATCTTTGGTTTTGTTCAGATTGGCACATACATTGTGGCCATGAATGAATTTTAGGCAGCCATTTGTGTTTGAGAATTTTTTTTTGCAGTTGCAGCTTGTTAGGTCTCAATAAGATCTCAAACAATGGCTAATCAATCGCAAATAAGTATTTAGACGTTAATTATTATTAATCGATTGATTACTCAGTTTCTTTTTTATTATCGCGGAATTATAATAACAAAGAACAAGTATAACACATAGTTATATTACTTCAAAAGGTGCAAGGTTTACAATGGTCAAGCTCACTATTTATACACAATAATAGTGAGCTTGATAAGGATAAATCTTAGAAAATCTTCTACAAAGATAGAAGATTTCATCTAACAGAATTACCTAAAGTTACGCCTTACGTTTCTCATTATGGATCTGACTAGTCAGCTCCACAATGCCTTAGTTTATTCTAGTCACTCAGACTCAGTCACTCAGACTCAAGGTCACTCAGACTCAAAGACTAAGACTTTAATAAACAGATTTATTAACTTGGGTTAAATCGTTGATTTTCCCAACAATCTCCCCCTATCTGTTTAGATTAAAGTCTTTTACAAATTATGCATCAAAAATAAACACAAACTAAAACTGTTTACAGAAAATTGTTTGTGAACAAAAAGACCCATAACACACATTACTTCCTCTTCTTGACAGAACTTTTCTTCTTCACAGATGTCTCCCATGGCATAGACTTGCCCACTTCTTGTGCCCATTTCAGCCTCTCAGTTTTCCATGCGAGCAGTTTCTCCATTTCAGCATCAGATTTATGGAAGAGCATTTGATATTCCTTCTTGATCAGATCCACCTTGTCAGTCAGAGTCCCCATCTCTTCAATTCTTCGAAGGTTATTGAATAACCAACTAATCAGCTTCATTCGAAATGGTAAGCATTGATCAGACTCGCATTCGTTAAGTAAGGCAATACAATGATAGATGGAAGTTCTATTCAGTCTGTCGTTTGCTTGGAAGCATTCCTCTCCCCCACAATCTACATAACACAAGCCCTCATGCTTTTCAGTCTTGACATATGTCTTGTCTTGAAATGTTACATCTTTAGGAACAAGATGCATGCAGCTTGTTTCAAGACCAAGAGATTTCGTTCCAGCTCTGACTCTATGGATAGTGCAAAATTCCCTATAATCCTCATCAGATATCAGCTTCAACACATAAGCTACATTGACATTAGATACAGCTTCTCTTTTTACAGTCATTCTGTGAGCTATGTTAGTTATTCCTGTGCTCAAGCGAGCTATCTCTTTCCATTCTTCCAGACCCAGGGTGTGTAATCTGGTTAACCCAATTTTGTAGGATCCTCCTCTGTGATAACATGTGAGTAGGCGGTCAGATCCACCAGGACTCATGCACTCTAAGTTTTGAATTTTGTTCTTATGCTTCCTTAGTGTGAAATTTGTTTCGATATAGTTAAGTCTGGCTTCTTCTCTAAGTACTTGTTTGGCCATCAATCTGTCAGCTTCTACCCTCATTTGTTCTTCTTCAATGGCCAAATCTTCCTCTGACTTCATCTCAGCTTCAAGATCTTCAGCTGCTTTCATTGATTGATCTTGTGGATTTGTTTCAAATTTCTCCATGTACAACCCTTTGACATACTCTTTGTATTGATCAACAGTCATTCTAGAGTTGTGAGCATATATTTGAAGCTTGGCCAGTTTCTCAGCTTCATCTTGTTTCTTCTTGATTTCAAGCTCAAGCTCAGTCTGTACATTTTGTTCATCCATTTCAACTTCATCTTCAATCTGATCTGGATCACTGTCAACTCCAACTTTCCCTTTTTCCTTTGTATCTTCTTTCTCATACTCACAGCCTGAAAGGTCACTATAATCAGTTTCATAAAATACCTCAGACTGACGAGTTTTCAGATTGAATCTGGTGGTCTTGTAGTACTTCTTCTCCCCTTCATCCCTCTTTCTATTTAACTCTTGCTTGGGGATCTCAGACTCATCAGTTGGTGGAACTATTTTCTCCCCCTGAGTCTGAGCATCCTCGCGAGAGACATCAACAACCTGTTTCCCATTTCTCATCATGCTAACCTCATTAGTCAGCTTCTGCATCAGTTGCTTTAACTCCTGTATCTCCTCAGCATTTTGGCTTTTCATGGCTTGCAACTCAGTCTGCATTGCACTCAGCTTGACATCAAACTGAGTTGACATGTCCTGAATGGCTTGTAACAGCACAGGGACCGTCAGAGCAACCTCAGACCGAGGGATTGTAGTAACAGGTGGTGTTGAACCAGATGACACAGCTTCACTCCCTCCCTGTGTTTTAGGAGAATGATCATGAGCCATAGAAAAGGAAGTCTGTACCTTACTCAGTTTGGGGAGTGAGGCATTGACGACTTGTGCATAAGAGTGTGAGAGATTTAGTGGTACCTTATCGTGAACTAGCACATAGCTAGTGAAAATAGCCTTTGAAACTGGCTTTGAAACTGAAGGGGGTGGTCCCATACTAGGTACAGGGATATTCAGGAGGGAAATATCATCTTCAATGCTTACCACATGTGTCAGTGTGGCAGCAGCAGCGTGTGTCTCCAATTTTACTACCTTGGGGGGGCTTTGGGTAGTCATGGTAGTCAGATCCAGCTCTTTCTCTAGCAGAGGAAGACTGGTCTGATCTACAGCACTGGAGGGGAGTTTAGAACTCTCAGCCTCATGGAAAAGTGAATCCATTAGTGCTTGATTTACTGTGGGGCTTGATGTGAGAGCTTTTTCAAATGAACTTGGTGAGTTCATCAGATTGGTCGCTTGTGTAGCCAGTACATCAAGATGTGGAGTGGACTGCTCAGACTGAGAGGGGATACTCTCAGACTGAGGTAAAGAAAGAGTGATATCCATACCTTGGTCAGCTTCATCGTGCCCAGCCCCACCCATTTGTACCTTAGCATCTGCTGCAGGGATATTTCCCTCAATTGCCCCGTCAATTCTATCAGGTTGGACCTCTGAGTCTGAGGAGTCAGACTCAGTGAGTTCATGATCGATAAATGGATTGTCGATCCATTGAAGCATAACGGGGGTTAACCCTGCCTCATCCTCAGTAATGTGGATGTACGTAAACATTTTTGGAGTCAACCAATTAAAGGAAAGGCCTCAACTCGAGCCTGCTGTTTGGTCCGTTTGGGCTGAAATCCACCTTCACCAGCTTCCTCAATGGTTGGAAGGAGTAAGGCTGCTCGTATCGTCTCTTTAGTAATGGTGATCGTCTGTCTGCCATCATTATAACTGCCAGTGAGGGCAGTCTTTTCGTCGTTGGCAGTGCAGGTATACCACCATTCACACAATACCGGCGGGTACATCACCGTGTCACAAAAGTAAGCTCCATATAGAGGATGGGCTTTCATGTATTGAATCAACTGCTCAAAACTCCTGTTTCGACGATGGGCGGGAATGTCAGCATTTGCCACCTTGTTATTGTCTTTGATTTGAACTCTGTGTTGGAAATATGCACCAGGGATCATTCGCGGGGTAACATGAAGAATCATATTTGCATTCGCCATTAGAAAGAAGATCAAGCAGAAGATTAGAGATTAAAGCAATTAGGTTAAAATTTGAAATTCAGTTGAATATAAACTAAGAGAGCGAAAATTAAGGAGCTAAGCTTGGAAACTTTCAATTTAGTCCATGTAGGTTTGTCCTGTTGACCCTTTTGACCCTTGACTATACATTGACCCAGTTAAAAAAAACTTTAGAAAAGAAAAAAAATTTCAAAAAAAATTTACTAAAATTACATTCAGTCTGTGCACTTGATCAGACTGAGATATCTGGAGCTGACTATCTAGTCAGACTGAAAATTCACAAGCTGACTAAGAGGTCAACTTGAGATTTATGATTTTGACAGATTAAGGATTTAACATTCCTAGTTCTCCTAACAGATAGAAAAACCTGTCCTCACTCAGAGGTTTCGTGAATATGTCTGCCAATTGATCATTAGTAGCTACAAACTCCAGTCTGACCTTTCCTTTCTCCACACAGTCTCGAATGAAATGATGTCTTATTTCGATGTGTTTGGTCCTGGAGTGGAAAACGGGATTCTCAGTGATTTGAATGGCACTCTTGTTGTCACACATGATTGGAGTGTTTTGAATCTTGATTTCAAGATCAACCAATTGATGCTGCATCCATAGTAATTGTGCACAACAGCTCCCTGCAGCCACATACTCAGCTTCAGCTGTGGACGTTGCAACTGAGTTTTGCTTCTTACTGGACCAGCTGACTAGCTTTCCTCCCAGAAGCTGACATCCTCCTAAAGTGCTTTTCCTGTCCAGTTTACATCCTGCATAATCTGCATCTGTGTAGCCAATTAGTTCAAAACCAGAATCTTTAGGGTACCATAGACCAAGATTTGGTGTACCCTTAAGATATCTAAAAATTCTTTTGACAGCTTTAAGATGGGATTCCTTGGGGTCAGCTTGATAACGTGCACATAGACATGTAGAAAACATGATATCAGGTCTACTGGCAGTTAAATAGAGTAAAGAACCAATCATTCCTCTATAAGTAGCTTGACAAACTGACTTGCCAGAGGAGTCTTTATGCAATTTATCAGATATGCTCATTGGTGTTTTCATTTCAGAACTTGTTTCAAAACCAATTTCTTTACTAAATCATGAACATATTTACTTTGGTTTATGAAAATGCCATCTTTCTTTTGTTCTACTTGTAGACCAAGAAAAAAGGTAAGTTCTCCCATCATGCTCATTCGATATTCACTACACATGAGTTTTGAAAACCAAGTACACAACTTTTCATTTGTGGAACCAAATATGATGTCATCAACATATATTTGAACCAAAATCACATGACCATTTTCCTTTTTGATAAACAATGTTTTATTAATGGAACATCTTTTAAAATCATTTTTAAGAAGAAAGTCAGACAAGGTATCATACCAAGCTCTTGGAGCTTGTTTGAGACCATATAATGCTTTGTTTAATTTGAAAAAATGATCAGGAAAGTTAGGATCAACAAAACCTGGAGGCTGCTTGACATAGACTTCCTCCTGTAGATCACCATTCAGAAATGCACTTTTCACATCCATTTGATACACCAAAAAATCTTTCTCCATATCTCACTTGAGGCCCATCTTCTTCTTTATAGTCTTGTAGAAAATACTTCATTCCAGTCATGTGCCTTGACGCTCCACTATCTAGATACCATTTTGTAGAGTCCTTATAAAGTTTTGACTTGTTCCAGTCTGAGTTACAAATCAGTCTCTCAGCTTCCTTCAGATCCTTCTCGAACTGAGAAGCAATTTCTCAGCTTCAGTCACTTCTTCTGTAAATGCCATCAAGCATTTATCTACCACTTCCTCATCCTCATCAGAAGACAGTTCCTCATCTAGCCATTCTTCAGCAAAGAATGCCTTTTGCTCAGTTTGAGGCTTTAGTGTGTTTGAACTGTTGCCTTTCTTGTACTTAAGATACTTCTTTCGGTATCTTTGGGCCCTCTCAGCAACCTCGTCCATGTGTTCAGTCTGAGCATTCTTTACTTTACAGTCAGCAGCCATGTGACCATATTCATTGCATTTAAAGCATTTTACCTTCCTTAGATCGAAAGGTTTCTTTCCTTTGTAGCCTGTCTTCTGTTCAAGCTTCATAGTTAATAGAGCAAGCTGACTTTTCAGTTTCTTGACTTCAGATTCATCATCAGGTTCTGAGTCTGAGTGTGACTCAGACTCAGATGAGTCAGCTTTAGAATAAATTTCTTTATTCCTTTTGCTGGTTGCAACTAATGCAGCTTCTGGATCTCTTGTGGTCCTTCTTGTGTTAATCTTTTTCCTCTCTTGAGCTTCTTCAAAGTTCAGCAGCAATCCAAAAAGACCAGGTAGCTTGTAGGTGGACAGTTTTTCACTAACCACAAGAGATGTAATGACAGATTCAAATTTGTTGGGCAAGATGTCAACAAACTTTTTGCATATTTCATCATCTTCTTTCAACATTCCTAGGGCTGAAAGATCATTCAACAGTACTTGAAACCTTGTATGCACGTCAGCTAAGGTTTCTTTGTCTTTTACATAGAAATTTTCATAATTCCTAATCAGACTGTTCAACCTTTGTTCTCTTACTATTGGGACTCCTTCATAAGATACTATTCACGTATCCCATATTTCCTTGGCAGTTCTGCATCTAGCAATCTTGGAGAATATTTGTTCAGATACAGCATTACCTAGAATGCTTCTTGCTCTTGGATCCAGATTGAAAAGTAACTTATCAACATCTGTCCACTGTGATTTAGGAGTTTGAACCCACCTTGCACGTTGGACAACTTTGTCTCCTTCCTTGACCTGGTCAATGTTCTTTCCAGGAATGATTGGTCCTTCCTGTACGGTCCTTAACATTTCTTCATGGATTCCAGATAGATGCCACTCAGCTTTAAGTTTCCAGTGAGCAAAGTTATGACCACTGAAAATAGGAATACCTTTTCCAGCCATGGCAGGTGTATTGAAGATGATGACATTGTTTTATTGAGATTTTATATATTGATCGTTTAAGATTTATAAATTTATTAAAATTTAAATCTTATTTGCTCTGATACCAATTGTTAGGTCTCAATAAGATCTCAAACAATGGCTAATCAATCACAAATAAGTATTTAGACGTTAATTATTATTAATCGATTGATTACTCAGTTTCTTGTTTATTATCGCGGAATTATAATAACAAAGAACAAGTATAACACACAGTTATATTACTTCAAAAGGTGCAAGGTTTACAATGGTCAAGCTCACTATTTATACACAATAATAGTGAGCTTGATAAGGATAAATCTTAGAAAATCTTCTACAAAGATAGAAGATTTCATCTAACAGAATTACCTAAAGTTACGCCTTACGTTTCTCATTATGGATCTGACTAGTCAGCTCCACAATGCCTTAGTTTATTCTAGTCACTCAGACTCAGAGTCACTCAGACTCAAGGTCACTCAGACTCAAGGTCACTCAGACTCAAAGACTAAGACTTTAATAAACAGATTTATTAACTTGGGTTAAATCGTTGATTTTTCCAACACAACTTAATAGAGAAAAATTAGGGTTCTAACAGTTTGGGGATTTTTGAAAAATTGAATTTGAGAACGAAATCCTTTTATAGGCCGATTGTGGCAACAAGTTGGACATGTTGTGACTAGAAGCCCGCCGTAATTTTAAAAATTAGGTCCAATTGTGAATTGCCACGTGTAAAAGTGAGTTGCAACTTGAAATTTTGACTTGTCAACGCAGTAGTAACATAGTAATTTATTGTTTAAAAATTACCCTGCAACACTAACTGTTGCAGTATTAACACATAAGACAATAATAACCAAGGAAGCAGTAGTAATGACAATACGAGACATACTAATCAGTCCTGCAGTAGAAATGAAACCATGGGCAGTACTAACCAGTCAAGAGTAGTAATGAAATTACTAGCAGTACTAAACATTCCAGCATTCCTAACAAAACTGTTTGTAGTATTAACTAGTTCTGCAGTAGTAATGAAACCACTGGCAGTACTAATCAGTCCAGCAGTAGTAATGAAAACACTTGTCGTACTAATAATACTAAGTCTAGATGATACTACTATTATTGTTACAGTAGTAACATAGTGCAGAACTAAAAAGTAAAGCACTAATGAACCTTGAAGGTTACTACTGTAGTATCAAAGGGCCTTGTAAGTAGACAGTTTAAAAAACTAATTGATACTCATTCATTCAATATTGAGCATGCTAATACTCCAATACTGCTTATCAAGAATGTAAATCTTCCCACATCAAAGGCTTTTGTGAGAAGATCTGCAAATTGATTGTCAGTATGAACCTTTTCAACATGAATCACTTCTTCTCATTGCAGTCTTTGATAAAGTGGAATATGATTTCAATATGCTTGGTCTTGGAGTGCTTCACAAAATTGTTGATGATGCTGATTGTATGTCACACCGCGCTATAGCGGAAACACGGGATGTGAAGAGCAAGGCATTCATCACACAAGTATATAGATAAGTACCATAGTTTAGATTATAAAAACAAATATTTTAGTTATACAAAGTTATACATTCAACGTTTACATATTCGTTACAAAAGAAAAGTTTTCATATCAAGCAACCAACGCCATTCCCATTCTTGAAGTCGTCCAACTAACAAGCAAAAGTCTACGAGTATCATACTCTACTTACCGATTACCTGAAAACACGAGTAAAATGTCAACTACGAGAAACGTAGTCGGTGAATTACAGTTTTTAGCATTTACATACAATATAGTTTTAACTCATATAAAGTTTGTATAAAGTATAAGTCTATATTGTTACTCCACAATGATAGTTTCGCTGCTAAACCGTTAACAATCGTAGGCATACCTTAGAGTTACTCAGTATTTCACTCAATAATAACTATGCACATTGGTTGCCACCAATGTGAGGGACGGTTACCCTAATAGCGTTATCCATAATTACTAACGGTCCTTTCCAAAGGGATTAATAGCAAGCTAAAGTTTATGGTAGTCGAGGAATTAAATAAGCAACAACATGTTGGTAATCACAACGATGCTAAAATAAGTTTTATGTCCACTGGCAATCCATAATAATATGTGTTTTAGTATATATGATTCATGTATAACAATAATATGTTTATAAGTTTCAATCATACAAAATATAGCGTTTTGCAATATGAGATAGTACTCGTATTCCACCCCAAAGCATATAAAAGATTAAAAAGAGGGGTTTTGTAACTCACTTTTGTGAAAGTCGGTGTGCGTGTCGGAATCTAACAATGAGCGAAACCGGAATCAACGAAATCCTATTATACCAAAATTATATAAGTAATATGTAATTTATCTTTTTAACGTTTTATAAGTTAATACTAACACATAACCCTGTTTCGTTACGTTAAATTTTTTAATATCCAATTTTTTTCCAAATTACTCATTATAACTAGTCTTGTCCAAAGAGTCAATATAATAACGGTTTATAAATTTTAGTCAGTTTAATGAAATCGACATGAGTTCTAGACGGTTGTCACATTGTACTCTTGTTATCAATGTAGATAGGAGTATTAATAAAAACATAGCCATAATCCATCATCTGATTTTGAATCCACAACACCTGAGCACAACAACTAGATGATGCTACATACTCTGCTTCTGTTGATGAAGTGGACACAGTTGTTTACTTTTTACACTGCCAGGACACCAATCTTGAACCCATAAATTGACATCTACCTTATGTAGATTTTCTATCCAAACTTTCACCACCATAATCACTGTCAGTATACGCAATCAGTTCAAACGGATAATCCTTGGGATACCATAAACCTAGTGTAGGTTTTCCTTTCAAATATCTAAAGATCCTCTTAACTGCGTGAAGATAAGACATCTTGGGATTGGTTTGATATCTTGCACATACACAGACTCCAAACATAATATCAGGTCTTGAAGTTGTGAGATACATCAGAGACCCAATCATAGACCTATAGTTATGTATATCTACATCCTCCCCCTCAAGATCTACATTCAATTGCTTATGAGTTTCCACAATGTACTTGCAATCTTTGCTTCCAAAAATCATTATTTGGTTAATATGTCCTTCACATATTTTGATTGACTGATAAAGACACCATTTGGTTGCTGTTTGAATTGAAGACCAAGAAAGAATTTTAATTCTCCCGTGGAGCTCATCTTGAACTTGTTGTGCGTTAAATGTTCAAAATCCCTGCACAAAGAATCTTTTGTGGATTCAAAGATGATGTCATCCACATATATTTGGACAAGAAGAATATTAGTGTGAACTTTTTTGATAAAAAGAGTCTTGTCAATTGTTCCTCTTTGGAAATTGTTCTTTAGCAGGTAATCAGATAGTGTTTCATACCATGCTCTTGGAGCCTGATGAAGACCATATAGTGCTTTATCAAGTTCATACACTAAATAAGGATGTTTAGGATCTTCAAAGCCAGAAGGCTATCTAACATAGACCTCCTCTTCTATCAGCCCATACAGAAAAGCACTCTTGACATCCATTTGAAACACCTTGAATCCCTTATAGGATGCATAAGCAAGAAAGATTCTGATAGCTTCCATCCTTGCTACAGGAGCAAATACTTCTTCATAGTCAATCTCTTCTTCCTGTGTGTAACCTTGATCTACCAGTCTGGCCTTGTTTTTAGTCACTATGCCTCTCTCATCTTTCTTGTTTCTGGATATCCACTTAGTTCCAATAACCTTTCTTCCTTTAGGCAACTATACCAGGTTCCAGACAGAGTGTAATTTGAACTGCATTAGTTCTTCTTGCTTTCCTCATTCTGGGTCTGGAAGAGTCTCTTCGACTCTCTTTGGTTCAAGTTGAGATAGGAAACATGATAGAAACATGTATTCAGATCTATGTGAGCATCCTTCTGTGGCTTGGTTTGACTCCTGGTTTGCATGGATATGTCAAAGTCACCCATTACTTGAGAGATTGGATGGTTCTTGTGTATTCTGGAAGTTGGGAACTTCTCAACCCTAATGGATGATTGCAAGTTTGTTTCATGAGGTTCTGGTAAGTCAGATCCAAAAGAAGGAGTTCCAATACTTTTGGGAGTGAAGACTTCATCATCAGTATCATCATCAATTACCAGTTGTTCCACTCCATCTGAAACAACTTCTATCATGTGAGGTACTCCATTTGGTCTGAGGACATTTCCAGATGTAGGAATAAGAGTACTTTTCCCATTTGTGTTGCTCTCTCCAGTATTAACACTGCTCTTTTCTTGAGATACTTTCTGAGATACTTGTTTT
>CAJVGC010000592.1:11726376-11828436 GCA_910822075.1 Senecio squalidus
TATAAGTCTATATTGTTACTCCACAATGATAGTTTCGCTGCTAAACCGTTAACAATCGTAGGCATACCTCAGAGTTACTCAGTATTTCACTCAATAATAACTATGCACATTGGTTGCCACCAATGTGAGGGACGGTTACCCTAATAGCGTTATCCATAATTACTAACGGTCCTTTCCAAAGGGATTAATAGCAAGCTAAAGTTTATGGTAGTCGAGGAATTAAATAAGCAACAACATGTTGGTAATCACAACGATGCTAAAATAAGTTTTATGTCCACTGGCAATCCATAATAATATGTGTTTTAGTATATATGATTCATGTATAACAATAATATGTTTATAAGTTTCAATCATACAAAATATAGCGTTTTGCAATATGAGATAGTACTCGTATTCCACCCCAAAGCATATAAAAGATTAAAAAGAGGGGTTTTGTAACTCACTTTTGTGAAAGTCGGTGTGCGTGTCGGAATCTAACAATGAGCGAAACCGGAATCAACGAAATCCTATAATACCAAAATTATATAAGTAATATGTAATATATCATTTTAACGTTTTATAAGTTAATACTAACATATTAAACCTGTTTCGTTACGTTAAATTTTTTAATATCCAATTTTTGTCCAAATTACTCATTATAACTAGTCTTGTCCAAAGAGTCAATATAATAACAGTTTATGAATTTTAGTTAGTTTAATGAAATCGACCAGAGTTCTAGACGGTTGTCACATTTTATACTTGTTATCAATGTAGATAGGAGTATTAATAAAAACATAGCCATAATCCATCATCTGATTTTGTATCCACAACACCTGAGCAGAACAACTGGATGATGCTACATACTCTGCTCTGGTTGATGAAGTGGACACAGTTGTTTACTTTTTACACTTCCAGGACACCAATCTTGAACCCAGAAATTGACATCTACCTGATGTAGATTTTCTATCCAAACTTTCACCACCATAATCACTGTTAGTATATGCAATCAGTTTAAAGGGAGAATCCTTGGGATACCATAAACCTAGTGTAGGTTTTCCTTTCAAATATGTAAAGATCCTCTTAATTGCATGAAGATGAGACATCTTGGGCTTGGTTTGATATCTTGCACATACACAGACTCCAAACATAATATCAGGTCTTGACGTTGTGAGATACATCAGAGACCCAATCATAGACCTATAGTTATATATATCTACATCCTCCCCCTCAAGATCTGCAGTCAATTTCTTATGAGTTTCCACAGTGTACTTGCAGTCTTTGCTTCCAAATATCAAAATTTGGTTAATATGTCCTTCACATATTTTAATTGACTGATAAAGACACCATCTGGTTGCTATTTGACTTGAAGATCAAGAAAGAAGTTTAATTCTCCCATGGAGCTCATCTTGAACTTGTTGTGCATTAAATGTTCAAAATCCCCGCACAAAGCATCTTTTATGGATTCAAAGATGATGTCATCCACATATATTTGGACAAGAAGAATATCAGTATGACCTTTTTGATGAAAAGAGTCTTGTCAATTGTTCCGCTTTGGAAATTGTTCTTTAGCAGGTAATCAAATAGTGTTCATACCATGCTCTTGGAGCCTGATGAAGACCATATAGTGCTTTATCAAGTTTATACACTAAATAAGGATGTTTAGGATCTTCAAAGCCAGAAGGCTTTCTAACATAGACCTCCTCTTCTATCAGCCCATACAGAAAGGCACTCTTGACATCCATTTGAAACACCTTGAATCCCTTATAGGATGCATAAGAAAGAAAGATTCTGATAGCTTCCATCCTTGCTACAGGAGCAAATACTTCTTCATAGTCAATCTCTTCTTCCTGTGTGTAACCTTGAGCTACCAGTCTGGCCTTGTTTTTAATCACTATGCCTCTCTCATATTTCTTGTTCCTAAATATCCACTTAGTTCCAATAACCTTTCTTCCTTTAGGCAACTATACCAGGTTCCAGACATACTGTAATTTGAAATGCATTAGTTCTTCTTGCATTGCCTCATTCCATTTTGGGTCTGGAAGAGTCTCTTGGACTCTCTTTGGTTCAAGTTGAGATAGGAAACATGCATACAAACATGTGTTCAGATCTATGTGAGCATCCTTCTGTGGCTTGGTTTGACTCCTTCTTTGCATGGGTATGTCAAAGTCACCCATTACTTGAGATATTGGATGGTTATTGTGTATTATGGAAGTTGGAAGCTTCTCTACCCTAATGTATGATTGCAAGTTTGTTTCATTAGGTTCTGGTAAGTCAGATCCAAAAGAAGGAGTTCTAGTACTTTTAGGAGTGAAGACTTCATCATCAGTATCTTCATCAATTACCAGTTGTTCCACTCCATCTGAATCAACTTCTATCATGTGAGGTACTCCATTTGGTCTGAGGACATTTGCAGATGTAGGAATAAGAGTACATGTCCCATTTGTGGTGCTCTCTCCAGTACTAACACTGCTCTTTTCTTGAGATACTTTCTGAGATACTTGTTTTTCAATCTCTTGCTCAATTGTATCAGCAAGATAAGGGGGACCAGTTGTGTATATTGGAAGATATACATACTCCATTACATCTCATCTTCCAGTCCTAGTGACTGCAGGTGTAGTTGATGTTGTAGGAGAAGTAGTTGAAATGTTGAGATTGGATTGGTGTTTGAACTCATAACTAAAATCCAAAGACTTTGTTAAGGCATCAATGTCAAATAACCAGTTTGGTCCTTTTCCTTGTGTGTTTGGTGTGTTCTCATTAAGGGAGACATTTGCACTCTCTTCAATGATCCTAGTCCTATGATTGTACACTCTATAGGCTTTGCTTTGAGGGGAATAACCAACAAAGTATCCAACATCAGCTTTGCTTTCAAACTTTCCAAGGTAGTCCTTGGAGTTTAGAACAGTACAAGGGCACCCAAAGGCTCTGAGGGGGTTGTCTCTTATGCAGCAGTTCATAAGGAGTCTTGTTCTGAGATTTCACCAGTAGCACCCTGTTTTCCTCATAGCATGCAATATTAACAGCTTCTACCCAGAAGTAGATGGGCAGGTTTGAATCAGCCAACATACTCCTTGCAGCTTCAATGAGAGTTCTGTTTTTTCTTTCAGCAACTCCATTTTTTGGGGAGTTCTTGCTGCATTGAACTGGCTTTCAATTCCCTTGGTGACACATAAGGCGTTCATCACACTGTTCTTTAATTCAATACCGATGTCACACCTGATCTTCTTTACTTTCAGGTTGATTTGATGTTCTACTTTTGTGATGAATGAGATGATTATCTGGCTTGTCTCATCTTTGGTTGCTAGGAAGTACACCCAACTGTATCTAGTGTAATTATCAGAGATTACTAGACAATAGGACTTCTTGGCTATACTCGTTACATTTGTTGGACCAAACAAATCCATATGCAGTAAATGTAAAGGGTTAGAAATGGTGTTGACTTCCTTTGATTTGTGAGAGGTTTTGTGTTGTTTTCCTTTAAGACAAGCTACACAATTATCTTCAAGTGAGAATTGTTTGTTGGGAAGACCTCTCACTAGATTGGATTTGACTAGTTTATTGATGTTCTTGAAGTTCATATGACACATCCTCCTGTGCCATAGTGTTGATTCATCAATGGTTTCCTTTGAGACAAAACTGATTACTGCTCCATTTGGATGATTCAAACTTGTTGTTATACCCCACCCCTCTATGATGCCTTTGAAGCAGTTTCTTTTGATTTTCAGGGTTATAAAAACAAATTTTTGCATAATGATTGGCCTTTTCACAGATGTAACATGCTTTTACAGGTTTCTTAAGGATTTGAACTTGTTGTTTCTGAGCTTTTAATTGGTTCCTATTTCTCTGATTTCCTCTAGTGTCTATATGAACCCCAACTTTTTCTTTAAGACCTTTTGAGTTTTGACAAAAACTACAGTCACATTTAGTATATTTCTTAATTTGTTGACTGGGCACCATTGACACTAGACTTCGTGAATTCTGTTGACTAATTCCTTCAATTGTGATCAAATTATTTTCTAGAGGAATATCATTATTTTTCACTATCTCCAGTTTACTCTCTTCACCTAAGTCCTCAATAAGAACTTCTTCATAGTTGATTGGATGAAATTTGAATGATTCTGTTGGTGGTATCTGTGAGATTGGAATCCTAGGTTTGTCTAAAGATGGAGGACTGTAATTTTGGTTGAATGGTGGGGCTACTTCTTTATAACCTATTCCTGACTTTGCTTTACCAATGATTTGTTGTTGAATTAGGTTATTAACAGATTGTGAAGCATATTCTAATTTCCCTACATTCAATTCAACCTTATCTTTTTCCTCATTAATTCTTTTAATCTCTTCCATGTCTTCCTTCGATTTCACTAACAAGTCATCTCTTTGCCATTCTACAAATTTATCTTCTCTTGATAGCTTAATTCATTAGCTTTGTAAGATTTTATTTGAGATTCTAGGGTTTCTATTCCCCTAGAGGCTGATCTTCTTTGTTCTTCTAATGTTTTAATTGTGTCACAAATAAGTTGATTATGATTTCTATACTTAAGCATGACATCTTTACATTCAGGGAAACATAGTTTAGAATTTACCTCAGATGAGAGAGATGATGGTTCAGTGTCCTTGAAGGATAATGCAATAGCCATAAGAGTTCTTCCTGAGTAACTTCTTCTGCAACTTCACTCCAGTATAGCCAAAGACATCATCAGTAATGGCAGATGAATCTTCAGTTGAGACTACACATGCCATTAGAGCTCTGTTTTGAGTGGTCTCTTCAACTAGATCATTCCAGTCATAGCCAAAAGCATCTTGTGTGACCAGGGATGTTGATGTACTTTCTTGAGTGTTCCTTAAATTGTTGGATGTTGATTTGTTTTTGCATTCTCTTGCAAAGGATCCAAGTTCTCCACAGTCAAAGCACTTGACTTTGCTCTTGTCAAATCCAACCCTATCATTGCTTCTAGGAGTAAATCTTATCCCAGTTCTATTCACAAATCTTTTTGCCCTCAATGATAACATATCAAGTTGCCACTTGAGATCCATCTCTTCTAGATCATCTTGATGAACCTGTCTTAAGTCTTCATTGGTTAGTCCGGAGCATGAACTTTGTGACAGAAAAACTTCAAAGGAAACATCTTCTGAGTTGTAATTCTGAGATGTTCCAACTCGTGTAACTAGTGCAGTATTAAAAGTGTTAATATTGATGTTACTGTTGACAGTCTTTTTGGCTTCAACTTCAGCTTCAAATACCCTCAAGTCATTGTATAAATCATCCAGTTCCATCTCTTCTAGCACATCACCCTGTCTGTAAGATACTGTATATATAATTCATTCATCTCCTCGAGATCTGAGAAAATTCCTATTCAAGTCATATTTATCTATTCTTACCCATGCACTGCTCAACTCTCCTGTCAGCTTCTTGTATTTGTCAAAGGTCAGAGACATTCTTTCTTCTTTTAAGGATTTGAAGTTTTCATACTCCTGTTTGAGAAGAGCATTCTTGTTATTCTTGGTGTTCTTTGTTCCACTGAATCTCTTCTCAAGAGCTTCCCACAGAGACTTTGCATCTTTATATTCTTCAAATTGAGAGTGGTATTCATTAGGAATACAAATTAGAAGAATACCGAGAGCTTTGATTTCAATTTGTTTCTCCCTTCTTTCTTAATCTGTGGTAGGAGAGGATGAACAACTCCAGGTGTTCCATCAGCTGATAGGGTGAGAGCTGGTTTGTTTCCATTCACTATAATATCCCATACTACATAATCAGATAGCAATGTGTTGTTTGATTCACAACTTCCAGAGATCAAAATCGTTGTTGTTCAATACATGAACTTTGTTTACCACCACATTAGTCATGATTGATGGTGACTTGCTCCTTGGTAAGGCTTTCAACAAGAACTTGTAGATCATTAGATCTTGAGAACCTCCTGTGCTATGATACCACTTGTCAAGATCGATATGGTTTATGTAAACACAACCACTTGTTGAACGAAGATCTTGATCTATCAAAAAAGTTTAGCAGCGGATATAAGCACTTTGATATTACAAGTTTATTGATCAAACGAATATTGTTAACAAAAGTATAAGAACAACAACGAATATCAAATTGTAAGCCTCAATATATTAATCTTAATGAATGATCAATATACGTTTTTTTCTTTATGCAAGGATCTATGTATATATAGACCTTGAGGCTAAACTAGCTAATCTAGGAAACGACTTTAAAATCACAATTGAATTATAACTACAATTGCTACAAATAAGGAAGAGATAATTACATAAATATTCAAGAATTATCTAAATTGTTCATGCAGTAGTAACAGGAGACGGGCAATAGTAACAACCTTCAGCAGTAGTAACCATCAGTCTTCACCAGTATTAACCAGTTACTTGCAGTAGTAACTGATATACATTCAGTATTAACTTGGCAGTAGTGTGGGCACTAGTAATGAGCAGTATTAATGAAATTAAACTTATTTCACAAACAGTTTAATCCCAACATCCACAAATCACCCACATATATTTGGGAACGGATTCGAACCTTTGACTTTTCTGTCACACATATAGAGTTTGCAGTGACGATACTGATTAAGCTATGCGCCATTGATAAATAAAGGGTATTTATATAAACCTCTTATCCTAATTGCTTATCTAATAAAACTATATATATATATATATATATATATATATATATATATATATATATATATATATATATATATATATATATATATATATATATATATATATATATATATAAAACAGTATTGAAATTATATAAAGCATATATATGTATAGGGGTGTCGTTTTTACCCGAACCCGAATAACCTACCCGACCTTAAATGAGTTCGGGTTAAATGGGTCATGTTAAATGGGTTAAACGGGTTAAATGGGTCAAACCCGAATAATTCGAAGCTTATATGGGTATAGGTACGGGTCTATTTATTTTCATTTGGGTAACCCGCATAACCCATATAACCCGATTAAGTTAACTTCTATATAAGTATTAATAGCTTATGTCCAATTTTATTAGTTATGCTTAATGAAATTATTATTTGTTGTCTCTTATCAGTTTGTTTTTATTTTTATAAAATATAAAAAGCTTACAGAAAGTTATTCAAAGATAAATATTTGTTTTATTTTTGGTTTGTGTAAGATGAAATGGTTATAAAATGGCAAAATCGACGATAAGTTGAACATATTTTATACGTTGTGAGTTTGGCTTATTTCATTAATATGAAAATTATAACTAAATATACTATCTTAGTTAAAATCCAATTAGCTGTAAACTATATTTTTTGTTAATCAGGTAAAATGTGTTAAAAAGGTCAAACCCGGATAACTCAAATCCGAATAACCCGAACCCGTTTAACCCATATTGTTATTCGGATATGGGTATGGATATCTCACAACTCAAAACCCAAATAACCTAACCCAAATAACCCGACACCCGCTAACCCGATATAATCGACACCCATATATATATATATATATATATATATATATATATATATATACTAGATTATTGTCCCGCGATAGCGCGGAAAAAAATAAAAATTGAATTGTAAACTTTATGTTTATGTAGATTTTAGGTTATTATAAAAAGACAATGTTATACGTATAATAACATATATATACCTTTACGTTTATACATATGTTGTTTATAGTTATAATAACATAAACACTTTTACGTTTATACACATGTTTTAATATTTTTTATTAGGAGATTTTAAATAAAAATAATGTAAATCATAGTTCAAATTGAGAGAATTTTTTTTAAGTAAATTGGAATTTTGTTTTTATTTAAGTAGAGATTGGAATTAAAGAGATAATGTAATTATGTTTTGTAAAAGGGTGTAAAATGAAAATAGTGTTTGATGACATCATCAATTTGATCTAACGGTTGAAATCAAATAAGTTAACCCATCTAAGGATCCTTACTTCGCCATGTGGCATTTAAGGCAACACCCGATTCATAAATAGGGTCGGGTTTCGGATAGAATAGTTCCACCGAAAATTACCGTCGAACTATATTTTAATCCAAAGGATATGATATATATAAGCTGGAAGTCTGAAAGAGTTTCATACATGAAACGATGTGGGACAAAGTAGGAAAAACTAAAGGCATATGATATATATAGGCTAGAAGTATGAAAAAGTTTCATACCTGAAGCGATGTGGGACAACTAAAATGAAAATAGTGTTTGATGACATCATCAATTTGATCTAACGGTTGAAATCAAATAAGTTAACCCATCTAAGGGTCCTTACTTCGCCATGTGGCATTTAAGGCCTCTCTTTTATTATATATTAAAGATATATATATATATATATATATATATATATATATAAAATAAAGAAAGAAATAAAAGCCCACCTTGAACGCCGGGAAGAAAAGGACATGACTGAGAGGGAAATTGAAGGAAGAAATAGTAACAAAAGTATGGTCATTATCACTTTATATTATATCCCTCATTCCTAGAACTACCTCTCTCCATGTTTAATGCCAACCATTCTCTACTACCAATTTTAATATTTTTGGTACCACCCTACCTTCTTTCATTATTACTTATTTATATTTATGGGTTTCTAAGATCATGACATCTCATTATATTTAATGCATAAATCATTTATAAAAGTCGAACACGTGTTTACGTGCTTCTCGGGGATATAGAGGAGAAATTGAATAGTGAACAACCGTTCAAAAGATAGTAAGAACTTCGAAGGAAGACTTCTAATGCATGTAATAATGTAATAACGTATTAAAAATATAAATGGTACAAATTTATTCTCAAGACATAATAAAGTTACATTATAAGTTAATTGCATAAACTAAGTGTGGGTATGGTCAAATTACAATTTATGTCTCCACGTTTTCAAGAAAGTACAATCTATATGGGAAACTTATGTTTGAATATCGTCTATAATAGATAGAGACGTTTTATGCAATTAACATGTTTAAATCGTTTGTATAAAACGTCTCTATGATAAACATTATCCGTATAAAAAGTTTCCAACATTATTGATCTGAAAGAAGAAATATAAGCATTTTATCAACTTTTATTAAACAAAATAAATATTAGAAATGATACATATGTCTAAATCATAGGCCTAATCCATACATTTTCATCTATATGGATTCTACTAATTATCTCTCCTTATCTTAACCAAATATTTTTTTCAATAACCGATCTAATCTTTAGGCTTATATATAAGGAGAAAAAGAAGTTAAGATATATATACAGGGAATAAAAGAGACTTTATGTGAATGGGCCATTGGAACCCAGAGAGACTGTGAAAACAAAAGGCTGCAAAAAAAAAACTTAAACATATGATGATAATGAAGTAAAGTTAAATGCAAATACAAATAGGTCAAAACACAGAGGGGACACATGAGTTGTGGTCAGTCAGCGTGGAGTCAATCATCAAGCAATGGATTGCAAAATCATTGATTGTTTTCCATCCTTGATACATCGATATACTCACACACACTCAATGGTGTATTTACACACACATATCAATAAATCATGCTCTGAAGACAATGACATGACCAGAATGCAAACTGTATGCACACATGCATGAGAGAGCCTACTCACATGTCCATACATCACAAAGCATGCATGCATGTGCCCCATGTTTGTGTATATATATGTTTATATGTATAAAAACTTTTATGTGACAAGTTTCTTGGCTAGACAAAGTTACAACAACATTAACTTGTTTTATTCAAAATATGGTAATGAGGTTTTAGGGTTTTCTTTTTAACAAAAAGAAGTTAATTCTTGAGTTTTTCATTTAAAATCATAACCTGTTAGTTGTTTCAACAAATATTTAATATTAATTAGGACCATTTTAAGTGCAGAGGATTGAAAGGTATTTTTACTTGGACCCGATTGACGGTTAATCTGAACTTGAAACTTTCTCTAGTAAAAGTAAGGCATCTACTATTCAAATTTCACTCATAATATTTACCGGCTCAAAATAAATTATTTACCAAGAAAAGTTATTTTTAAGGTATGCTGAAACAAAGGTGTAGCCTAGTGTTAGTGTTGTGGGATTGAGATTCACCAGTGTGTGCGTACGAGATACCAAGTCAGTGTCGTTTCAAGCTAATTTGGAGCCCGTAGCTAAATAAAAAAGTGGGGGCCCTAATAACATATTTTTTGAATAAAAGAGTGTTGCACCTTCGAATTTTTTTATTAATGGAAAAAGTTATTACAATTGAAGGTTGAGACTCCCCACCTATGGAAAGGAAAAAGTCTATGAGACATGTCTCATTAGCCAAACAATCTAACAACTACATATTACAATAGAATAAAACAAAATAAAAAACTATAACTAAAGTTTATATTTTCGAGCTTTCTTAGATGCAAAATCATCAATAATAGTATCAATATTAATGTTGTCTAATATATTTTTCTCAATGCATAACATAGCCAACCCATTCAATCTTTCTTGGGACATTGATGATCTCAAATAGTATTTTAATAATTTTAATTTTGAAAAGCTTCTTTCGGCCGATGCGACGGTAACAGGTATAGTTAATAAAATTCGATATGCAATGGAAGCGTTTGGATAAAACCCTTTTTTCTTTTAATAAACTCTAAAATTTCAAATGCGGTCATAATCACATTTGACAAAGTCATTTGCAATAATTTGAGTTCCGTAAACAAATCATTTACATCTACATCACACATATTATTATGAGAAAACTTGCTTGCGAAATTAACTTTCTTTAAGTTCCACATCATTGGGCGTTTGGCATGCCCGATGAGGCAATGATGTCGTTGGCAACCTCCGAATTTAATGCCTAGAACTAGAACAATCCGATCGGTTTTATGCTTCAATTTCTTTTGGGCCTTTTCTTTTACCTATTTTTTAGGCCTTTTTTATACCAAATTTTCCTTGGACCTTTTCTTTTCTGTTTTGGGTCTTTTCCTATATCAAAAAATTTTTGGGCCTCAAAACTAACTAAATATAGAAGATATATAAAGGATACATACAAATTTAAGGGCCCTAGGAATTTGGAGGCCCGAAGCGGTCGACCACCTCGTACATGTCCACGCTACGACCCTGTACCAAGTTCAAACCACAAATACCATCAATTTGGGCCAAATTATTAGACTAGTAGCTCAAAGAACTTTGCAAGCATTGTCATGTTTTCCAATATGAGTAGACTCATTCTTAAACAAACTATTTAGTCAACCATACGCGAAACTCAGTATCGTTTTTCACATCTTGGTCCTAAACTGAAAAGTGTGAAACAGTCAACATTGTCGATTATCAACGTTTTACGAAATATAATAATAAATGTAATGTAAAGATTGTTCGGGTTATTCTTGGTAAAGAGGTTTTCGGTTTTCTTTATGTAAATTAATGTTTGAGTTTGTGGTTCATACTCGTGACATGTAAATTATTTCAACGCTCATGCTATAGATTTGGGACCAACCCTTAGACTCGTAGCTGAGTTGGTTTCAAAGAAATTTGCGAACATTATTATGTTTTTCAATATGGACGACAAACTCATTCCTTAGCAAATTGTTGAGGTGGCTTGGAGATCTGAATATTGTCTTTCATATGTTATTCTCAGAATTGAAAGTGTAAACCGGTCAACATTGTCGCTTATTAACGTCGTACGAAATAAAGAATAATACATGTGATGTAATATTTTACAGGATATATATGGTCAAAGACTCTTTTGGGTTGCTAGTTACTTGCTAGTAACCCGTTTTAATATAATTCGCTGGTTCCAAAAAAAAAAGTGATCCGATGTAATCACAAAAATATACACACCCTCAAGATTATCGGTCAATAAATTTAATAAAGTTAAGTTCCCTGAATGAAGTGATCACTCATTAACCAAACATTTTAGAGGTGTGTGTGATTTATTTATGAGTTTTGTTAATCAATGTTTTGATGTGATTTAAATGTTAAATTGTTATAAGACATGCTTGGAAATATGTAAGTTAACTTATTTTCTTTAATTCCGGGATGATAGACATGGAAGTTATTGATCAAATGACAAGTGACAATAAATATTTTAAAATTTATTTGACGTCATACATTTAACTTTATTTCCAAATGGTCCATGTTTTAATCTTTTTGAGTGTCACATGCACGCATATATGTATATGTCTATGTTGACAAAGATTGATCAAAAATGGCTCCCGCGAGAATATAGGCTTAATATGCGTTGATGCAAGAGAGAATATTATATTATTAGGTTAATGTGTATTGTTTTGTTATGGTATCTTTTTGTCTCTTGTTAAACTAAAGTATGTGGTGCTTATTGCTTCACACTTGATGACGAAAAATGCAAATCTCAAACATGGAATTTGATAAAAAAAAAAAGAATAAAAAAAAATATGTGTTTATCCGTTTTTAATAAAAGTAGTGTAGGGATTATTTTTTAATAAGTTCAAACATATATAAAATGTTTGTATTCTATAAAGAAAAATAGTCATTAGTTTAAATATGTGTAACTTTAGGTTGATTCTATCATTACTTATTATATCTTAATCCGGAGAAAGATAATTGGTATATTACAACATCTACATTTAGTTAAATATTACCACAAAATCCGACTAAGTTATACAGTTCTAGAAAGGTTATAAATAATGCACGACATTTTAGTAATTTAGCTGATCTATGGACTATTATATTGTAGCCTTATGCTTTGATGATAATGGAACTTTTTCATCATTCTTTGGTCAAATGATTAAGTGCAAGAATCCCTAAAGGCTAATACCAAAGTTCTTTTCTTTTATGTGTAGATTTAGGTCCTTTTTAAATTGGACAAGATTTATTTTGACCAAATGATGATTTGATATGATTACCAATAATATTTGAACGTGTGATTCGGGACTTATGTTTCTAGTATAATGCCTTAAAGTAAATTGCTATCAAAGGTGGAATTCTCTCTCAAAGATGGAATTCAATTCAAAAAAGATTCCACTTTTTCTTTAGATAAAATTTAAATTCTTTAGTACTACTTTTTGTCTCCTAATATTGCTTTATTTGATCAAACATATTTTCTTCACCAAATATTTAATCAATCTGCTCAAAGAATGGTATAAGAACTTTTATTTTATATATTTTTGTTACTAATGTGTTTCAGATTGTAGTAGTATCATTTGGTTAAAGCGAAAATCTTCCAACAACTATGGTATTTTTCTTTCTTGTAATAACTACTCAAACATATAAGATTTAATATAACTAGACATACATAAAATCTTTAACCGGATGCATCTTAGAAGGAGTTCACACTGACCTACCTATACAATAGGAACATCAAACCTTTTTCTAATTTAAGTCGATCTTAAACATCACCGAAAGCAAACACTTTAGAGTTAGGATCAAGGTTACAGATAACGTAAGGCGTGGCATGGCGCCATGAGTAAGCTTCAAGCTTTGCAAGAAAAGGCGAGACATGACGTTTTTCAAAACGTGAAAAGGCGGCAAATTTTTTTAATATATTTTATAATTTTATATATACTTATATATATATTTACTATTATTAAGTTATATAAATATCAATAAATTATCAAAAAATCTGTTTTAACATTTAAGTATATATATATTTTAAGATATAGTAACAAATTTACAATCAAATGATTTTTTATAGTCATTTTTAACTATTTTTAAACTTTTTTTTTAATTTTTCATAACGCGTTACAAAAAACTCGCGTTAAGGCGTGCCATAACCACGTTTTTTTGCCGTCACGCCTAACAAAGACGCATTGCATGTTTTCGTAATATCTCGCCGCGCCTCGACGCCATGGCGCCGCCATGGCGCGTTATTTAGAACCTTGCTTAGGATGACTCGTTCAAACAATAACACTTTGAATAAAAGATCGAGTTTGTCAGTTAATCTCGTGTGCTTGTTAATTATCATCGGTAAATTAAATATTGTTGGGTATGATCAGTTTAGAGAGAAAAAGTTAATCTAGAGAGAGAAACTAGATTTAGCATTAAGTTCCCAAGCTTACACTAATCACATCCCACACTCCTATTTACAGGAGTGTGTGGCCGTGTGGGCTTTACAAAGATTTCCTAATTATTACATATATGCCCCTAATAACAAATACAAATACAATGTTATGAATATTATATTTCTAACAATTCCCCCTAATTTGATTGATCATCGGATCATCATTCGAATGTTGACGTTTATCATTCTTTGCTTGAGCTCGCAAGTTGATTTTAATGCTTTGTACTTTGTAATCATACATTCAAGCTCCTGTTGTTCTTGATCAAATAACTCGTCCATACTTGTCGGTTGATAATCTCTATCTAGAGTGATTGCATCCATGATCATATCATCTCGGATTGAATGCGGTTCCTTGTATAGAATCTGCTCAAGTAGAGTTTCTTCGATTAAGCCCCGTGGTAAAGTCTTTAGATAATCTTTTACGACCTCATAATCCGATCTAGAATCTGTGGATGGTTGTTCGGATTGTTGTTCTGTTTGAGCTTCATGAATAGCTTCCTCTGTTTTCTGGAGTTTCAATTATCGTGGACAATTTTCGTTTAACCCTCCTTTTCTTTGTCTTTTTTTTGTACCGAATCCGTTGTTGAGATAGGCGGTGGAATGATTGGAAACAAGTCGGGCCTTGGATGGATTGACCGATCCTCACTATCATTGACCGGAATTGTTCGTGTATTAATCCTTTGCCTCATTTTAATTACATCAAGATGGTAACGAATCCATTTCACTGGGTCAAGCTCCTCCACTTCTTTGCCTTTTCTATTCGAACTCGGGTAAGGTATGGACATTCGAGCAAGCTCGATCATTCATGGTGCAAAACCGAGATCACGTAGATTGCTCGTTGCTGTAGTTGTTCAAAATATGAAGTCTTTGTCTTTAAGCGTCTTCATTGTTGTTATCTTGAACGCGTAGATGCTTGATTTGATCTTCAACCACAAATTTGGATTTCATCAGAGTAGTTTGTTGTAATCTTTGATACTTTTGTATCTAAAGATAAGTTGCTTAAAGAATCATTTTATTTTCTCTTGAAAACTCGACCTTGATGTTGTATTGAATATGTCATTGATGAAGTGTTTCCGAAGGTCTTGCTCTTTGAAGAAGTCTTAAGAACCTAGTCACCCACAAGCTCTTTTTGGCGAACCTTGAATGATAGTCTTAACAATCTCCTCCTTTGTCCTCGTGATCTTCAAATTCAACTTTAGATTTCATCAGAGTAGCGTTTGAATCTTTGTATCGCGGAAAGCACACTTTGAATGTTGACTTGAAGAATTTTTCATTTCAAACGAATGTTGAATGTAGACTTGGGGTCTTTGATTTTTTGATTCCGATGTAGACATAACATTCGTTTCCTTTAATCGTTTGAACCATAAAGTGGAACGCTTTCCTTTAATTGAGTAGTTTCCCTTTATCGTTCAACTTGTAGAAGCTTGATTGGATTTATTGGTTTGAAGCTTCTTTTGATTGAATAATCATTTCCAAATTCTTTGAAGTTTTGATCTTTCATTTAGCTCCCCCTCAACACATACTTGTAATCAACTATCCGAAAGTTGATGTATTCCTTCGTTGTAGCTTCATGATGAACATTCTTCTTTACTTGCATGTTTGTTATGATCTCGCTTCTATTTATTCTTGAACGTTTGAATCTTGATCATTTGAACTTTCCATGAGCTTGTACATTGTTTCACACTTTTCTCAATTCCTCATTCACACGTTCTTCCTCAATCTTTCCTTTTGTTACACGTTCTTCTCATTTCTTCATTTACACACGTTCTTCCCCTTGATACACCATTTACTCACGTTTTTCCCTTTGGTACATGTTCTTCCCCCTCATGGTGATTATGACTCGTTATAATCATCATGTAAACGTGTATTATGTCGTAAGAAAACAAGACATACTCCCCCAAATATCGGAATTTGAGAAAAATATCCTTCCAAACCGAACGTGTTAAGATCATCGCTGAAAAACTTGTATGCTTGAATAAAATATTGTCATCCCGAAGTCTTGAGCTTTGAATTTTTGACCGTAAGCTCAAATAGTATCCATAGTCGTGAAAATAGGAAAGTAACTACGAGATCACTTAGATTGCTCGTTAACGCAACAATCAAAATCACAAAAGAAGTCAATTATGTGACCTACGTTCAATGTTGGAAAAGTGTTAGCATTGGTAGGATTTCCATTCGATCATTGTGAAATACCAAGATCGTTGGTACCACTACAAATGTTCAGAGCTATATCAGAAAGACATGCTTTTTGAAAATCCGTTCGTGTCCTAGAAAATGTTTAACATTTTGGCGCTAGACTTAATAGTGCATGAAATGAAGTCGAGAAATGGAGTTGGTTTTCTCTTGTTGCAATATCAACATTCTCCGAGTGAGAATATGATAGAAATGTGCTAATTCTTCGTGTATATTGAAACAAATTCTTGTGAAGAATTTGAGTGGCGATGAGGTATATGTGCATGGCATCACTGGGTCCATGATGTCTTTTTCAATATCGAAAAGCAACGCATGAAATTCGATAGAAACTTGGCTACCCGACGATTTAAGCGGTGAAGAAATGGTCTCTTATTCTTTTAACCGTAACACACACTCCTCACTCAACCTCTAATAATTTTCAACTCCACCCTCATTTTGGCATTTTGAAAACGATGTTTTTGTTGATTTTGCACCTTTTATCTCCAATCCTAGACCTAAAGAACCCTCACATTCGAATGTGATTCCTTGGGTAAGTCCCTCCGACTCTGGTTGGACTATAGGAAAAAGATATATTTTTGAAAACCGCTCAAGGTGCATCAACATTTTGCCAAATTTTGAGAAACATTTCCAAAGTGACTTGGACGTTTGCAATATTTTCGAAAAGACGCTCCCCCTCAACATATGCATGACAATTTTTTGATTATGAGAAGTCTTTTTCGAAAATACATTTGATGTGTTTATTAAAGAATATTGCATTTCGAAAGTTTTATTTGAAAAATTGTTTCGTTGAAGCTCATTTGAAAGATTTAGGAGGTAATTCGAAAAATGATTTTATGAACTCCCCCTCAAAGTTAGATTCTCCATGTTCGATCAAACAAGTTTTTTTCAAACTAGATAAAATAAGAAAAATCTCTACTAAATCCTCTTTAAAAGATGAAATAATGCTAGTCGAGATTCAAAATTCGCTATTAAATCATCTTTTTTGATTGAATCTAGTTCTAGTCGAGTTAATCAAATTTGCTAGTTTACAATTTTGAAAATATTTGTAATTTTGAAAACACTTGTTAATTTCGAAAATACTATCAAACACAAAGATAATACTTTGAATATGTTAGTTCTAGTCGAGATTGAAAATCCGCTACTATTCACATTCATCATATTAAATTTGTATTTAGATAAATAAATTCGTAAATTTCCGGTTTTAGAACGGGTTCCAATTTGAAATAATTGAAATCCTAAACAAACTCAAAATATCATATGAAGTTCGAGTTCTAAACCGAGTTGTTCCGAAGTCATAGTGTTCCAATCCTTCTTGATATCTCGTGTAAGCACTCCATGAGTTTCGAGTCCGAAACTGAAGTATTCCGGAGTCATTTTGAAAACCTACGTTTCTGCACAATCAAACTTCACTTCTTTTGGTACCCATTTCATTTTGGGTCCTTTTTGGTTAGCTTTGTTCGAAAACCATTGATAAGCCGTATTTATTATGTGCAAAGAATATGAATTCCATTTCTCCGGTAAACACACATTTGAGGTAGTTGATTTTGCAATCGGTGTGTTTGTTTTTGAAATTGGTGGAGACTTTGGAATCTATTTTCGTTCATGAGTTGGTGAAGGAGTTCTTGGGACAAAATTATTTGAAGAATGTACCGTTTTTTATTCATTTGATGGTACATTTGGAAATAATTGTTGCTTTGATTTGAATAAATTCATTGAAGTTCGTTGTTTAATTTTAGAAACAAAACTATTCACTTTTTGCACCGAATATTTAAAATGTGATGGTGCAAAAATAACTCGGGTATTGAATAAGTGAAAGATTTCGTTTCCTTCTTCTTCATTTGAGGACAAAGTGCTTGTTTTTTAACATGTTCGCTTGATATGCTTGGTGATTTCAAACTCCAAGTTTTCAAAGGTGGTGTAAAAGTTCCAATCGTTTGTGATTTCGGAGAATACTTTTGATTCTTTTTTTAGGAAAGAATTAGTACTCGGAGAAACCACTTTGGAAAATGTTTTGGAAGAATTATTGTTGTAAACCTTCAATGGAACTTTAACTTCCTTTTTCGGTTTGTTTGGAAAAATGAGTTGATTCGTTTGCTCTCTCAAACCATTTTGCTTTAAAGTTTGAACTTCAAGTGCTTGCGATTTTAAAGATTTAATTTCCGTTATATAATCTTCAATTTGTTTTCTTAAAAGCATAAGATTATTGTTAGCACTAAGTCTCTCATTTCTTTCATTATTTAACTCAGTAATTAAATCCATTCTTTAAAATCTTTCACTTATTCGCTCTTTTTTAAGATTCTCGAGTTCAAATAAAACACTTTGATTATATTTTCCCTTATCAAACTTTATGACTTTTGATTGTTTTTGAAGTGTATTGATTAAATCCAATTTTTTGTTAAGTTCATTTGTAAGGATTTGAATATTAAACACACTTTGGTCATATTTCCCCTTCCAAGAAGTTGCTAACTCTTTAAACTCTTCGAGTTTGGAACTGGTAAGGTTGAAAGCTTGAAGTTGAGATGTCAAAATTTGAATTTCATTTGAAAGCTTAAAATTCTCATTTAAAAGATTAGCCTTTTCGTTTGAAAACCTTAAAACCAATCCGGGGTTAGTTTGCAACTTCTTTTCCAACTCAATGATCGTTGTTTCTACTTTAAAAGATGATGATTGTACCTGATTAGCGTTGGCTTGACATGGTGAGAAGTTTGAATGCGTTACCGTTTACAAAAAGTCTCGTGTACGTATAGCAACGTTTCGCATTTGATCCAATCTAACATGACCGTTCCAATTTGAAGGAGACCATTAATTTTCCGTTTCATCACACAACTTCTCTAGCTCCTCTAGTTTTGTGCAAGCTTGATCCGGAGAACAATAAAATGTAAGCCCTTGATCGATGTCGATTGTCAAATCCAAAACACTTCCCAAAATATCTTTCTTCATGATATACAATTTGATGGCGAAAATCCCTTAAAAGTTGATAGAAAATTTCTCAGTTCTGAAAATTTGAAGAAAAAACCGGATAACCTTGACCCGTGGTATCTCACGCTTGTACAATCGTTTTTCTGAAACTTATTGAACTAATCGCTTAAAATAACACCGTTGAATTCTCTTTTCAATTTTGATTCCAGGAAATGTCAATCTTGTATTTTTCCAATGCTCGAATCTCGACAAATTCGTCGTGTAAGTTTAACCGGTATCCGAAAATCTGCCGGAAAAAATAAAAATCGCTCTCTTTAAAAATGTTCCTTTTTTCGATTTCGTCTCTAACGTGAAAACGTGGAATCGCTCTTTTTTATTAGCAAAGTCTCGAAATCCTCGTTTTCAACTGATCGTGATCTTTTGTGCTCGTTGTAAACACCTCTTCGTGTTCGAATGACTTAGTCGAATCACTCCTATTCATGTAAGGTTAAATCTTATTCGAATGGTTTTGATTCGTGTAAGGCTAAAACCTATTCGAATGGTTTAATTCATGTAAGGCTAAAACCTATTCGAATGGTTTAATTCGTGTAAGGCTAAACTTTGTTCGAATGATGACTTGCTAATTTTCTTTCAACTTCATCACTTATTGTGCAATTCGAATTTCCGAGCAAATCACCGTGATCGATCAATTCAAAACTGAGTTTGTGTATGGAATTCCTATTCTTTCCAACACTTATTCAAATCTTTCATTTCGAATAACTCTATTCGAATACCCTTATCCGAATATCTCTATTCGAATGACTTCAAAATCATCAAATTCGACTTCAAAATCAACACACACGAATACACTTCCTATTCGTGTTAGTTGAAATTCTATTCGAATGATTCTATTCGTGTAGACTTATTCGAATGATTCTATTCGTGTTAGTTAAAAACCTGATCGAATGATCCTATTCGAATGGATCCTAGTCGAATCTCTAGTCGAACAAGTGAAAAATCTGGTCGAACGAAGTGCTTTCGAGCACCCCGCTCTGATACCAATTGTTGGGTCTGATCAGTCTAGAGAGAGAAAGTTAATCTAGAAAAAGAAAGTAGGTTTAGCATTAAGCTCCCAACCACACTCCTATTTATAGGAGTGTGGGGGCTTTACAAAGACTTCCTAATTATTACAATTATTGTTAGGAATAGAATATTCATAAAATTGTATTTGTATTTGTTATTAGGTGCATAATTGTAATAATTAGGAAGTGTTTGTAAAACCCCCACACTCCTATAAATAGGAGTGTGGGTTGTGATTAGTGTAAGCTTGGGAGCTTAATGTTAAATCTATTTTCTCTCTCTAGATTAATTTTCTCTCTCTAGACTGATCAGACCCAACAAATATAATGTTGTTGCGATTGTAAATCAAGTTTTTTTTTATTGATTTACTTAATTTGTATATGCTCAAGTTATTTTATTATGTAACAAATAAATTAGTTACTTAACCTTTATATCTAGTCACGCATAATAAAATGTCACTAAAACTTAAAAGTCAACATAAAATTGATAGTAAAGGCGAAAGAGTAACACAAATGTCAATTTGTTTTACTTATACAAAATAAAGTAGTTGTCTTGATTTACTAATTCATCTATACTTATTTGATATATATCTTTAATCCGTTCAAAGAAAATAGATGTCAATTATTTTTAACCTACACAAAACCTATTCGTGTCAAACCTTCTAAAATGTGTCATTAACATCAAGAGAAACCTAGATTACAATTTTAAACATGCAATTATTTATGTTTTCAACCTTATATTAGTATTAACTTCAAAACTCAATATTAACGTCGAATACATAGGCCTCATGCGGAATGAAGTTAAAAATAGATAAGCTATAAACAACTTTCTTTTATATATACAACATTTTTTTTCTAAATAAGTCTATTTAAACATAAATCTTTTTGTTTTCCTTAAATTGTTAGGCACATATACGTGTGCAGAAATAAATAGATCCATCCTAGCTTTTGATACGAATTGGGATGAACAAAACTTGGTGTTGATGATCGGGAATGAAACTTTTGAAAGAACCATGACTAAGGGGGTTTGTTGGTGACTTTGGAGACTTGTTGGGCTCAAGATTTAACTTTGGGAGTCATTGGACGCATCAAGACATCATCGCGACGCGTTTGGAGGCTAACAACAAAATGGGGGTAGGTTGAGTTTTCATTTCTGCAACAGTGAAATCCACTGCGACGCAGTGAGGGTATTTACAGTTCGAGGAAGTTCTATATCGTTCCCCACTGCGACGCATACAATCCCAATGAGACACAGTATCTGTTTCGGGCCAACCCCGACTTTTTGATTTTCGTTTTTACGTTTTAGGGTTAAGTTTCTTTTCCTATATATTGAAAACGTTTTTGTGCATTCTATAACTCTGGATTTCCATTTTATAAAGGTTTTTACCCTTTTTCTTTGAATTGTTGGGTCAATTCATCTTTGTTTAAATATTAGATCGTTTTATCTAAGCTTGATTCGATAACAAATCAGTAGGTCTTGATTGTGTTATCATTCATTAATTGAGTTATAGGTCTAATTCAATTAAAATACTATCCTTGTTTGTGTGTTCGTATCAATTTGCATCATAAACGCCAATTGGGTTCGATTTTCCGCTACGAATACGTATCATAGGTGGTATAAATATGGAGGTGAAATAGGTTAGGACTGGTTATGGGGACTCTAAAGCATGATTACTGCACCCCAAGGCTAACCCAAATGGCTCAATCTATGGCACACACTCACACAAGCTCGGACATAAACTGGATCCGCCCCGCGCTACGGCGCAATGGAAAGTTTGTGCGGCGCAGTCCGCCACGCACAAAATCTGATTTTTTGCGTATACGTAAGAGACGATTCTCGAACGCGAAAATTAAACGATATACGTAATTTAGAACAATTAGTCAAATATATAATTGTATAATTCCGAAACCGGGAGTTCTTTGATGCTAAACAGTAATCACATAGTTTAAAATACGATAAGTCCACAAACAAGGGAATTTACTCGTTAAGTCATCTAGAAGCTCATCTAGTGGGTACTAACTACTTGTGCACCTAATATAACACGATACCAATCACATACAGAGATATATACACATGAAATCATAACTATGACACATCAATATAATATAAAGCAACTTTATAAAAAGATTTTAATAAGATTTGATAATGAGCTACAGGCATATCAGACTAATTTGAGACTATTAAAAGTGACGATTGTCATATAACTTGAAGTATGGGGGCGTTTCGGGTTCTGAGTTTAGGAAAAATAAATTTGTGTTGAAACCCGAGTCTTCAATTAAGACTACAACATCAGTTAGCAATCAAACGTTTTCTTATAGTGCACCATTATTGGAAGAAACGGTCGTGTATGATGAGGAGAATGAGCAGAGAGCGAACGTGGTATATGATGAGTTGTTTGAGGAGGAAAGGACTTATGAAGTGGCAGCTTTGTATGATGATAAAGTCAAGATCGTGGTTAGTTGCTGCAAGTGTTGGAGTTTTGATTATTCCATCAATGAAGGTCCTAACAAAGTATATGTAACCGATTCTGAAGGGATATCATCTCAATCGGATTCACTTCGAGATGATTATGAATGTCTAACTTACGAATCTAGTCCGGTTTGTGATTCATATGATGATGAATATGTTGATAATCATGTCCTTCCAATTCATGATGAAAGTGGTGAAGGAGAAGGATTCGTTGATAACTCATTTTGTATCACTAAGTCTTATTTGTTATGAGCAAAGGATTTTGCTATTGTCAAGAATTCTTCCAAAGGTGACCATGTTCAAGATTTGTCATTGTCTCATATGTCAAATTATCATGATCCATACTTATATGAATGTGAAAAGTCCGATCTTGGTGGCATTAATGATTTTGTTCCGTTGATTACAAATGGGGTTGCGTTAGCGGTCGTTAAGATTTTATGTCAATTGACTTATGTTGGATCCAAAGAAAAACAAGTCATTATCCTCGTTAATGTTCATGGTGATGTTCCCTACGACCCACATGGAATTCATACTACCTTCAACGTTGGTCATTTCTCTCCTTATATCCATGATGATGGTATTACGGAATTGAGGTCAATTCTTTTTAAAGGTTGAGGGAATGATACGAATTAAGATGATCAAAACTTAGTGTTGATGATTGGGAATGAAACTTTTGAAAGAACCATGACTAAGGGGGTTTGTTTGGTGACTTTAGAGACTTGTTGGGCTCAAGATTTGACTTTGGGACTCATTGGCACGCATCAAGACATCATTGCGACACATTTGGAGGTTAACAACAAAACTGGGGTAGGCTGATTTTTCACAGCTGCAACTGTGAAATCCACTGCGACGTAGTGAACACCACTGCGACATCGTGAAGGTATTTACGGTTCGAGGAAGTTCTATTGTTCCCCGCTGCGACGCATACAAACCCATTGCGACACAGTAGCTGGTTTTCGGGCCAAAACCGATTTTTAGACTTTCGTTTTTACGTTTTAGGATTTAGTTTCTTTTTCTATATATTGCAAACGTTTTTATGCATTCTATAACTCTAGATTTCCATTTTATAAAGGTTTTTACCCTTTTTCTTTGAATTGTTGTTTCAATTCGTCTTTGTTTTAATATTAGATCGCATTATCTAAACTTGATTTGATAACCAATTAATAGGTCTTGATTGTGTTATCATTCCTTTATTGAATTATAGGTCTAATTCAATTAACATACTATCCTTGTTTGTCTGTTCGTATAAATTTGCATCATAAACGTCAATTAGTTTGATTTTCCTCTACGAATACGTATCAGCTTCGGTCATGTGAGGTCGTATATCCTAAAATGTCTTCAAACCGACCATTTATTAAAGTTTTATTTTCTTAATAAAAAGTTGTTTTAGAAAAACCACAAACACACAAAAAGGTTGTATATATACCCCATAACCTAAAAATCTTACTATATATGTATTAATTTTTCATAGGAAAACAGGACTTCAACTTTAAATTTTCAATTCTTATGAAAGGTCTTAGTTATCATACAAAAGCAAAATTAATACTGACACTATCATTTAGGAAAGGAGCGGGGTCCAGTCTACCTTTTTTCATGCAAAACAGATAAGAAAATAAAAGATCCCAAATTCTGAAATTCTGATTGAATGAAACTTAATGTATATATACTTTAATATAATGTATATTATATTGTTTTTATATTTATCACCTATTAACTAAAAAAACTTTGCATAATGGTTATGTATATATGAAAGATATATTTGATACAAAGTAACTTATATTTTACAAAATACAAGTCGGAGTTGCGAGTTTGAATAATCTGACCCAATATATATTCAGATATCTCGAGATAACTCGGTTTCGATATGTTACAATAGCACAGCTTTTAGTATTAGGTGGTTTGCATAAGTACAAATAAAGTTTGATAATAAGATAGACAATTAGAAGTTTATAATTTTGTTACAATGTAAATTAATATTATAATAAGACAAATATCATTATTTTAAACACATAAAAGCTAAGCTAACCTGATAAGTATAAGCCATTGAACAAAACACAAAAAATATTCATTCGGCTATGCCCTCTAGTATTTTCTGCATATAAAAAAATTTCTAACTTCATTCCAGATTTACATAATGTCAACAAGCGTATATACATAATTTGAACTAGGAAACTTTTGCAACCCAAAATTAATTTCTTAAAAAAATTTGGTTTAGAAAAATTTAGAAAGTATAAAATTACTGAAAGAAAACAAAAGAGAAATAATTTACTTACAAAATTTTTACTAATAATGTTTCATTAAATCAATGGAATGAAAGAAATATAAGAAAAAATAAGTGTTATGTTTAAATTGGTTAAATATATAAATCACCTAATTTTATAATAAATCTTTTATAAATATTTTATAACCATAGCATATCTCAAAACAAAACCCTAAGTGTTGAATGAAAACAAGGTGTCAAAAGCCCTAACAGTTACTAGTCAACTTTCCTTTGATAAATCAGTCGGTTTGGGACCCGCAGACAGATCTGACGGCTACTGTTATCTAAAACTTGTTTCCAGATTATGACACGTGGACTAGAAAGAGAGTGGATGAAGAATGATAGTGTAATCATTCTTAAATAATTTGACATTCTTGACCTATTTTGTACACATCCTTACATTCACTGCTTTACTACAGTTCCAATCTACCCACCTTTTATTTTTGCATTTATTAAATCCCAAATTCCCAAAATTAATAATAAACAACTTATCTTGTTGTGTTTTAAATGCAGGCACTACAGTACTTTATTAGTACCAAAATAAGTATTTGCAAATAAAATAAACAATATTTTAAAAATAAGTTAATTCTATTTTGAATAAATAAGTTTAAAAGATTATATGGTATTTAAACATTAGTTTTTCTCTTTGAATATACATACAAATTGTTTGAAATAAGCTAATCCAAACACCATCTTAATAAGTCATATATGAAGTTGAACACTATTTGTTAGATGTAAAGAATCGATTAGATAAAACTCTTTTTACGTAGATAAGAAAACAATCAAATGTTAAGGAATCCAAAACAAAAATTTTAAAAAAAAATGTAACATTTATATGGACCATGTAAGATAGACAATTTTTAAGCTATAAAATATTCACCATTTGACATGATTTCGTCTAAGCTTAATATAGAATCGTGTATGTACAATCCTATTAAATAGATTTTGTTCAAGTAAGACAATTTGGTGGAGGAAACAAAAATTACCTTTGGCTGTGAAAATGGCGAAAATGGTGGAGGAAATCGTTTTTGTGTTGTCATGGAATTGAAAGAGATAAGATTTTGCCATTAATTGAGACCAGATATGTTCAGCGGCGACAATGGGCTTTGGCGACGACTTGTCGTCGCTGTAGGCCTGACCCGGGGAAACTCCAAAAGTTTGGCGGGCAAACCCAAATAGGCTGACTTTGGTTGACCAGGCTTTGCCGACGACTTGTCGTCGCCGTAGGCCTTTCCAATTTTTATTTTTTTTAATTTAGTATATAATTAAATTAGTAACAAAAAGGTTTAAATAATATTAGTAATGAAAATGAATTTAAATTATATTAGGTATAAGTTATTAATTTAAATTATATTAGGTATAAGTTATTAAACTGTGGAAAAACGATATCAACTTGTTTTGCGATTGTCGATGATCAACGATGAGTAGTCGATTGAATACCTCTATGTGTAATAGTATACATTGACATTGTTACAAGTTATGTAATGATCGATCAAATCATTGATAACTGGATGTCATGTATGGTGTACGTAGTCGATGAATGTTGTTCAGGTTAATTAGCTCTAATTATCGATGAATGGTGTTCTAATAGTCGGTGAATGGTGTTCTAATAGTCGATGAATGGTCGATAGATGAATGGTCTATACAACTTTGCCTTAGTCATGTTAGCTTTAATAGTCGATAAAATGGTGAGTTTAGGATGGTTTAAGGATTACGATGGTTTAGGTTTCTAGGGTTACGATGGTTTAAGGATATGAGTTTAGGATTTAAGGTCTAGCATTACGTGGTTATAGTGTTCTAATAGTCGATGAATGGTCGATAGATGAATGGTGTATACAACTTTGCCTTACTCATGTTACCATTAATAGTCGATAGTCGATGAATGTTGTTCGGGTTTAGCGTTACGATGGTTTAGGGATATGAGTTTAGGATTTAAGGTCTAGCATTACGTGCTTATGGTTTAAAGTTATACTTATACCACAACATGTCGTATTACAACTTTACGTTATAACAGTAAACGATTATTAATCGTATTAATTATCTAATTACGATATTGGATCTTTAAAAATATGTATAATACCGTTTAATTTAAGTATATTAACATTAATAATATAATTACTTTTAATTTCTTATTATCAAATAAATTTATTTTAAACAAAAATTATTATTTAAAATTAACATTATATATTATTTAATTTGATATATTATATTTTCATTTTTTAAATATAATTTAATTAAAAAAAATTATATATATTAACATTATATAATTTTAAAATATTAACATTATATATTCTTTAATTTAATATATATAGTTTAATTATTATTTAGATTATTTAAATAATTAATTAATTTAGTAAGACCTACGGAGACGACAAGTCGTCGCTATAGGCCTAACTAAATTAATTAATTATTTTAATGTTTTATAAATTATTTAAATAAACATTTAATTATTTATTAATTATTTATTAATTTAGTAAGACCTACGGCGACGATTTGTCGTCGCTATAGGCCTACCTAAATTAATTAATTATTTTAATGTTTTATAAATTATTTAAATAAACATTTAATTATTTATTAATTAAATAAATAAGTCACATAGATCTACGGCGACGACAAATCGTCGCCGTAGCTTTTGGCGGGATTTGGCGGGAATTATTATTGTTTTTAGTTAATTAATTAAAATATTGTCGTCGCCAAAGAGTCGTTGCTAAAGGCATATGTTTGACAAAGTCTAAAAGTTGATTTTTTTTTGTCTTTTAGCGGGTTTTTGGCGACGATTTTTGTCGTCGCCGTAGGTGTCGTCGCCAAAGGTCTATATTCTTGTAGTGATTGTTAAGTAATAATGTAATATGTATCCCAACTGCCATTATGGTTTGAGTTGTTGTTTTTGACAGAGTAAAGTCGAATACACTATCAAGGCTTTAGTTTTTGTAAGTTATTGTTACTACATACCATTTGCTTGATGATTGTTTTCATCACCGATTAATTTGTCGAGACAACAAGGATGTCATCGTTTAACTTGGAGAAAGAAGATGGGATATTTTTAGCCTATACCCGTAGCGGGTCACGAACCTACATTGATATATTTAATGCTTACATCTTTATTCTTTCATGATGAAATTTATCTTCTGATTATTATTATGTAAGTTTTGGATATATTATAATTAAATTATTTTTTAAATAGCTTTATATACCTTTCATGACTAGGTTTGTAAACACAATGTTGAAGTGGTGGAAGAAGAAATAACATAGTTGGTTTTGGGTGAGAGTCAGAGAATGTCATTGGAGATATTTTTAACATTCGGGCTATATTTTAAAGTCACAAACAAAGGCACATTTAGAAGAAGAATTCATCCATCCAGCTCTCTAGGATGAGACTAGAATGTGGTGAATGTGAGTATTGTATCTACCCTAAGTTGTTGTTTCCTTTTGTTCATCGATCACAATTGAATTCCAATTTGTGTTGTTCGAGTACAAACATTGATGTGCATGTGTTAGTACATTTTACTTTGTTTGGTGTATGTAGGCCATAATTGTATGGGGATTGACTTGACTTTAGTCGTTGCGTTTTATTTTAAGTCGTTTACTTCAAAGTTATTTGATGTATTCCGTAGAAAGAATATTAGTCTGAAATATATTAACATGGTCATATTGATACATGGTAGCGGTGTATATCCGTAACGAAGCGCGGACCTTACAACCCTTGTTACGGAAAAATGAGAAACTTCAAAACCACTTGACAATCTAATTTTGTAAAATATAAAAATTTTGTCGTCGCTGCATCGCGCATATTTTATATTAGTTACTATAAAACATATTTTGAATAACAACATTTTTTTTGTTTACGTGTATCAAAATTGTACTAATTTTATTTATTGTATGCTACCTGTTTGTAATTTACAGTTAACTTCTAACTCTAAAGACAAATTTAATTTGATATCACTCTATCTATCATTTCATTTTAAATAACAGTGTTACCTAAAGAAGAGTACCCCTTAAAGAAACATGCAAAAGAACATTGAAAATACCATTTTGTTTTTGTGTATTAGACTAGACCACTCAACCTATCACTTCGTTGCAAGTAATTCATCAACTTTTGGTAAAAACTACAAGAAATGCAAACTTCAATGTTGTTTTTCATAAGTAAAATTACTGTTTCACCATGAAATTATAAGGACAACTAAAAAGTCTCTGTATAATTTTTTTTTAGAGTATTGTATAAAGCAGTCAATTATTTAATTCAAAATTTTTTAAAAAATGGCCGGTTTTAATATACTTCCACCTTTACAAATTAATGTCTATTTTGAAATGTACACAATTTTAACAATGTATAATCAATACGTTATTCACTAATAATATATCATCTACATCTATTAAAATTTGTTTTGGTTAGCTAAAAATTAAAAATTGAAATAGAATATTTATTTGGTAACCCAAAATAGAATATGAACAATGAAATTGGGACGAGTTTTAATTTGAGTAGATTTGAAGATAATTTTAAGTATTTTATAAATTCATACGTGAAAGTTTTATAAATTTAAGGCTATGTTATCCGTTGGTCGAATCAAAGATACAAGATGGAGTTGGTTGGGAGTTTAAAGCTTTCTAGAGCCGAAACCTTTTCATTTTCAAAGATTAGTTTCAATAGGTTTTTGTTTTAAAGTTTCTTTTTTTCCAAAAATAAAAGCTAAAAAAAGATTTCTTTATTTATGACGTTATGTTTTTAAATATGAAAAACTCCACTTTCTAAAAGCATTAAAAACTTATCACCGAACAAAATCATGTTCGCTTATATGCCCCAAGATATGTTTTATATATTTTTAATAATCATATATATTATCCCCTTAAAGAGTTATAAATACCCCATTCTTTCTATTAAACTTTGAATTAAATTCAGTAGTGGCCCGACCTTTGATGTGAATAAATTCATCTAATAATCTTGAAAAAGCAAACAAATTTCTTGTTTATAGATGAAAAGTAGGGAAAGCTACCCAAAGTTTAAAGTAGAAAGGAAAGGCAATTTGTAAGAAAGTAAGAAAAGCCAAGTAAAGAAAAAGTTATATTTGCTTCTTTTTCAACCTTTTTATTAGTAACATACCCCCTCTTATGTGACACACTAAAATAAATACAAAAGTAAAGCCTGGTTATTTTTATTTGAATTCCATACAAAATTAAATACATATTGTTGTTTTAATATCTATGCTTATTTAATCTATCAGAGATTGGATATTGGGGTTAAAAAAGTGCAAGGCTTTGTATTACACAATTTATGACCAATCATCCTAGTATCTAGACTCAATAGTAACTATGTAGAACTAGCTAGGATAGTCAAAGAAATTTTATTCTATAAGTAGTAGTAGGGTTTTATACATAATAAGTAGGAATAGGGTAAGGGATAGACTTTGTAAACAATAAAATTAATTTGTGTGTACCCTCTTTGTCAAATAATACTATACTCAATGACACATTTTGCTTATTAAAAGTTTAAAACTAACAAAACTACAAATACCTAACCAATGAAAAAGTGAAGGTAAAATTCAATGACTTCACCTAAACCATTGTGTTGTCCCTATACTACCAACATTCTACTTATGCTTTTGTTCTTTCCTTTGAAGGAATATTGCACTTAATGAAGAAAAAACCCTACTTGTCACCATTTATATAACATTAAGATAATGGTAATTAATTTGAACTACTCTTGACGTTTAATTAGTTATATAGAATTCAAGATAGTTTTTGATTAGTACCTTTAAGTGTAATATTTAATTATTAAAGGGATCAAATGTATAATTGAGACACCCGTAATCTTCCAATACTAGTATATTTCTCTACTTTAATATACACAATTTTTTTTATGTGATACAATAATATGACTTAAAAATCCCCCTTAATCATAGCTGAAATAAATGATACAATTTCAGCAGTTAGATATCATCAATAAGAATACATCCAGTGAAAATTAAACTTTAGTCATATTTTTTTTGGAAACGGTAAATGTTTGTACAACGGAGCCTACTCGTAATATTCCAGCACCCCAGGTTCGAGCTCCGTATAGCGGCAAACCCAGCCCCCCACGAGGGTTTCCAGGGGAAAATTCGTCATGCATGTCATAAGAGGTGTGGATTAAATTACGCTATTGCGACTACCACAAGGGTCGAACCTCCGACCTCAGCCCACATGGGTATAAAACCCGGTGCATCACAACCAGCTGCGCTGGAGATCATTTGACATCATACTAACTCATGGGACTAATTTAAAAATCTAATCAATGTTTGATCCAACAAACTAAAAATCTTTCAATTTTTCACTATATTTATATTGTTTGAGTCATATATATATATAGTAGTTCGTGAATGTTTCATGCGATAACTGATTTGTTTTAGCAAAAACTACAAGAACTCTAAAATGAAATTGCTAAGTCACATGCGATTAAGTTTTTTCACATTAAAAATAACATGAAAAGTAAAAAATTACATGTGAGTGAACACTTTTTTTTGTTCACTCACATTTAAACCGTCCTAAAAAACAATCACATATGAATAAATAAAGATATATACGGATTAAAGTATAACTTTTTGTTTTTTCTATTTCGTACTGCATTAATAATATCAAATATTTAAACGTAAATGTATTAAAATATGTGATTTACATTTTTTTGATAGTTTATGTAAAAAGAAATCCCATTCTTGCAAAAAATCAATTTTTGCATGAACATTTAATAACATGATTTTTATTAACATATTAACATAGTAATCAATATGTAAAGTGTTGAAGAGACTAAAAACTCTCGTATAATAATCCGCCAAAAAACTCTTAATAAAAGGATTTTGGTTAACCTAGCTAGTTATCTAGACCCACCATTCATAGAGTTCTTAAATGAAACAAGTCTTCATAGTATATGGAAACCTATTTTAATATGTCAAACGATTTAAAAACAAATTGGTAACAAATTAATATTAATGAACGTACAACTCTTTATATGTCAACAAATTTAAGTAGTATATTAGAAGTCGTCTTAATGTGTCATCTCGTCTAAAAACAAGTGAGAACAAATTATTATAAATGATCGAGCATGTCTTATTTTGTCAAGGGACAAGTCTTTTATTTCATTTTTCAAATCAAAAGTTTTTATATTCCCTCATAAACATGTATTTCGTTCCTAAAAATTTTAGACTTTCTTTGAATATATTTTTATTTCCTTCCCCAAAAATTGAATTGATTTCAACATATTTTTGGTGAGTTATATATGTTTTCACATCTTTTAACCCTATATCCATGTTTTATAAAGACTTTAGTTGACAACCTATTGTACAAGTCTTGCAATTACATTTTGATTTTTGTGATACCATCATCTTTAGACTTTCAAACATTTTCAAGACTTAAACGTGTATGTTGATCTTTATGATTTTTAGATACAAAGAAAACTCATAAAAACGTGTTCGATCAGAAATATAGGATGACAAATTAATAAGAGTGGATATTTAGTTTTTGACACTTGGGATTTAATATATATAGAAGGTTTCCCGTGCGTTGCACGGGTTCGTTTTTGTGCTTATTTCGTCGCTCTGTTCTCGTAACTTTTTTTTTTACTCTAAATAATACTTTTACGACCTTCCATCCCATCGGCTCCGGAGCAAGTCATTGATCGAAGCGAGAAGAGGAGAGGATGTCGTTTATCCTACTCCGGATAAAACGACTCGACTTTTTGTTTTTTTACTTTTTTACCGAAATATAAATGTAGCTATTTGCTAAAACGATGCCGGTATTTATTATTAATATGAGTAGATGTTCAGGGGTACAAAGCGTAAAAGTATTATTTAAAGCTGAGGGGGGGAAAACGCAAAAGCATATAAAGTGCAGACAGGAAAAGCTAAAAGTCGTTTAAAGTTTAGGGTGACAAAGCGTTACAATTTTTAAAGTTGAGGGTGAAAAAGCGTTAACGTTTTTAAAGTTCAGGGTGAAAAAGCGTTAAAGTTTTTAAAGTTGAGGGGGGAAAACCGCTAGGTCCTCAAACTCGAGGGACCAAAATGAAAAACACAAAAATATTAAAATATTGGTTTGGGCACAAATAGCAATGATCCTAGGCAATTTAATTAGGAGGAGAATTAGTTAATTTGGGTTAATTTTGGTGAATATTTTATGTTTTGATGTCATGGGTGAAACAACAAAAACATGCTCGTGTAGCAAGTTTTACTATGGTAGTTTTGGCAATTTGATTGGAAATAGTAACTTCAACTAACCATGATGATTTTATTCATTATAAGTACGACACAAACTTGTTTTTTTTCTTCATATAAAAACAACTCAACTTATATGTATTTTAAAAATCTTTATGCTAATAATTGTTAGTTTGTTTCGTATCTTCTTTTGATTCGTAAAAAGGGCATGTTTCACTATCTTAACAAAACTGATTTTGCAATGCATATGTAAAAATCTATAAACATTGATTGGTCGGAAAAAAATTGTCGCAAATTATCGAAGAGGTAACTCATTTATCAAACTCTTTAAATAGAGACTATAAAATAATGATTTTATAAGTTCAAGAGCATTATGTGGTTTTGTAAAAAGAATTTAAACTATTCATTAAAAACTTAATTACCTTGAAGTAAAAAGGTATCAAACATAAAGGACTCACTGGAAAAATAATCATTTTTCCAGACGACGCTTTTGGCGACGACATAAAGTCGTCGCTAAAAGTCCAACTAAAAGACAAAAATGGCATTGCTTGACTTTTTTTTTGTTCAAAAAAACTTCCGACGAATTTTCCGACGACATGTCGTCGGGAAAGGATTATCGGTTATTTATTTATTTATTTGTTAAAAATATTTTCACTTTCGAGCCAAAAACTTTTCCCAGATAAATAAATAACCGATAATTCTTGTAAATATTTTAACTTGTAAATAAATAAATAAACAATAATCCTTTTCCTAGATAAATATTTTCCCAGATAAATGTTTTAACTTGTAAATATCCCGACTATATAGTGTGTTACATTTCAATTGAATAATCAATCGACTGTATCGAACCATCCTTAATAGTAAATAAAGCTTTCAATAATAAGAGTGATCCAACAAAACATCTTAGATTACTAATTTGTCAATATGTAGGTACTCCCGGGAAACATCTAATGGGTGTGAAATGAAAACGTGATGCTACTAAGATATCATGTGCTACTAGCTAATTAAGTCGTATAACATTTTATCGGCAATAAGAATTTACTAAACTGATCATGTGCTACTAGATAGTTAAGCCGTATAACATTATCGACAAATTTTAAAGTATATACTATTTAAATATACCGACTATATAGTGTACGTGTTACGTTTCAATTGAATAATCAATCGACTACAACGAACATCCTTAAGAGTATATAAAGCTATCAATAATAAGTATCAATTTAATGCGTGTGTGAAATGAAAATGAAAATAAGTATCGATCTAATGCGGGCGTGAAATGAAAATGAAAATAAGTATCGATTTAAGGCGTGTACGAGTTTCGCGACCACCGATTTTGACAAATGAGTTAGCATCGACGAAAAGCTTAGGGTTTATTTTAGTTATATTATTTTTATTTTAATTAATATATATTATTTTACAATTCTTTACTTAAATAATAATGAAAAATTGAAAAGAAAAATAAAATAAAATAATTTGTCGCCAAAGAGTTTAGGCGACGACATGTCGTCGCTAAAGTCTAGTCAACAATTTTCCCTCAGAGATTTCGCTTCCCGCGTTAGGGTTTTCGACACGACTTGTCGTCGGTAAAATTCCAAGACAAATTATCATTTTCTTTTGGATCTCATTTATCACAAACACAAACATAAACACCATACCCGCCACCACCATCAAAGCACCCAAACACCAGCGATTTACCATCATCAAACCATCCAAATACCCCATAAATCTCACAAAATCATCACCTACCACCACTACACCACTTAATCTTCATAAAAATCCTCAAATAATCACCTACCACCACTACACCACCATATTCCCGCCACCACCACAATATACCCGCCACCATCACCACCACCATATCTAGGTATCATATTTTTTCTATTAAATTTAGGTATTTATGAATTTTTAGGGTTGTAATTTATTAAGTTACTGATTTGGGTATTTATGAATTTGTAGGGTTGCGATTTTTCCGACATTATCTCCGACCTCCTTTTCTAAAGGTTAGACTTTTATAAATTAGTAAATATTTAGTAAATATTACTTAAAGGGTTAAATATAATGTTTATTAAAATGGAGGGGATTATTATGTAAATAAGAAGATTTCTTTATTGTAATATAACTCTAACTCCAAGATTTGAAAACCTATAAATAAAAGACTAAAACTATTTTTAGCGGATAGGTTTATTTAATTAAAAATAAAGGGGGGGGGGGGGGGGGGTGTTTGTGTTTTTGGTTTTTGTAATAAAGAGTTGCTGCTAAGACAATTGTTGTAAAAAGCTTAAACAAGTACTAGCATACTCGTCTGTCGATAAAGAGTCTGTCGATAAAGAGGGTGTCGCGTATGTAACCGTGGTAAAAACCTTACGTTAGGTTTTCATTATTTCGCTTTCTCAATAAGATACACAATTATTATCCGATTTATTATTTACTACGTGATCTTAATTTCTGCTGTAATTATTTGGTAATTTATCTCGAGGTGTACACCTAAAAATACTCACCTTAGTGAAATGTTGTCGAAGAAAACGACATCCTCTTTGAAGTGTCGAATTCTTAATGTGCTCAAAACAATTAATTAGGAGTACTTTGTTGACCGTGTCTCACCGGTGTTTTAAAAGTTTTAAAGTGAATCCATTCCAACCAAGGGCTTTATCAACATCATAACTTCAAACTACATATTTAATCTTTTCTCAATAAATGGTTGGCTGAAAAGGATTTAAAATCGGAGTTACTCAAACAAAAATATCATAAAACTTGCAAATTAAGAACTCCATTAGTTTCTTCTTTACGAGGACCAAACTGATTATCGAATTACGAGAAATCTATACCCTAATGATACATGACCTCATTTCTTTTTATCTTGATAATATCTTGCAAGTATTTTGAGTTTTCGTCCTTTTAAAAGATCATGTTACTTTGGAATTTTGCTTCAAATCATATTCTCTCTCTCTTGTTAGAACAAAAAATGCTACAATTATCTTGTCTACCGCCTTACTATCTAAATCGCTTTTGTCGTTAGATCCTTTGATTCCGCATGTTTTGTGTTTTCCACATTCTTCACTATACCTTTGCGACGAAGCTTTCCTTTGTTGGTTGTCGACGTCTTGATTAAAAATTATATGATGTAAAACTGTTACTTTAACACACGGTCATAACCTAGCTAGTTGTTAAATTGATTGGATCCATTCAATTCTAAAGATCCAAATTAGAAACTAAAATGAGTACTTTTTATAGAATAAATGACGTAGCTATTTTCCAGATATTACTATGTATGGAATATTATCGGTCAAATAGTAGTAAATGAAACATTAAATTTTCAAAGACATTTCCTACAAAAATGGTTTTGTACATAAGCTTTGTTTCATCATCATTTGTATTATCTGTTGGTCAAGCTTATAATCTTCCATAGATTTACATAAACCAACATGCATAGAAACACGAGAAGAAAGAAGCACAAATTCCGCACTTTTGCTATAAATCTACCAATTTCTTACATTTTTCAGTTCTCTTTTCATGTTGACGTTATCTTTTTCTTTACTTTCCCTTTTTGAGTAAGTGTAAAGCAAGTGACAATGCATGAGAGAGCCCTCTAACACGTTTGGCAAAAATCTTACCCTTTTTTCTGCTAAATGTAAAGCTCTCCATTACAATTACCAATGATTACCATATTATCCTTTTAAGAAAGCTAAAGCTAATGATACAAAAAACAAATTATGAACTGGATTTCATTCATATTATCATACACTCAAAAAGAGTGACGGATCCGGAAATATGTATTAGAGCAATCCCAACAATGCCCATACCGCGGGGAGTGCATCTTTACTTTTCTAAAAGAAAAATAAAATAAAAATACAAAAGTAAATAAAATCAACATTGCATTTTTCTTCTACCAGATATGCGGTTGCGTACCCTCCAAATACACTAAATCCGTCATTGCTCGAAAACATTATATGATATATATTTATATATATATATATATTGTTAAAACTTAAAGGAGTGATATGAATCTCTCACAAATTTGATTTAGGAAGGACATGGTTTTGAAACCCTCCACTCTTTTGTTGCTTTCTGTCTTTCTTGTCTCCTTGTCTTTCTTTAGCTCTCTTTTCTTTCCTTTTACTTTCTTTTCTCTCCTGAATTTCGCAGTGGTACCTGATTCTCTTTCACTAGCTCCCATTCAAAGACACAATTATATCAAAATGAGTAGTACAGTGCATATATATACATACACACACCTACATATATATATATTTATGATTATCATCAGTTTCATATGTCACTGTGGCCTTCCCAATGTGAACTCCAGGTTGGGTTTCTTGGGTGTTGATGAGCTCACTTCTGACAGTCTCTCATAATTCAGACCTTTTGAATGCATTTCCTTCTGAAATATAGTTTTTCATGAAAATTATGTTAAGATATTGAAGAAGCATTAAACATATGTTTATGTATGTATATGTGTGTGTGGGTGCTTCCTAATTAACATGACCGAATGTAAATATGAAGAAAGAAAATTGAGTAAAAGCCAGACGCGTAGACGTATGGCTACATAGTAGTTTATTCAAGCCCGTTGTAACGTGCTAATCTGTGGAATCTCTGGATATTATGCCCTTAATTTATAACCATAGAATTATAGGAAAAGTAGATGGTGTACTTGTATGCTGTAACTCACAATGCTCGGTTCTTATATCACCTTATCTTACCTTAAGTTTTAGCCCTCAAACTTGGATAAACAAGATAGACTGGTGTTGTTACCAAGAATTAAGAATGTCTAATCATATAATGTTCATGTAATATGGTTTCCTTTTCTTTACTATCTTCTTGTTGTATGCTTACGAAACTAATCATAGTTCAAAAAAAAAAAAAACTAAAAAAAGAAGTGGGCATTCAAATGAGTAATCATCTTTAAATTTTTAAATTTTCTATAAGGAACTTAGCAAGGTTTTCCCTAATTGCTTTAGCTTAAAGAAAGGCATAATACATTGAGCCTTAAATATTATGGTGATTTGACTCAGCTTTTGAAAAGCCTTTCTCACTTTACATAACATTCTCATGCAAAGCATAAAGCTAGTAATATCACATAATAGAATGTATCAAAAGTGGTGAAAGGAGATCTATTCACGTATTAAACTATACAATTAATATGAAAAGATATTTACCTCAACTGATGCTTTGTTTCCTTCAGAATCTCTATGTTCTCCATGCAACCAAGCTTCCCTGCTATAAACATTAAAAAATTAACAATGGAATATTTCCAACTAGTGGGAAGCCCGAAACTCATAATATATAGGTATATCCGCTGATAGACATACATTGTATTGTAGCTAGTTGAGTGGCGCGTTTTTGTAGTGCAAAAAATTTTGTAGTATTAATTTAACGGTTCTATAAAAAATTGTCACTTTTGATATTGTCTTGTTTTATCTAGTTTCTCCCTTTTCCTTTTGTTATAGATAAAGCTAAAACCCAACCCATGTGAAACACCATTACCCATGCAGCAAAGAGATAAATTAGAGGAATAAAAGGGTCGTTTTATACAAAAAACACACACACTGATATACAGACAGAAGGTAAAAGCAAGGTGCAAAGAGAGTAGATTTGGCATCCACTAATTTTTCACAAAAGGGCTTAGCTTTGACACTAAGTTTTACAAGTAGTAGGCCCCACTTAGTATGCCCACAAAATCAAAGGGAAAGAGATATGTCCAAATTAGAAATCTCGTGACTTAATTAATTCCAATTATGTTACAAGAATGATTGCTGTATATTATGGCTATCCTCTAACAAAACATATTAATGCTTTTTATCTTATTCCTTGAATCATGGGGGAACCTTACAATGGAAGATGCTCATTCTTGACCTTAATTAAATTTTGAACCCCAAAACTAATCATATTAACCAAAGGTTTTTGGTCTAGCGGTATCTGATATAAACGATGGCATATTATATTCATCCATACAACCCGATCATAGGCTTCGAGCGTTGATGTATAATATTGGGAACAATTTGGAAGACTCTTCATAAGTCATAATCTTATAATTTGTTGGAGTGGTGAGCATGAAATCTTATTTATGATTTGTGCATAAGATTAATGTCACTAGCTAGTAGCTAGGGTCGGTGTAATGGTGATGTATAAATAAAAGTACTGTTTCATATTTGCTTTTTTTTCAATTGTATATTTTTTTGGCTAGCAAAAGGATCTTTTTAATTGTATATGTTTCAGAAAAAGGATAAAGCTGAAATTTTAGTATCAATTATTTTTGTTATGGTTACATTAAAAGAGGGGGGGGCTATTGCTTTGAACCATTTATTTCATGAGAAAAAGTTTCTTTACATATCATAAAGATTGAACAGAACTAAAAACAGTTAAAAAAAAGTTTCACCTTGAAGAATTACTCCATAGACCATACTGACAATCTTTCTCCTGATGAGCACTAGACCTTCCTCCATTTTCAGCTGATAACTCCGTCGGTCTTGTGTTACGAATGTCAAACATGATATCATCTGAATTATCCCCGGATGAGCCATTCTCGTACATATCAGATTGTCCTGATTAATAATGGAAAACAATTGGTCCAAAGTTAATAAAAATGTAATGCACGTTGATCACATTGCTAAATTTGCGAAATCAGAATATTGAAGTCAATGATAAGTTCAATAACAAAGCTTAACCTGAAGAAGCTGGTACTCGATCTGTTGTCTTTACCGTTCGATACATCTGGATCACACAAAATAAATAAATAAATTAAAATTAAAAACTTATTCAAACAAATTTCAAAAAATTAAATGTTGAAAATGTAACATTTTATTGTGTTATGTTTGGTATATTCTTTAATACTATGCATTCACTACAACAATTATTAATTTCGTTTGCTACTATAAACAGTTCACACTGACTATATTTTATGACATGACCTTAACTTAAAAATAATGTTAATATATTCATCATGTTACTGCTAGGCCAAAGGTTGTTTATTTCTTGGTATATATCTATTTTAATAGGGTGTAAATAGATGTATATGCATAATGCAAAGTATATGTAAAATCAAAAAGTACGAACAAGAGTAAATGATGAGGAGTACATTGTACGTATTAGTATATGCGACTATGCATTGACAATATATATATGTATATATGTACGTATATGTATATGTATGTATGTGAGAGAGAGAGGTAAAAGTCTGAACAAGTGTAAGACCTGAGCAAATGACATAACCATGGTTAGTATGCATGGTTAAGACAGAAACCACATGTGATGCTAAGACATATACAAACATATCATTGACAAATGATGGTGTTTTTGTACTCTCTCATATCTCAAGTTTCCCTCTGAAAAAAAGGATAAAATTATTCAATTCAACCCTTCCCTCACTCTCTCTCTCTAGACTTGTCTTTGCTTGGACCCTATACTGTGTTTTCAATTCCTATGCCTTTGTCTTACTCTCTCTCTCCTCTTTCTCTCACTCACATATACATATAGATACATATATATAATATAATATTATTATAATATATATGAATATTATATTGTATAAATTTCTAAAAATATGGAGGGTTCTTGCTTCTAAGCAAAAAGGTGAATTGATAAGCTATATATGTTTATGCAGAAGCATCAGATCTTTGGAAATTGTAATTAGTTGAAATTATTTGGAAGAAAATATATATATTATAGGTAGTGATAAAGTCAAAAGGAAAAATAAATAAAATCTGAATCTGGATATATTCCAGATTTCTCTAAATATGAAGGTGCTGTTAGTCAAGTGTGTACTATATATTTAATTTATACAGTAGACAGACAATGCATCTAATTATGTTTTATTCTATTAAAATCATTAAAAAAATGTATTAAAATTATTGGAAGGTATATTAACCTGCAAGTGAGATTTAACATGTGACAAAGTTAGATCTTTGACATCCATTAGCTCAAGAACTGATTTAGGTGTTGCTCCTAAAAACATTACAAAAAAAAAAGTATATAAATTAGTACATAATAACTAAAAAAAAAAAAGATTTTATGAAGAAAAATAATTAAATTACTTTCATGACCACCCAAAAGCTCAACAGCATGAACAAAGCGAGCATGAAGAGTTGTAGTCCATCTCATCCTTGGAGCTCGCATACTTCGTTTCGATGGAAACCGAGATGACAAGAATCTTGATCGAACGATATTGTTAATATTATTTCCATGAATTAGAGAAGTTGTAGTACTAGGGTTATCTAACAAGGCTTGGTTCTTTTGATGAGGATGAGCTAGTATTGGAAAATTAGGAGGGGTATTTTGGTAATAAACAGGAATCCCTCTTATGGGTTTCAAGAAACCTATATCTGAGCTAAACCCTTGATGATGGTTTTGATGATGTTGGTATGGGTATATATTTGAAGATGTTGGTGTGTTAGTGTTTTGAGTGAGAAGATTGTGGAAATGAGTTAGGTCGGAATTAGTCGAGTGAGTTGAACCACCAGGGTTCGATAAGGCTAACCCGAAAGAGGGTTCTTGTCTTCTTGTTGAACCGCCGTGTTGTTGTTGTTGTTGTTGTTGTTGTTGTTGTAGTTGATGTTGTTGTAGTTGATGTTGTTGTTGTTGTTGTTGATGATGGTGGTTTAGTTGTTGCGAGTTAAAGGCTCTTTTCCATAAATTTCCCAAATCCAAATCTTGGTGTTGATCTTGATGATGATCATTTGATGATGTCCTCCAAGTTTTAGAAGTGGGTTTGCTATTAGGTGGACTAATTTGAAGAGACAAGTCTGGTTGTGCTGGAAAGAGCTCCATTTCACTTAACCAAATTCTCTACTTTTCTTCTTTTGATCACAAAAATGGGAAAGAATTGAACTAGTGACTACACCACAAAAAAAAAAAAAAAAACAAAAAAAACAAAAAAACAAAAAAACCCTAAGTTGTTCTTGCTCAAATCTTGAAGTTTTCTAGTGAGAGATGATTATATAATGATGATGATAAAAGTTTATTGTTTGTTTGGTTTCTTGAGATTTGTCTAATCAATGGTGAAATGGGAGTAGTTGTGGAGTTGTAGAGAGAGAGAAAGAGAGAGATGACAAGGTATTAAGTGAATGGTTGTATCTTTTATTATGTGAAGTATATGTGAGAAAATGACACTTGAAGAGACGAGAGAGAGAGAGAGAGAGAGAGAGAGAGAGAGAGAGAGAGAGAGAGAGAGAGAGAGAGAGAGAGAGAGAGAGAGAGAGAGAGAGAGAGAGATGCTTTCTTTTATGTGGACGTGGGAGTAGGAAAAGAAGAAAGGGAGAAAAAAAGATGAGAAAGGAAAAAAAAGGTAAATACGTTAGAGAAATGATTCCTTTACCATCTTTTCCTTTTCTTCTTATTATTTTTAATGAATATCTCATACTCCATCCCTTCTATGAAAATGACAACAAACCTTTATGTATATTGGAGTAATACATTTCTTTTTAATTCAATAGTAAAACACTTTTATTTTCAATATGTTTATGTGAGAAAAAAGACAATTGATGAATTTATGTGATTGATACGTGCATAAACAACAACCGGTATTATTAGATAATTGAGATGGAAAAGAAAATAAAATACTTTTGTACTATTAATCAAAACACTTGTGGTCATTGCATTATAAAATAATCCATTTTATTGCTACATCTTATAATTCTGTACCATCTTTTCGGTCCCGTTTTTTACTAGTTTTACCCATAATACACTCATGTTGAGTAAATAAGAAAAATCTTTCATGTGGTGTATACGAAAATATATGGATTTAGTCATGCAGTTTTATTTATACCTTTCACGCATTTTAACCATTAAGGCACATCTTGTACTTCACACAATGATATATTGATCATCCTATCTCATATTATTATTATTGTTATTATTATTATTATTGTTATTGTTATTGTTATTATTAATATATCACTATTATTATTTTTGTTATAAAATGGTGAGGTTTTTATAAACAAATATTTAGAATAAAATAAGTAAAAAAAATGAAAATATAATTTATTATAGAACTAATCACCAGAATAATCATCTATCACTTACACTTTACAAAAATAATCACTTGATTTGCGACGAATTGTCACACCCCGCTAAAGCGGAAACACGAGGTGCGAAGAGCAAAAATATCATTTCACAAGTCATAACAAAATGCAACGGTTTCAAGTCATTAATATAGAATTTAAAAGTTTACAAGTTCGAAAATAACCAAGAGTACTTAAATTCATACAACCGAATACATCATTAAACAATTTGATAAAAAAAATCCCAAAATAATAGACAATGAACATGGTTTTCTCCCGATTCATATCTCACGTAACCGGCCTGACCCGCCCAGGCTATGCACTTTATGACTTACACTTGATTTCCTGAAAAATGAGATAAAAGGTCAAACTACATAAAGTAGTGAGTGAGTTACAGTTTTCAAGTTCTCGAAAAAAAGGTTCCGACAAGTATATATAAATAGAAGGTTTCTCAAAAGAAATGAAGCGGAACATACGCTTAAAATACATATATACTTTAAAGATGATCATTGACAAGTAGAACAATACTTGGAAAAAGACTAGTTGCGGATCAAGCGCAGAGAAAATATGCGTAAATAAAAGTAACTAATGATTAAAACATTGTATCAACCACTTGGCATAATATAATTTGTAAGTGTTCACACTAAACCGATTATCCTGATCGTGACAACCCCAACCCCGCACTATCTACGAGGTACGTTTGAACTCAGTAATATGTACTTAGATTGCCATCTAAAGTAAGGAGCGATCATCTCCTAAGTATCGATACCCATAATTACTATACGGCTAAGCAAGCTAATAGTGTGTAATTGTCTAAAACGGGGCACTTTGATTTAATTTAAAAGTGATAGTAGGCACTTACAAACATGTTATATTTTCATCAAAGGTTTAACGGAGGTGCCTAGTCATTGGAGATTTCGCATAATACAATCAATCAGAGTTTTTGAACAAATGCCGATCGGGGGCAAGGCATAAAGTCAAAGAGTGTCGAACAGGGGCAATTAAAAATAGTGTACGCATATAAGTTCATAAAAGTTCAAATGTTCATAAAGAATTTCGATCTCATGTTTCCCCAAAAAAGAGTATTTAAAGACAATAAATAGTAGGGGATGTAACTCACGGATTGTGAAGATAAAGTCTTGTGCGGAAAGAAGGTCGGGACACGTCGGAATCAAGGAGATCCTAAAACAACCAAGTCTCGTATAAGTAATATGATTTAATTTATGTTAAAGTTCTATTTTAACATTTTAAGGATTAGACTTTTATACTTAACTTCTGTCCCAAAAGTTCTAATATCAGGAACTTATATGTCACGACATTGTCATATTACGTATAATTCCCGTTTAGTCCAATTATGTCCAAAATGTTCGATGTTCAAAGTCAATAAGGTTTAGTTACATTATTTGTTCGTTACTGTAGTTTAAATATATGTTCCGATAAAATTTGGGCAGCGCTTCCGCGCTATAAAAATTTAGTCCATTTTTAAATCCACTTTCCCGCTCAAAAACATATACAAATGACAATATACTTAATGTAATAGATTTAATTATAAAAACTTAACCAAATCTTCTATTTTCTCAAAACATATAACCTGTTATGTCATGAAAATAAACTGTGAAAATATTAAGTTCTCGATCAATACCGTTTAAAACGTAAAAAAATAGAATTTTGGGAACAACGAGATTTAGACAGCGTCTGAAGATATTCAGCCGCCGGCTGGACCTCAGCTGCTGGCTGAATATCTTCAGCCTCCGGTCAGGTTGGTCATTTTGTCATTTTCGCAATTTTAGAGCGTTTTTAGGTTGGATTTCGACATGCAACAGTTTGTTAGTGAAAAATATCCATTTTAGTGACTAAATCTCAGTTTCTTTTAGATCTTTAAACACAAATATGTAGATTTACTCAAAAATCCGTTTTTGTAAGAAAATCGTAATAAAACTTTATAAAAACAAGTTTTTATGAAATGGATCGTCCATGCAAAGTCATTTTATATAAAAACAGTAAAGTAAAAGGAATCTACCGAAGGAAATGGTTGGATGAAGATTTTAGAGCTCCTTGGTGGTGATATTGCTTCAAAAACCGGTAGAAACTTCCTTAAAACCCGATTTAAGGTAACCCCTTTGGTACCCTTTGCTATATGGACGAATTTGTGTAAGTTTTATGGTGATTTCAGTGGTGTTTACTTGCTGTTTTTAGGTGATATGTCACTGGTTTGGAGGTGTTCTTGAGAGAAAAGTTTAGAGAGATATTTAGAGAGAGAGATTAGAGAGTGTTTTGTGTTTTGAGAGTTAAAGCAAATGAGAGAAATGGGAAAAGGGGGGAGTATTTCTGTTCTCGGGACTCAAAAGACTGGTAAGAGGGGTCGAATCCCCGAGTTTGGTTTTTGACCAATAAGAAAACATGCATTTATGAGTCATCAAAAAGCTGGCCAACGACTTTCAGCCGCCGGCTGGGCCTCAGCTGCTGGCTGAAATGCTTCAGCCATCGGCTGGATGGCTTTTCCAGCTAAAGGTCGTTTTAAGCTTTCTTTTTCGTTAAGTATTGTCTAGAGTTTTACGTTTGTTCTTGTTATGAACTTAGTCAAGTTCATAGTATAGTTTCTTGGTATTAGGTTCCTTTTATTGATTCCGACACAAACACGATCACGATAAAGTACGACTAAGAATAGCACAGACATAACGAAGACATACAATACGAAAATCACCTGAATATGTAGAAGGTTGTCACACGAATTTCTCGCAACACTTTATCGTCGCGAGAAGTACATAAAACAAAACCAGACCAATAAAAATCAGACACGTCGCCGCGAAAATGAATATGGACCCGAGAAATGAATAGTGTCGCAACAACGTGTCGAATTTTATTGGTCTGATTAAAATATATGTACTTTCGCGACGGAAAAAATGTCGCGAGAAATCCGTCGCGAATTAGGTGATTATTTTTGTAAAGTGTAAGTGATAGGTGATTATTTTGGTAATTTTCTTTTTATTATAAATGTAATTTTGTATTATGCTTATTTATTCAATTAAAACAAACTTTAAAAAGCAAGTTTTGATATGCATCAAAATATATGTCGTTTAGGGGTTGTGTATCGCACCCCGCTAAAGCGGAAACACGGAATGTGAAGAGCGAAGAATCATTTCACGGGTTACACTAAAATTAACGGTTCAAGTCATTAAGATTTAAATTGAAAAGTACAAGTCAAAGATACAACCAAGATTCAACGTAAGACCATAGTACATAACAAAAATGTTTTAATTAAAATTCCCAAAATAAGGTCTTCTTCCCAAGGTACACTTCACATAAAAGACTTGACCCGCCTGAGCAATGCACTTCATAACTTACGCTTAGTTCCTGAAACATGAGATAAAGTGTCAACTACGAAAACGTAGTGAGTGAGTGAGTTACAGTTTATAGATTGAAGAAAAGTTTCAATTTGAACGTTCATAAAAGTTCGAGACAAGTCCAAGGTCGTGAACGTTCAAGATTTGTTCGAAGTCAAGAATTTCTCGATAAGTTCAAGTGCTTAAAATCCAAGAATAATTTATATTCAAGATAAATTCAAGTCCGAATAAGTTCAAAATAAGTTCAACATAAGTTCAAGTACGTTCAAGTACGTTCAAGTAAGTTCAAATAAGTTCAAAAGTCAAGTAGCGTAGCGAGCGAAAAAAAGTTCGTAGTCATTACCTCAGAGGTGGATTAATCCACATATGTAAGACAGTAAGTACGTGTATATGCGTAAATAAAGACCTATGATCCTCGAGTTGTACCAACCACTAAGCTTAATTTACGTAAGATTTAGTTTTACACACTAATCCGATTTTGGTCAAGTACCTGCCCACTAGTCCAGTCTAAAGTCCGAGTCCGCGAGAACTTAGCAATATGTACCCAGGTTGCTACCCATAAGTAAGGAGTGACCGCTCCTAAGTATCGATACCCATAATCTATGCTAACGGCTTGTGTTAATAGTGTGTAGAGTCTAGTCCAAGAAAAGTTGCAGGGAATTTAGTTCGTTCCATTTTTCAAAAAGCCTTTTTGTCCGTACTTACGGTGTTATATTTTCACCTAGGGTTTTGCACCTAAATACAACCAAGCTATCAATGTTTAATCAAGTATTCAAAGAGGCAAACCTAGGGAGTCTAAAGTAAGCCAATCCGAACAATTGATGTTGTTTACGCATATTAGTCCAAATAGTTCGTACAAAAATAGTCCCAAAGTAGCACAAAAGTTCTCAAAGTTCCAAAATAGCTCATTTAGTTCAAAAGTTTCCATACATAGAAAGGTAGTTCGAATAGTTCAAAGGTTTCCAAAAATAGAAAAGTAGTTCAAATAGTAAGTAGCCAATAAGGCAATAAAGTGTTTTTGCACGTAGGAGTTTCAAAGAGTTTGTCCAAAATAGTTCAAAAGCTCCAAGTCAAGATTATTCAATAAGTTCCAAAAGTCAAATAGTTCAATAAGTAGTTGCACACAAAAGACATAGTTCAAAAATAATTTGATCTCATGTTTCCCCCAAAAAGAGCACTTAAATATGTAAGAGTAAGGAGGGGTGTAACTCACGGTTTGCGGAGAAAGTGAACTCGGAAATCGGTCGGAAAAGGAGCCGGGAATCACGGAATGCCTAGGAATACCAAGATTGTCCAAAAGTTAATTTCTTATTAGGTTACTTTATATAAGAGATTAGGTAACTTTTGTTTATAATTAAATGTTAAAGTCAAAATTGTCCCAAAATTGGTCCGAAGCGGTCAACGTTTATTTTTGTCCGAAAAGTTCAAGTTAAAGTTATCATCATAATAGACATGTTTAGGTTACTGAAATGGTTTAGGTTTTCTAATGAAATTTGGGCAGCGCTTCCGCGCCCAAATTTCGTGTCCAAAACCTACAACCATTCCCGCTCACAAAACATGTATATACACATAATAACTTCATAACAAGCCAAATAAGTCCAAGGTGTCCAATACAAGTCAATATTATTATTAGTTTTGTTCATCTCAGTCCCATAATATTATTAACAAAAGTCCAGAATGTGTGTACAAGTTTTAAACAACAAAACGACGATTTTCGGGAGGAACAGCAGCCCGGTGCGCGGCACCTGTCAGGGGGTGCTGCGCACCTCCTTGCTATTCTTCACCGTTTTGTGATTTCTTTGCTAAAAACATTTTGTCACCCATAGATTTCAACATGCAATCAGTATTTATCTCATAAAACACCATTTTTATAGTTTCTAAACAACTTTTATCCACAAAAACATAGATCTAAGTATTATTTTGATAAAAATCGTTTTTGTATAAAAAGTGACATAAATCTTTATACAAACTCATTTTTATTGTTTAGATCTTACATGCAATTAGTAAAAACAGTAAATAAAGGTAAGGTTAAAGTTTCTACCGAATGAAAGTGAGTGGATGATGTTTTTGAGTGATCTAGAGCTCCAAAAGTGGTAGTAAAAGCTTGAAACCAAAATAGACTTGCACCTTCTTGTTTGTTTTGGTCAATAAACGTTTTTGATGGTTGATTTTGGGGGATTTAGTGGCTGTGTTTTCTGTCTTCAATGAAGTTCTTAGAGAGGGAGATGAGAGAAATGAGAGAAAATAATAGTGTGTGTGTGTGTTTTTGATTTTCTAAAATGAAAAGAAAAAGAAATAGATAATGTGTAGTAATGGGGCCTTGGGACAGTGTTCTTGGCAGTAAATGAGTGATATAACTCGTGGTTGATTGGTTGATTGTTTATAAAAACGAGACAAGGACTAAAAATGTAAAATTTTTGAATGCTGGCGTGCGGTGCTGCGCACCAACACCATAGGTGCTGCGCACCGGGTGATTTTTCAAGCTTTATCTGATTTTCGTTTTTACGTTATTGCTTCGTTGGACCTTTTTGTTAATTGAAAGTTCTTACGTATGATTTGTTATGAACTTAGGAAAGTTCAATAGGTGTTTTCTTGGTATTAGAACTTGCATAATTGATTTCCGGGAGTTACTCCGACACTGGTTTCGACAAAGTACAGACTCAACAGTTACGAACTAGAACAAGGCGAACACTATAAAAGAGTAACTAATGTTTCGAACCGATATAGTAACTGAACAAGTACCTAGATTTTTGACGGTTGTCACATTGTGCATCAAGTTCATTGTTTTTAAATAGTAAATATTAAAATTTGATACACAACGATAAAACTACACATTTTTTGGTGTACAACAAAACTTCGTTTTTTATAGTTTGAGATATGGTCAAAATGAACGATAATCCAAAATATCTAACGTAATAAATTATTTATTATTTTTTTTTTTACTTATTTAACGTTAAAGTTTGTTTTACAAGAACCAACATATACATATATATATATATATATATATATATATATATATATATATATATATATATATATATATATAGGGACTGATTAATGCGAGAACTATTTTTTCTGCGAGAACTGTAAGAACTATTAAAAAAAGTGTCAATAAACATGCAATTATGTCCATTGACATGTAAAAACTTATAAATGTTAAAAATCTAGTAAAAGTATAACTGGAAAATTAAAAAAATTGTCTTTATTTACGTGTATTTAGAATTGTTCACATGTGAACGATTTAAAAAAAAATGAGTGTTCATATATGATCGAAAGTTTTTTACGATATTTTACATGAACCTTTTAGTTTTTTAAGTTTATATTTACTAGATTATTAATCTCCAAAAGAGTTTACATGTGAATGAAAAAATTAAACGTGATTTAACACTTTTTGTGAGAGTTTTTGCAGTTCTCGTAAAAACATTAGTTCTCGCATGAACCATTCACTATATATATATATATATATATATATATATATATATATATATATATATATATATATATTAAAAGAGAGATTGGTGGGTATACAAATGTATACCAAGGGCTAAGAGGCACATTACAATAAACCTTTTATATTGAAAGAGAGACCTAAAATAGTATATGACAAAGTAGTATCCATTAGATGAATTTATAACTTTAATTTGGACAATTTGATTATTTTGATGATGGCATTGTTACTAATTTTATTTTAATTCTTTTACTTTGAATAATTTAACCATTATATTTAATTATATTCAAATAAAACTAATTAACTATTCTACTTTACATAATCTAAGAAGAAAATAATATCCGAAACATATATCCTTTAAATATTAGACTTTTTTTTTTCTTCGTACAAATACATATTATTAGACACAAAATATGCATTTAAATATGTTGTTTTAATATAAAGTTAATGAACACATATATTGAATATTTTTGGTTCACATGACATTGTTAAAATACGATACGTAATGTATATTTATTTCTCTTTTGTTTATTTTTCCCTAACTTCGAGCCTAATTTTACATGATGCACGAATTGCCTTACAAATATCGTTAATAGATATATGATATTTTCACGTAATAAATAATAATTTCATCTTTAACTCCACACTTATTTGTTAGAAACAAATGACATAAATTTGGAGATAAAGTCGTTTACGTATAAACGAAACAACGTAAAATTTGCTAACATAATTATTTTGTCTACATTATTAATAGCTTTCTAATAATTTTTCTATATAGGTTATGTTATTTGTTAAACATTATATTGTTTTTAATATAATTATTCGTGTATTAAGCGAGTCAATAAACTAGTTCAACAACAATCCATCAGGAAGGTACCAGGGGCGGAGCCAATTTGTTTTTCACTTGGGGTCATACTAAACCGGATTTATCAAGGGGATTAATTTTATTGTTTATGTGGAGTAAAATTTAGATTTCTTATTTTTATGGGGGCAAAATTTTGAAAAATAACACAAATATAATTATATTTCATATGATGAAAAATATTTAATAAGGACAACTACCTATTCTCCCCCATCCTGGCTCCGTCCCTAAAAGGTACAAACGTCAAATAATTTTGCGAGATTGACAATAAAAACAAACTCAAGCCGCTATATTGTTACAATTATTTTGAGTGATTGACTAGAAAATAAACTTCATTACATAAATGAATTTCATAACAACTTACGTATTAACATTCAACTTGATTAATGGTGATAAATTATTTTTAATACGATCAAAAATAAAAAGAGTGTAACGTAATTCAGTGGTCGTATGTGGTAGTCTGACACATATTCCATCATTTAGTACATCTAAATATCAATATTGGTTTTATTTTTTTCAAGTAATGCACACATTTTCTTCGTTATTCAACAATTCTCCCTAAAAAGGTTTTAACACTTTTATCTTGTTATTCGTTACTTAAGAACTTGGAAATATTTCATCGGACCACTTTGTTGTTTTTATTATATATGCTACATTATTCGATATTTTTATCATTCGAAAGGGTTCCTGCATCGGTGGTGGATTAAATAAGTAACCATATTAACCACCAATCCAACAACAAACCATTAGGAAGGTAAACACGTCAAATAATTTTGCTAGTTTGAAAATAAGAACAAACTCAAGCCAGTATATAGTTATTATTATTTTGAGCGATTGGCTAAAAAGATGACTTCATTAAATAAATGAATTTCATTACAACTTACGTACTAGCATTCAACTTGATAATGATAAATTATTTGTAACACAATCGAAAATAAAAAGAACGTAACTTAATTCAGTGGTCGTCTCACACATATTCCTATCATTTAGTACATTTAAATGTCAATATATTTTTTGGTTTTATTTTTTCAAGTAATGCACACGTTCTTTTTTATTTAACAATTCGTTCTAAAAAGGTTTTAACACTTTGATCTTGTTCTTCGTGATAAAAATAAAACTATTATGATATTGTTCACAACACGTAAGACTTTTAATCGACGACACAAACCTTTCATATTTTGCAAGACACCAAAATAACTTGCAATTTTATCAAAAAGATGAAGACCAAGCTCGTGAAAAAATAAATATTTTCTAGGGCGATTTGCCAAAATAACACAACCGACTTACTTAATTAATTTTTTTTTTTTTTTTTTCATTCACATTCAAAGTACGTTAATTAACCCAACGTGTTTATCATCATTGGGTTTTTGAAACACATAGTAAAATCTCTCACAAATTGTATCTTTGGACAACATATCCACCGAAAATTTGTTTAAACAACTTTTAAACCCTCGTATATTGTATAATCGGGCAACCTTCATTTTAAAATAATCTACCAAATTATTTTAACTATAAGTTGAAAACAACTTTTTAAACCCTAAATCTAATAAATAATAATTTCAACAAGCGAAAAACCCACTAAAAAAAATACCCGACGACCAAAATATGGGCCAACCCACCCGAAAAAGTCCGACCCGTGCACAAACTTCACGGCATCCACACAAATTGAATTAGAGAGGAATATATAAATTTAAACAAATATATAGTATTACCAAACTCTTTCTAGTCGAGGGATTTAAAAACATGTAACCTTAGCAATCACATCTATCCAAATAAATTATAAAAATACAATAGACATATAATATAAAGTAAAGATAACCAATATATCGAAACATTCAACTCCCCATAGTTTCGGTTAGAGTAAGGGGTAAATCGGGGAACTGGATTACAAATGTAAGAATCGGGTTTGGCTATTTGTATAGACATTGGGGAATACGATTTATGGAGTATAAGGCTGTGGAGGATTTTATGTTATGGGTAAGATATGAAATTGAGCAATAGTAAACAAGAACACAATTGGAGTCAATTTGTGTTTCACTTAATCTTCTCGAATTGATCTTGTACCTGAGATAACACAAACATAATATACTTGTTCACAATAATGAGAAGATAAGAATTTGCTACCCAAGATCCCGAATAGGATGATCCTCTAGGATCTCGAATAGGATGATCCTCCATGATCTCGAACAGAATGATCCTCCATGATCTTGAACAGAATGATCCCGCAGAACGGTCTTCTTTGATAGATTGTCAACCTTCTTAGAACATGTTAAACTAAAAGGATTAGAGGGAGGCTACTATGCTCAAATCTGAAGAGGTTGTATTAAGAGGTGTAAATTTTCCTTAAAACCATTTTCGTAAAGACCTTTTGATAAATAAATAAAAAGTTATTAAAGGAGATTTTTAGCGAGAATTGGATAATAAAAAGCACCATTTGCCCCACGGTGGGCGCTAAATTGTTTTGTCCAAAAATTACTAAGGATAATTCCGTGATCAAATTACTAAAAGTGAAGTTAGGTGTTGTTGTGATTTTGACTGTGATCACAACAATGATCACGAGTCTGTTTAGAACAAAAGTGATAAACACATAATAAAAATGCATGTAAAGTAAAATGACACGAGTATTAACGAGGAAAGCCCTTAATCCATATGGATTGTGGTATAAAACTTAGGAAGGGAAAATTGTCCCTTGCATTGTTGATTTTATTAAGAAAAAAGCATGATAATACAATATAAGAGCACAAAAGGTCAACCTAAGGTGTAAAATGCTAAGTGTTTTCGTGTTTGGGGTTACTAGCAACTAAACAATGGAGTTTTTCTGTGTGTCATGTGTGTAAAAGTTCGTCCCTATAACCATTTGCCTCGAAATATATATAGAAAATGCAAATAACAAACTTTCCTATTTTTATGGAATCATGGCCCCCGAGATCCGTGGATCATCCAGTCTTTTAGTCTTACTTCTTCACCAAAACATGTTTATTGTTTCCTGAATGACTTTTATCCTAGGATCCTAAGCCTGAGATCTTGAGTCATGAGATCCTAAGCCTGAGATCTTGAGTTATGAGATCCTGAACCTGAGATCCCGAACCTGAGATACTGAACCTGAGATCTTGAGCCTTAAATTTTGCCCACAAAAATAACCATTTCCATTTCCATGATGATTAACATTCACTTGATTATGATTATGAACATTACCAGTACAGTAACCATTGGGAGAATATACTTGACTTGAGAATGAGTTAAGCATTGACTGAACTTGGAGACTTAGAAGTTAGTAGAGCATATCCATAATCATTTGTTTTATGCTTCCTATCATCCAATTTTATGTCTACTTCATAAGACTACAGTATTCCTATCAACTCCTCCAATTTCATAGGATTCAAGTTTATTGTTCTCTTAATAATCATCACTTGAACTGGCCATTTTGTAGGAAGAGAACTCAACAATTTCTTGCAAACATCACTACCTTTCATCATAACTCAGGAAATTTTCAAATCACTAATAAGTAGAGTGAACCTGCTGACTTGATCAGACAAATTTTCACCTCTCACATGCTCAAATGTTTCATACAACTTCTTTAGCATATTCTTTTTTTCTCTCCTTGGGCTCCAATCTTCCCTCATACCTCAATTCAATGGCATCCATCAACTCTTTGGTTGAGTTACACTCCTTGAAATTGTTGTAAATCTCTGTAGGAAGAGCTAACGTAATTGCACCTAGAGCACGAAAATCAAGATACATCTACTTATTGTCTGCATCAGTGTACCTCTCAGGTTCAACCTCAACCATCTGAGTACCACCAGTTTCCTGCACCCTAGGCATGTGTGGTCCATTCACAATAGAATTCCAGAGTTGTACCTCACTATAATAGATGAACACCTTGAGTTGAAGTATCCACATCATGAAATCAGTTCCTGCAAGAAACTTAGGAGGTCTTCCACCAAATCCAGTCTCATTGAGGGTGGCGGCCCGAACAATTAAGTCTTTTTCTTCCTCGAGGAGGGCCCTCTTTTGGTTTTCGAGACTTCGTAGCTCATCACTGGAGCAGTCGTAATTCAGTACAAATGATTAACTCGGATGAGAAACATTTAACTCGGAAATGATGAATTCTTCAAATTTGATTCAAATCTCTTGCAAATTCAAATCTAATACCAGACGAACACTCGATTATCACTGAATATATCAAACACACAATCAAGCGAAAAATCTAGATGAAATTACTCTGTAACAAACTTTACAGCCTAAATTCAAACTCAATTCAACAAAACACGGTTGATCTTAACTCAATTCAACAAAACACGATTTATAAAAAAAATTGTTTTTTTTTTCTTTTTTTTTTTTGGTACAAGCTTACAAATTATCTTTGTCCCACATTTGAGTCACAAGAGAAAGAAGAGTTTAGTTTTTACTTTTACATATGCCGTTGAAAAAATCACACCACATACTTTCAATTTCCCTGAGCTATTATCTTGCTAACCCGTTTTATATATTGCGTATATCTTAGTATATCTTAGCAGGAAATAGTTATGATCTTGTTTACGTTGAAGACGAGGTTATTGGAAGCCTAAAACACGTAAAAAAAAATACTTAAAAAGACGTTGAAAAAAGAACTAGTCGCTGGATGACCACAGAGATCACGGAACAAGAAGATCTCAAGGTCTTGGATCTTGCATGTGCGTCTGGGATCTACACAACTCAAGATCCTAATCGTATTGTGGAATCCTAATTTTCAACTCCTTGTGTAAGTAACATGTCGAATACTTGTTCTTTTGGAAACAATATTATGCAAGATCTAGGGTTAGTCTAGTCATGGCTAAGGAGTTACAAAAGTTGAAGGAAATCATATCCAGGGTACATGGTGTGGTACAACCCATTGCTAAAGCCGCTCCAGCAAGTCGTAGGATCTCTGGATTTGTTCCTCCAATATGTGATGCCGAGATCCTGAAACGCTTCAAACTCCTAGCATGAATTTGTACGCCTGAACCACGGATCCCGAAGAACATGTAACTGAATGCATGGAAATGAAGGATATCCTCCTCGTTCCCGGTTGATATTAACAAAGCTTGTATGTTCAAAGGCTTTGGATCTACACTAACAGGATTAAACTTGGAATGGCTGCTCAATGTTCCTCCTTACTTTATTATTTCTTTTGCTTATATGATTAACTTTTTTAATAACCAGTTTTCTTGTAGCATGTTTTTGGAAGAGTTAACTAACACTTTATACAGGGTCACATCATGTCACTTAGGGAATTTATAAGAATATTTGGACGTGAATCCTTAGATATCCCAAATTTCATATGCCAACCACAGTTCATGCATTGATAATGGGATTGAACAGGGTTACCAAATTCTACCAAAATCATGTAATGAATCCTTGCAGGAAATTGGACGAGGTCAGGACCAGAGCATTGAGGTTTATTAGGTTGAAGGAAGATATGATCATCCAAACTAAAAGACTAAATCATCATCTTACAAATCCAACAAAAGCAAGCCTTACTCAAGATCAGATAGCCACAAAGTCAATATTGTGGAGGATGAAGATAAGGATGCTTATCCTAAGATACCCAACTACTGTTTTTCCGTTGATATTTAAAGTTTAATGTATTCCATGGAGAATATTGGAGACAAAGCAAAATGGAGCAGGAACCGGAAGGATAGACAAATCCAAGTGGTGTACGTTTTAAGAGAAGAATTCGACCTCTTACTAAACAAATGATACTTGAAGGAGCTCTTGGGAAAAAAGAGCAGGATCACCACCTCCGGTGACTAAGGTAATCAACTTTATTTCAGGAGGTTCTAAAATATGTGTTTCTTCTTATCTTGCAACAAAGAGATATGCAAAGGAATCAAATCGGAAAACGGACCTAGGCTTGCGAAGGCTTCTAACACGACATAAGAAACTATGATTTCCTTCGACGAAGAAGATATATATGATGTGCACGACTTTCATCATGAGATATTATTTATTAAATTGTATGTTGAAAATCATTATGTTAGTAGGATCTTGATTGATGGAGGGAATTCTTTCAACATCATTCGGTTAGAGAGTCTGAAGAACATGAACATCCCAAAAACATAGATGATCACCATATCTTTCGTGCTGGTTGGATTTAGTGGGGAGATCAAGAATACTTTCGGAGACATCAAGCTACCAGTATAAATTGAGGGAGTAAATTCTCTCAAAATATTTTGTTTTATTGATTTATTATCATGTTACAACATTATTTTTCATCGATGTGTGAAGTTGCCAACACCTTGTGGAATTTTCAAGATAAACAGTGAAACAACAAGAAGCTAAGGATTGCATAAAACTTCGATGAAGTCTACAACCAAAGGAGAAAGATGTTAAAAAGGTGCAACATATCAAAGAATAGTCTATATGATGTTCAGAGACCAAATTGGGGACACCATGGAAGTGTACATTGATGATATGGTGGTCAAATCAAAAAACGCTAAGGATCATCTTCAAGATTTCAATGTAGCTTTCAAGATCCTAGACCAATACCCCGAAATATTGTAAGTGCAATGCCTATCAAGGATACTGAAGGGTGGCAACATCCCATTTACCATGTAAGTAAAAGTCTACTTGATGCCGAAACCAGGTATTCCCATCTCGAAACCTAGACATTATATTTAAATACAATCTATACATATTGAGACCGATTATCCTTTAAAATGTGTACTTAGAAATGTCGGGTAGAATGGCTAAATGGTTCGGAAAATTATTTTTTTTAACTTAATATCTGAACCTAGAAATAAAATCTAAGCTTTAGCAAACTTTGTGGCTGATATCACTAGTGATCTCCAAAAAGAAGTTAGTTTTTAAACAGGTAGAAAAAACTAAATAAAAATGAACATGCTTGAGGATCATACTAAAATCGCCATAGGGGGACATAATACTTGTTATGGGTAGAATTTTGGGCTAAGGATCTCGTGCTAAGGATCTTAGGTTAAGGATCTCGGGGTAAGGATATCAGTTTAAGGATCTCGTGCTCAGGATATCAGGTTCAGTATCTCAGGGCTTTAGGAACAAGGTTTGACTAAGTATACCATGAAAACCGAGATAAGAGGGTCAAAGAACGTTTTCACGAAGGGACAAGTCAATTAACATGTTTTCAGTCATCTGCGGATCTTGGGGGTGATCATGAAATTATAGGAAAGTTTGTTATTTCCATTTTTCTTTATAAATAGAGGAAAATGGTCGAAAATAGGCACAACCAACACACAACACACTCAACCTATACCAGTTTTACTGCCATTCATCACCAACACTTCACATTTTCACCAGGATTATTATCCCTTCCAGAGATTTTATGTCGACGATCCATATGGATTACGGGCTTTCCTCGTAAATACTCGTGTCTTTTTACTTTATTAGAACTTTTATTATGTGTTAATCACTTTCATTCTAAACAGCCTCGTGATCACGTTATAGATCACAACAACATCTAACCTCACTTTTACTGATTTGATCACGGAATTATCCTTAGTAATTTTTGGTCAAAACAATTTGGCCCCACCATGGGGCAAATGGTGCTTTTTATTAGCAAATTCTCGCTAAAAATCCCCTTTAATAACTTTTTACCGAAAAGTATTTACGAAAAAAAAATTTCAAGGAAAATTTACACCTCCTTATACAACATCTTCAAATTTGAGCATTGTAGCTCCCCCTAACCCTTTCAGTTTAATATCATCTAAGAAGGCAAAAAATCTATCAGAGATGACCGTTTTCATTGAGGACCACTCTGTACGAGATCATGGAGTATCATCATGTTCGGGATCATGGAGGATCATCATGTTCGGGTTCATGGAGGATCATCCTGTTCGTTATCCTGGAGGATCATCCTATTCAGGAACTTGGGTAACGAATTCTTATCTTCTCGTTATTTTGAACAAACATATTATGTCTATGTTTTCTCAGGTACAAGATCAATTCGAGAAGATTCAGTAGAATAATGATGAAATGAAGAAAGAAATGGAGGACATAAGATTGAAGATCACAGAAAAATCTTAGGATCATGATCTCGGATCCCGAAGAACATGTAGCTCAGTGCAGGGGAAAGATGGATATCTTCCCCATTCCCCGCTGATCTCAAAGAAGCTTGTCTGTTCTAAAGTTTTTGATCTACACTTGCACGATCAAAATTGAAATGGCTCTAAATGTTCCTCCTTACTTTATTATTTCTTTTTCTCATATGATTAACTTGTTTAATAACCAGTTTTCTTGTAGCTTGTATTTCGAAGAGTTAACTAAGGACTTATACAGGGTTACACCAAGTCACTCAGGGACCTTATAGGAAGATTTGAACGTGAATCCTTAGATATCCCAAATTTGATATACCAACAATATTCCAACCAAGGATACTTGAAGGAGTTCTTGGGAAAAAAGAGCAAGGATCATGCTAGAGATCCTGATAGAAGCAAGGATCTTAACATCCATCTAGATCGTTCTAAGATCATGCAAAGAGCAGGATCACCACCTCCGGACACTAAGGTAATCAACTTTATTTTAAGAGGTTCTAAAATATGTGTTTCTTCTTATCTTGCAGCAAAGAGACATGCTGTTAGGTCTCAATAAGATTCCAAATACTAGCTAATCAATCACAAATTAGTATTTAAACGTTAATTAACATGAATCGATTAACACTCAGTTTCTTGTTTGATTATCGTGGAATTATAATAACAAGATAATGAGAATAACACACAGTTACTTCTACTAAAAAGGTTCAACGATTACAATAGTCAAGCTCACTATTTATACACAATAATAGTGAGCTTGATAAGTACGAATATTAGCAAATCTTCTAAAAGGATAGAAGATTTTATCTAACAAACCTACCTAAATTAACGCCTTACGTTTCATTATGGAGATGAGTAGTCAGCTCCACAATGCCTTAGTTTATTTTGGTCACTCAGACCCAAAATGTCACTAAGACTCAAAACTAAGACTTTAATAAACAAATTTATAAACTTGGGTTAAATCGTTGATTTTCCCAACAATCTCCCCCTATCTGTTTAGATTAAAGTCTTTTACAATGACACACATTAAAAACAAACACAAACTTAAAACACATTAAATTGAAACAGTTTGTGAATAAAAACATTACTTTCTCTTTTTGAATGCTTTCTTGGGCTTCAAGGGTAAGTCCCATGGAGTTGTCTTCAAAGCTTCTTTAGCCTATTCTACTCTTTCTGCTTTCCACCCCATTAGTTTCTCCATCTCAACATCTGACTTATTGAACAGTACTTGATATTCTTTCTTGATCAGCTCCACTTTATCCACCAGTGTCCCCATTTCTTTAATTCTTCTTAGATTGTTGAACAACCAGCTTATCAGCTTCAGTCTAAACGGTTGACACTGATCAGATTGACATTCATTTAGCAAGGCAATGCAGTGGAAGATAGAAGTCTTGTTCAGATTGTCCTTGGCTTGAAAGCATTCTTTTCCCCCACAGTCCACATAGAATAATCCTTCATATTTGTCAGTTTAAATATAAGTTCTTTCTTGAAAGATCAAACCTGAAGAAACTGGATGAAGGTTGCTTGATTCCAGTCCAAGTGATTTAGCCCCAGCGCTCACTCTGTTAACTGTGCAGAATTCTCTATAATCTTCATCAGAGATCAGCTTCAACATATGAGCAGCATTCACATTTGATATTGCTTCTCTTTTCACCACAAGCTGATGTGCTATGTTATTTATTCTTGAGCTCAGCTTGGCAATTCTTTTCCATTCTTCCAAGCCCAGAGTATGCATTCTATTCACCCCAACTCTGAATGAGTTCCCTTTAAGATAGCAAGTCAACATCAAATCAGCTCCACCAGTATCAGTGCAATCCAAATCATTAATCTTCCCATACTTGCTTTTGGTGAAGTTTGTTTCAATGTAATCTACTTTGGCTTCTTCCCTCATAAATCTCTTTGCCATTTGTCTATCAGCTTCAACCCTCTTCTGTTCTTCATCAAATGCCAGTTCTTCTTCCTCTTTCAGTTCAGCTTCAAGAACCTCAGCTGCTTTATCACTTGTGTCTTTTGTTTCAATGGATGTATTTTCAAACTTTTCAAAGTAAAGATCTTTGATGTATTCTTTATATCTTTCCACTGTCATCCCAGCATTGTATGCATATCTTTGTAGCTTTGACAGTTTCTCAGCTTCAGTCAGCTCTTCAGTTGATTCTTTTGTTGATTCCTCAGCTTGAACAATGGTATTATCCATTTCAATATCTGTCTGAGCTTTTTCTTTCTCCTCCTTCTCACTTCCTTGACTCTCTTCCTCAGATGAGCTTGAAAGATCAATGTAATCAGTCTCATAGTGATCCTCAGTCAGACTAGTTTTAAGATTGAATATAAGCTTCTTTATGTATCTTTTCTCCCCCTCAACAAATGACTTACTTCTCTTTCTCTTCAAACTTTTATTGGGGAGTTCAGACTCACTTGATTCTCTGACAGTTTTCTCCCCCTGAGTATGAGCACCCCTTGGAAAATCCTCAACTACCTGCTTTCCCTTCCTCATCGAACTGATCTCAGAGGTCAGATTCAGCACCATCTCCTTCAATCCCTCCAACTCCACAACATTTTGATTCTTTATAACACTCATCTCAGCCTGCATTGCACTCAGATTGACATCAAACTGAGTTGACATGTCCTTAATTGCTTGTAACAGCAAAGGAACAACCATAGCAACCTCAGACTGAGATGTATCAGTAACAGTAGAGATGGGTATAGTTGGTACAACCTCACATCTCCCCTGTTGACTAGGAAAGCGATCCTTGGCCATAGAAATAGAGGTCTGTACCTCACTCAGTTTGAGGAGTGAGGCATTGGCGACTTGTGCAGAAGAGTGAGAGAAGTTTGGTGGTTGAGTAGAGTGAACTAGTGTGGAACTAGTGAAAATAGCCTTTGGAAGAGGCTTTGAAGCTGAAGGCGGCGGGGGGGGGGGGGGGGGGGTTCCCATACTAAGTACATGGATACTCAGGAGTAGAATATCGTCTTCAATGCTTACCACATTTGTCAGTGTGACAGCATCAATGTGTTTCTCCAAGCTGACTACTCTAGATGGGCTTTGGGTAGTCTCAGTAGTCAGTTCCACCTCCTGCTCTAGCATAGGGAGTGTGGATTGATCTACAGCACTGGAGGGGAGTTTAGAACTCTCAGCCTTATGGAAAAGTGAGTCCATTAGTGCTTGATTTTGAGTGGGGCTTGTTGTGAGAGATTTCTCTAAAGAACTTGGTGAGTTCAATAGGTTGGCCGCTTTATTTGCAAGAATATCAAGTTGTGAAGTGGACTTTACCTCAGACTGAGAGGGGATACTCTCAGACTGAGGGAGAGAAGAAATGATATTCATAACTGAGTCAACTTCATTTTGCCCAGCCCCATCATTCCCAACCTCAGCATCTGCCATGTGAACATTGGCCCCCTCATTTTCGTCAATTCCATCACCTTGACCAACTGAATCTGAGTGATCAGACTCTTAAACGGATTATCAATCCACTGAAGCATGACGGTGTTAAACCTTCCTCAGCTTCAGTGATTGTGATGTAGGTAAAAGTTTTGGAGGTCAGTCTGGGAAGAGGGCACACAAAATTTTTTTGTTCAAGCTGATCATAGGCTTCCTTTCCCAGAACTTCTTCAAAACAAAGTGAGAGCACACTGATAAATGGGACATCATTTGTTCTCTTTGGTTTTACCACCAGTGAAATAATTTCATCAAAATAAAGTTTGGAGTAAGAAATTCTTCTACCAGGGACCATAGAGTGAAAAAGATGTGTTTCAAATTCATTCATTTGGTTTAAACTGCCCGAGTTACCCCCCAAACATCTTGTGATACTTGAAAAAAGAAATTTCCATTTACCAGTGAAGAATTTATATTCAGTCACCCCCTTGACTACAGTCTGACCAACAAGAGGGAATGCCTCATTCTTTGCTTGTTGTTTGGTCAGCCTGGACTGAAATCCTCCTTCACCAGTTTCTTGGGCAGTAGGGAGCAAGAGAACTGCTCGTAATGTCTCCTCATTGATTGTAATGGTGTGTCTCCCATCATTATATGTGCCCGTGAGTTCAGTCTGATCAACATTGGATTTGCACGTGTACCACCACTCACATAATACATGTGGATACATCACCGTTTCTCGAAAGTATGCTCCATAAAGCGGATGAGAAACCATGAACTGACATAGTTGTTCGAATCCTCTGTTCTGGCGATTTGTAGGGATATCGACTGTGGCCACCCTGTTGTTGTCTTTTATTTGAACTCTGCTATGAAAATCGGCGCAAGCAACCATGCGCGGGGTGATGTGTAAACCCATATTCATATCCGCCATTGATGAATGTACAAGGAAAGATTAGAAAGAAGGAAAATTAGGTTAATAATTGAAATTAAATTGTATTTGAACTGAACGAGAGAAATCTTAGGGACTTAGTTAGGTAACTGTCCATATGGACTCTTCAGTTTGACTCTATTAACACCTATGACCCGTAAGTTTGAAACATATGTACAACTGACCCCTAAAACGAAAACAAAAATGATCAGTTTGAAAACAATATTTAAAATACCTAAAATAAAATTAAAAAAGAATAAAAAGAATTGAAACTATGTAAGAGAAAAAAAAATTAAAAAAAATTTATACTAATATTTACGAAGAGTACAGTCAGTCTGAGCATGTGATCAGACTGAAAAGTCTCAATCTGAACAAAAAGTCAGACTGAATTTTGAAACTTTGTTAAATTTCAAGGATTTAACATTCCTAGTTCTCCTAACAAATAGAAAAACCTGTCCTCACTCAGAGGTTTCGTGAAGATGTCTGCCAGTTGATCATGTGTTGCCACAAACTCCAGTCTGACCTTTCCTTTCTCAACACAGTCTCGAATAAAATGATGTCGTATATCAATGTGTTTTGTTCTGGAGTGAAAGAATGGATTCTCAGTGATTTGTATGACACTTTTGTTGTCACACAAGATTGGTGTGGTTTGAATCTTGATATCAAGATCAGCCAATTGATGTTGCATCCACAACAACTGAGCACAACAACTCCCTGCAGCAACATACTCAGCTTCAGCTGTGGAGGTTGCAACTGAGTTTTGCTTTTTTCTTGACCAGCTGACTAGCTTTCCTCCCAGAAGCTGACAACCTCCTGAAGTGCTCTTTCTATCCAATATGCAACCTGCATAATCTGCATCTGTGTATCCAATTAATTCAAATCCAGAATCTTTAGGGTACCATAGGCCAAGATTTGGAGTACCCTTAAGATATCTGAAAATCCGTTTAACAGCTTTGAGATGAGATTCTTTTGGGTCAGCTTGATATCGTGCACACAAGCAAGTAGAGAACATGATATCAGGTCTACTAGCAGTTAAGTAGAGAAGAGATCCAATCATACCTCTGTAAATTTCCTAACAGACTGACTTGCTAGTTTTTTCCTTATGCAACTTATCAGATGTGCTCATGGGAGTTTTCATTTCAGAACATGATTCAAAACCAAATTTCTTAATTAAATCATGTACATATTTGCTTTGATTTATAAAAATCCCATCTTTCTTTTGTTCTACTTATAAACCCAGAAAAAATGTAAGTTCCCCCATCATACTCAACCTGTACTCACTACACATAAGATTTGAAAACCAAGTACACAACTTATCATTTGTGGATCCAAATATAATGTCATCAACATATATTTGGACCAAAATTACATGCCCTTTTTCCTTTTTGATAAAAAGTGTTTTGTCAATTGATCCTCTTTGAAACTGATTTTTAAGAAGAAAGCCAGATAGAGTATCATACCAAGCTCTAGGAGCTTGTTTGAGACCATAGAAGGCTTTATTTAATTTGTAAACATGATCAGGAAAGTTAGGATCAACAAAATCTGGAGGCTGCTTGACATAAACTTCTTCCTGGAGGTCACCATTCAAAAAGGCACTTTTCACATCCATTTGATATACCAGAAAGTCTTTGAAGGCTGCATAAGTTAAGAATAGACGAATTGCTTCAATTCTGGCCACTGGAGCAAAAGTTTCATCATAATCAATGCCCTCTTCCTGCTTGTAGCCCTGAGCCACCAATCTTGCCTTATTTCTGATCACCACGCCATCTTTGTCATATTTATTTCTAAATATCCATTTAAGTCCAATGATTGTCTTGAACAGGGGTCGAGGAACCTTGGAAAACACATTGTTTCTTATGAACTCTCCTAATTCTTCTTGCATTCCATCAACCCAATCTTCATCTAAAAGAGCTTCTTCAACTTTCTTTGGTTCCATCAGACTCAATAAATTCGTGTAGAAACAGAAATTAGCTGTGGCCTTCTTGTGTCTGGTTTTAACTCTTTCATTTAAAGAACCAATGACAGATGATAGTGGATGAGCCCTGAGAGTCTTGATGTTTCCTGAACCAACTTGTTGATCTGCATCAGCTTGAGACTGAGTGTCATCAGTCTGAGTTTCATCAGTCTGAGTGATGTGAGTCTGAGTGGTGTCAGACTGAGAGAGGTCAGTCTGAGTTGCATTAGTTTCATTTGAGCCATTTATTTCAATTTCAGAGACACTCTTTAAACTAGGTTCATCAGTCTCACTCTCAGACCCTTGATTTTGATGTATAACTTCTTCATCTTGATCTGCAACAGGGGAGGAATCAGCTTCAAATGATGTCACTAGAAGTTCATCACATAACTGGTTGATTGTTTCTATGTCAGACTGTGAGGTCAGTTCATCTCTGTCATACTGAGTGGTATCATCAAAAGTGACATTGATACTCTCTTCCACAACCTTTCTTCGTTCATTATAAACTCTAAATGATTTAGAGATTCTAGAGTAGCCAACAAAAAATCCTTCATCAGCCTTAGGAGCCATTTTGCACAACAAATCCCTTTGATTAAGGATATAGCAGGGACTTCCAAAGATGTGAAAATAGTTAATTGAGGGAACATTGTTGTGGTACATTTCATATGCAGTTTTCCCATGTCTCTTCACAATGACAGATCTATTTTGAGTGAAGCATGCAGTGTTCACAGCCTCAGTCCAGAATTTGATCTTCATATTTCCATAGCACAACATGGTTCTTGCAGCTTCAATTAAAGTTCTGTTTCTTCTCTCTGCAACTCCATTTTGTTGAGGTGTTCGAACTGATGCAAAGTTTTGAACTATACCCAGTTGATCACAGAAATTAATTAGGACTGAATTCTTGAACTCAGTTCCATGGTCACTTCTCATCTGTCTGACAAAATTATTCTTCTGTCTCTGTTCTCTCTTGATCAGACTGATAATTTCCTCAGCTGCATCACTTTTAGCTCTTAGAAATATAACCCAAGTGAATCTAGTAAATTCATCTACAATCACAAGAGTGTATTTCTTTCCACCTTGGCTCTCAATTCCAATTGGACCAAACAGATCCATATGTAACATAAACAGGGGTTCATCAATTGAATGTAACATCTTGGAAGGGAATTGAGTCTTGGTTTGATTTCCAAGAACACAGGCTGAGCAGACTTTGTCTTTGGAGTAGGTCAGCTCAGGAAGTCCCCTAACCAATTTACTCTTTGACATGGCATTTATGTTCTTGAAGTTTAGATGAGATAATCTTCTATGCCATAGCCAATTGAGTTCCTCTTTTGTTTCTGTAAACAGACATGTCTCAGCTTCATCATTAGCTGTACTCAGATCTAAGCAGAACACATCTCTTTCTCTCTTGGCAAGCAACAGTGGTTTACCCTTGGCATTGTAGATTATCCCTGCTTGCTTTCTGAATCTGATCTCATTGTCTTCATCTGTGATTTGACTTACACTTAGTAAGTTATGTTGTAGAACTTCTACATAAGCAACTCTTTTGAATGTGACTACCCCAACATGTATCTTTCCATATCCTCTTGTCACTGACACACCATTGTTACCATATCTCACTTGAGGACCAGCTTCTTCTTTTTAGTCTTGCAAGAAAGACTTCATTCATGTCATGTGCCTTGATGCCCCACTGTCTAGATACCAATTTGTAGAGTCCTGCACATGAGACAAAGTAGATTAGTTCCTTTTGGGTACCCACTTTAGAGTGGATCCATGAACTGAAGCTGATTTAATTTTAGGTTCAATCTTGCAGTCAGTGTTGGAGCTATCATAATTCCATTTATTGAGTTCTTTCATGCAGTTAACAGAATAATGACCTATAACTCCACAGTATTTACATGGAGTATCTTTAAGTTTGACTTGAGGTGGTACTGACTTGTTTTTGGTATCTTTGGCTGATTTTGACTTAGTTTGAAAAATTGTCTCTGCTTTTGAGGTGAGACTGACTTCGGTTTGGATGACACTAACTTAAGTTTTGGTGAGACTGACTTGTGTATTGATGAAGCTGACTTAAGTTTTGGTGAGACTGACTTCTGGGAATCATTATTCTTTGGTCGAGACTGAGTCAGTTGCTTACAGAACACAACTTCATGTCCTTTTTCACCACAATTGTAGCATGTCCTCTTAGGAGGAGTCTTTGGTCTGATGTGATGAGGTGATTTATTTCTGACTAAGGTTTTTACAATGTTAGTCAGTTCCAACAATTGATTTCCCAATTTATCAATAGTTTTGTTTTCATGATTTTTATTAATGATTTTGGAACTTACTTGACTCTGAATCTTAGGTTTACTCACAACCTCGGGTAAAACATTATTTGTATGCAAAGATTTATTCACAAACATGCACATTTTTATCAGTTTCAGGTAAATTAACACATTCAGACTGATAGGAATTTGAAGAATCACTTTTATTAGAAACTTGAGAAATTACAGGTTTAAAAAAAGCATTTGACATCATAGTTTTTTCTCCTTTCATGTAAGTGAAAGTGTTTGGAAGAATTTCTGGTTTAAAAATGATTTTTTCTCTTTCAGCTTTTTCAGCTTCTTCTTCCTCTTCAGTCATATGCTTCTTCAGACTGAAGTCCTCACCCAACACAACTTGAACTTGTTTGGGTACCTGTCTGCTTAAACAATCTTCATTTTTTAAGGATGATATGCACCATAATACAAATTCTTTTATAATGCTCAGTTTCTTCTCTGAATTTATAGTTTTCTTTTGCAAGATCACTATAAGCTTCAGTCTGAGCATTTAGAAGAACTTTATAACTTTCTAGTTCAATTATCTTATCATCTTTAATTTTCAAAACGTTTTCAAGATCTTTAATCTTTTGTTTAAGTTCAGATTGTTCTTCCAAATTGGTGGTCAAAACAATAAAAATATACTCAAACATTTGAAGTTTTTGTTCATTTGTATAAGTATTGAAGTTATGTACCTTATATAACTTTGATTTTTTCCAGTCTGAGTTGTAGCTCAGTCTCTTAGCTTCCTTCAGATCCTTCTCAAACTGAGATGCAGACTCCTCAGCTTCAGTTACTTCCTCTTCAAATGCCATCAGGCACTTATCTACCACTTCCTCATCCTCATCAGATGATAATTCGTCATCTAACCACCTTTCTGCAAAGAATGCCTTCTGCTCAGTTTGAGGCTTTTGAGTCTTAGAACTATTGCCATTTTTGTATTTAAGATACTTCTTTCTGTATCTTTGAGCCCTCTTAGCAACCTCATTCATGTGCTCAGTCTGAGAATTCTTTACCTTACAATCAGCAGCCATGTGTCCATACTCATTACATTTAAAGCATTTAACCTTTTTTAAATCAAAAGGTTTCTTTCCTTTGTAACCAGTATTCTGCTCCAGCTTCATAGTCAATAGAGCTAGCTGATTCTTTAACTTCTTGACTTCAGTTTCATCACCTGACTCTGAATCTGAGTTTGACTCAGACTCAGAGGAGTCAACCTTAAAATAAATTTCTTTATTCCTTTTGCTAGTTGTAACTAATGCAGCTTCATGATCCCTTGCAGTTATTCTATTGTTTATCTTCTTCCTCTCTTGAGATTCTTCAAAATTTAGTAACAATCCAAAGAGACCAGGCAGCTTGTAGGTGGACAATTTCTCACTGACTACAAGAGATGTGATAACTGATTCAAATCTGTTTGGCAAGACATCGACGGATTTCTTGCACACTTCATTCGACAAAATTTGAAACCTTGTGTGCAAATCAGCCAAGGTTTCCTTTTCTTTCACATAAAAGTTTTCATAGTTTCTGATCAGGCTGTTCAATCTTTGCTCTCTTACTATTGGTACACCTTCATATGATATAATGAGGGTATCCTAGATATCTTTAGCAGATCTGCATCCAGCAATCTTTGAGAATATTTGCTTAGACACAACGTTTCCTTGTATACTTCTAGCTCTTGGATCTAGATTAACCAACTGTCTGTCAAGATCAGTCCATTGAGATTTTGGAGTTTGGACCCATCTTGCACGTTGAACTACTTTGTCTCCTTCCTTAACCTCTTCAATTTGTTTTCCTGGAATGATTGGTCCTTCAGTGACAGTTCTCATCATTTCCTCATGAATTCCAGATAAGTTCCATTCAGCCTTAAGTTTCCAATGGGCAAAGTTATGTCCATTCAAGATGGGAATACCTTTTCCGGCCATAGCAGGTGTATTAGATGATGATGATGACATTGTATTTGAGTATTATATATTGATCGTTTAGGATTTGTAAATTTATTAAAATTTAAATCTTATATGCTCTGATACCAGTTGGTAGGTCTCAATAAGATCCCAAATACTAGCTAATCAACCACAAATTAGTATTTAAACGTTAATTAACACGAATCGATTAACACTCAAATTCTTGTTTGATTATCGCGGAATTATAATAACAAGATAATGAGAATAACACACAGTTACTTCTATTAAAAAGGTTCAACGATTACAACAGTCAAGCTCACTATTTATACACAATAATAATGAGCTTGATAAGTATGAATATTAGCAAATCTTCTAAAAGGATAGAAGATTTTATCTAAAAAACCTACCTAAATTAACGCCTTACGTTTCATTATGGAGCTGAGTAGTCAGCTCCACAATGCCTTAGTTTATTTTGGTCACTCAGACCCAAAATGTCACTCAGACTCAAAACTAAGACTTTAATAAACAGATTTATATACTTGGGTTATATCGTTGATTTTCCCAACACATGCAAAGGAAGCAAAGTCGGAGAACCGAACTAGGCTTGAAGAGGCTTCTAACTTGACATAGTAGACTATGATCTCCTTCGACGGAGAAGATAGAGATGATGTGCACGAATTCACCATGACAGATTAGTTATTACATTGTATGTTGCAAATCATTTTGTTAGCAGGATCTTGATTGATGGAGGGAATTCTTTCAACATCATTTGGTTAGAGAGTCTAAAGAAGATTAACATCCCAGAAACATAGATGATCACCATATCTTTTGTGTTGGTTGGATTTAGAGGGGAAATAAATAATACTATCGGAGACATCAAGCTACCAGTATACATTGAGGGAGTAGATTCTCTCTTGATTCATTATCATGTTACAATATTATTTTAGGAAGGTCTTATATCCATGATATGAAAGTAGTTCCATTAACATTATCATCAATGTGTGAAGTTTCCAACACCTTAGGGAATGTTCAAGAAAGACAGTGATCAACAGGAAGCTAAGGATTGCATACAACTTGGATGAAGTCTGCAATCAAAGGAGTAAGATGTTAAAAACGTACGACATATCAAAGACTAGCCAATATGATGTTCATATACCAATTGGGGTCACCATGGAAGTGTACCTTGATGATGTAGCGGTCAAATCAAAGAAGGCTAAGGATCATCGTCAAGTCGTCAAAGCAACTTTCTAGATCCTGGACCAATACCCTGAAAAATTGTAAATGAAATGCATGTCAAGTATCATGAAGGGCTGCAATATCCCATTTACCACGTACGTAAAAGTCTACTTGATGCCAACACCAGGTATTCCAATCTCGAAAACTTATTTTAGCATTAGTTATGGCCTATACCAAACCTAGACATTATATTTAATTTTATGTTCATTCCTTGTTAATTGCTAACCATTTTGGTGGATCTGATGTAGTAAGAGGAGAACAATTAGAATTATATTTAGAGATAGTTAAAAAAAACTTTCTGCGAATTTCGAAATTCTTAACATTGAACAGGTACAAGTGTTGAAGCTGATGCTTTAGCAAATCTTGGATCAAATCTCGGGCTCTAGTCAGATGTCAAGATCCCAATAGTGCACATCATGAACATTGATGATATTGAAAGACAAAACACTGGGGACAGTTCATGATCATGGACCTGACCAATTGAGATATCTACAAGATGAAGCGATCCTTATGAATGAGAAAAATTACAAGGCATTTCGACTGATGGTATCTCTTTTTATTATTATACATGGGACATTGTATCATAAATCTCTTGCAGGACCATACCTAAGATTCTTGGAGGATCAAGTACAAGAAGTGATCCTTGCAAAATACATGGGAACATTCCTCATCAGCCAGCAAAACCGATGTGTCCTATCTTAGCTCCATGGCCATTTATGAAGTGGGGGATGGATATCGTTGGAGAATTACCTAATTCTCCAGATGGAAAGGTATTTATGCTAGCAATGATTGATTATTTCTCGAAATGGATAGAAGCTGAAGTATTCGCTCAAGTAAGGGGAAAAAAAGGTAGTATCATTCATTAAGAGGAATATCTTGACAAGATTTGGAGTTCCTGCTGAGATCACATGTGATAATGGATCTCAATTGATTGGGAAGAGAACTGTGGAATTTTGTGAAAGTTGGGGAATCAAGATGATCACCTCAACACCAGTTCATACACAAGCGAATGGTCAAGCAGAATCAAGCAACAAGACCATCACCAACAACTTAAAAAAGAGATTGACTGATAAGAAAGGAAAATTTGCCGAGGAGTTACCATTTCCATTATGGGCGGATAAAATGACTTCTAAAACGGAAATATGCCAAACTCCTTTTACATTAGTGTTTGGAGCAGAAGTCGTGATCCCAACAAAGATTGGGATCGCAACGACAAGGTCTAAATTCATAAACTATGAAGCGAATTCAGAGCTATTAATGGAGGATCTCGATACAGTTGATGAGGTCAGGGATATTGCTAAAATAAGGATAGCAACATATCATCAAAGGATCTCAAGGTCATACAATAAGAATATAAAGATAAGGAGATTTCAAGTTAGAGACTTGGTCTTAAGGAAAGCTTTTCAAAATACTACGAATCCAGCGGATGGGAAGCTTGCACCAAAATGGGAAGGTCCTTACTTGATTGATTCTGAAGCTGGTAAAGGAGCATACTGGTTAGCTACATTGGAAAGTGACATATATCCAAGATCATGGAATGCAATCCATTTGGAGGCCTATCATATGTAAGTTTCAATTTAAACATTTGTCAAATTAAAGAGGTACGTCTTCTATCTCTATTTATTTCATTTACTTATTTATTTTTATTACTTATTTTATATTTTTCATCAAAATACTAACTTAAGCATCGGAGGGGTGTTATCCAAAACTAACACCCGCCATCACCCAAGATCTTCTTGTTTTGCAGTTTGGATATTATCACTTGAAGATAGGGGCTGGCCACCTCTCTAAGTTTTAAGGGACAATGATCTCTTCTAAAGGTTAAAGGTATTCACCTTTCTAGAAAAAGAGTTTATTCACCTCGCCGGGAGCGCCTGATGTTCGATCTTCGAGTCAGGGTTATGGGATCGTGATATTAACAGGGTCCGGGAATTTCATGATCACTGACCTAAGAATCAAACCTATTTGAATTGTTAACTCTATGTGCACGATGGTGTTAACCCAAATGGTTGTGACATTTTCATGTCATGCAATTGGTTGTGACATATTCATGTTACAAAGGGTTTTGGCATTAACATGTCACAAAATTGGCGAAGTCCCAAGTTCCCCAAGTGATCATCGTCTTATTCCCCAAATTTCTCATGATCATTGGTTTAATCTTTGGTTTTGGGATTTTCATGTCACAAATTGGCTAAGTCCCAAGTTCTCCAAATGATCATCGACTTAGTCCCATGTTTCTTTATGATAATCAATTCAGTCTCAAGTTTCCTTGTGATCACTGCTTACTCCCAAGATATTTCAAGTTCATTGGCTTAGTCCCAAGATATTTCAAGATCATTGGCTTAGTCTCAAGTTATTCAAAGATCATTGGCTTAGTTCCACGTAATCCTGGTTGGCCTACATATTATTGGCTTAGCCCAAGTATTTCACATTTGCAGGAATGGGGACAATCCATAGATCCTGAAAATGACTCATGAAGATCCCGAAGACATATTAAAGACATGGGGACAACCCCTTAAAATCTTGAAGCCGATATACAAGAAGAGATCCTCTTGAGGATCCCGATGAGGTGAAGAAGATTAGTTCAAAATCCTATAAAATGATTCATTGATGAAGATATTTTAATAACCTTAGAAGAAATTCAAGATCTACTTAGAAATCCTTGAATAGATCAAAATATGAAGACTATCGCAAAGGGCTTGGACGCCATCCCAAGATCTGATAATTTCAAGGTTTGGAATTACATTACTTCGAATCAAGACCATGAAGATATCTTAAGGCATCCTCCAAGAATCCCGGAAAGGATTTGATCGTGAAGAATTACCATGGATCCTGAAAAGGATTAATTATGAAGACATCCCTCAAAGATAAGGAAAGAGACTTAATCACATAGATCATGAAGGTATTTCGATAAGACATTGCCCTTAAGCAATAAAGGTACACAAGTTTAAATTCTCCACGTTAGAGGTACGTCTATCTACTGAAGTACTCACCATATTTTGAAAATAAGATCTTTACTAGAAATCCTAGTGGTTTCATGAGAGGGTCATAGAAACATTTTGAATGAACAAGGTTTTTTCCGAGGATCACAAAACTCATTTTAAAAGGCATTGAATACTTGTTTCGTATGGATCCAGACAAATATAATAATCACTTTTATGTGATAATATCAAAAACCTGTTTTCGACCTAAAATCCAAACTTAAATTTCAGGTCATAAACAAAAACAACCAGATTGTAAACTAATTTTTTTAAGACTTGAACACCTGACACAAACCATTCAAAAACACCACCATGATTAACCATATCAGGTTAACCTCACCCTATATAAATTGTTTTTACACAACCCTTATTAGACGAAAAATTAAAAATTTAAAAAGTTGGGCTCATGCATCGTGAAGATTACATTTACCGTTCAGAGGATTATCCTTTGACCTCACCTCCAACATCACTGTGCTCCAACTCCTTCTCCACTTTGACATCTTCATCTCTAAGTTCAACCAACTTCATCTTCTAAGTATGGACTGCCCAAATTGAAGCATCGAAACCTTTCGCAATAGCCTCTGTAGCCATTTTGATTCTAGCTTCATAGATGGTAACTGTTGCATCCTTCTTCAAATCCAAACGAAGATCCTCCATCTCCTGTAAATGTTCTTTATATATCCCTGTGGAGATCTTAGTAAGCTTGGTCTCGAGATCCTTCACCTTCTTTGTTAGTCTGATGATCTCCACATCATCCTTCTCTAGTGCATCATCCCTAGCGACAATAACTTTCTTCAAGTCCTCTATAATAGAGAGGTCCAAAGACTATACAAGATAAGTCCAATTACTATAAATTCCAATAAGTTGTTTTGTACATATTAAGGATCTAGAGATGTAACTAACAAATACTATTAAAGGGTGCTAAGTTTTATTTTGTAGAAAAGTTGAAAATCATTTAGCTTCTTCATTAATATCCAAATGAGCAGAAGACTCTTGGGATCTTGGAGTATTAGCAAAACGGGATAGATATCAAAACAAAAGTGTGATCAGGATCAGAACAAAAGAAGGATCATAAGCAATGTACGACTCTAAAAGGTAAAATTTGCCATATTTATTTACCACACATAACAGGTTCAACTTTGTGGGACCCCATGCTCTTTATTTTAATGGGATTGTAGAAGGATCTCTCGCTCATAGGTACCTTCTAAAACTCTCTTAGCCTGTTCGCAGTATCCTGAGATGGAGGAGCTTTCCTTGCAAAGTTTTCTAAAATAAAAATGGTTAGTAATAAATTACATATCCGAAATCTTAAATGTCATATATTACCCTTTGTTATTCAAGAGTAAGGGAGAAGGTCACCACCCCGAATTGACTTTCGTTGTACAAAGAAAAATCTTCCTTTACATTTGGGATCATTTTGGATAGTGCGAAGGATGAGGTGTTGTTTACCAGATTTGATTTGGAAGAGAAAGTTGCTGGAACCGTGACTCCTAAGATTATATGTTTGAGCTAGTTCCGCAACACCAACATTAAGAGAATGGGAGTCGATCAGGTTTTTCATGACAAACAGAGTTCGCAAAACCATAGTCATGGTTTGAGAATAGCACATCTTGGTGAGAAAAAAGAACTCGGTGATCAGTGGGGGGAAAAGGAAAAGAAAGACCAAGAGTGAAGGGATACTCAAGAAAGCAGACACATTTTTTCGAACAAAAATCAGAGTGGGTTAAAGGATCGAATGATCTAAAGACGATGTCTTTTGGAAATGCATGGCTATATTTTATTCGATCTGTGTCGATGTCAAGGAATATGCAGGGTTCGGGGTTCGAAAACCGTTTTTGATAGACAAAATCACCATGGGTATGTTGGTCTGTATGTGACTGGGAGTGAGTGAACGCCATTTGAAAATAATCTTACTTTGAAGAAAAATAGAGAGAAACTTTACTTAAGGTCTTGTTCGCAATAAAGAAACTGAAGTTTAAACAGAGTTATGCTTATCAACCACTGAATAAAGAGGGGATTCAGTTATTGAAGTGCGGTTATATTGGATGTTAAATATCATCTAATATATTTGAAACTTAAAATTCAAAAGTTGGGCTACCACTAGGGCCCTAACGATAGCACAACTTGGGGACAATTGTTATGGGGTATAATTTAAGGCTAAGGATCTCGAGCTAAGGATCTCGGGTTAAGGATCTCCGGGTCAGGATATTAGGTCAAGGATCTCGGGCTCAGGATATCACGTTTCAGCATCTCAGGGCCTTAGGAACAAGGTTTGACTACGTATACCATGAAAACCGAGATAAAAGGGTCAAGGAACGTGTTTACACAGGGACAAGTCAATTAACACGTTTTCAGTCATCCGCGGATCTCGGGGGTGATCCCGAAATTATAGAAAAGTTTGTTAGTTCCATTTTTGCTTATAAATAGAGACAAATGGTCGAAAATAGGGAAAACCAACACACAATACACTCAACCTATACACGTTTTAGTGTCGTTCATCACCAACACTTCACATTTTCACCACAATTATCACCTTTGATCGACCATTTGAGCTCTTGTATTGTAGTATTATCCTTTTTCTCAATAAAATCAACAAGGAAAGGAATTATTATCCCTTCCTCAAGTTTTATGTCGGCGATCCATATGGATTAAGGGATTTCCTCGAAAAAACTCGTGTCTTTTTACTTTATTAGCAATTTTATTATGTGTTCATCACTTTTATTCTAAGCAGCCCCGTGATCAAAGTCGTGATCACAATAAAGATTACAACAGCATCTAACCTCTCTTTTACTGATTTGATCACGAAATTATCCTTAGTAATATTTGGTTAAAAAAAATACCCTAGTCCATTAGTTGGGAATTTCAAAAGCTTAATATTGAGGGAGTGCAACTGGATAATGAGGTTATATATATTCAAGTTTATGTTCATTCCTTGTTAATTTCTAACCTTTTTGGTGGATCTGATGCAGTAAGAGACGAAAAGTAGCATTATATTTAGAGATAGCTAAAGAACTTTCAGGGAATTTCGAAATCTTTAACATTGAACAGGTACCAAGCGAAGATAGTGTTGAAGCTGATGCTTTAGCAGATCTTGGATTAGCTCTTAGGCTCTTGCCAGATGTCAAGATCCCAATAGTGCACAACATAAACATTGATAATCCTGAAAGACAAAATATTGGGGACATTTCATGATGTTGGACCTAACCAGTTGAGATACCTAGAAGATAAAGTGATCCCTATGGATGAGAAAAATCACAAGGCATTTCGAATGAAGGTATCTCGTTTTATTATTATACATGGGACATTCTATCATAAATCTCTTGCAGGACCATACCTAAGATGCTTGGAGGATCAAGCATAAGAAGTGATCCTTGCCAAATACATGGGAACATTCCTCATCAGCCAGCAAAACTGATGTGTCCTATCTTAGCTCCATGGCCGTTTATGAAGTGGGGGATGGATCTCGTTGGAGATTTACCTAAGGCTCTAGACTTAAATATATTGCAGGAACATATCTTAGGTGGTTGGACAATCCTGAAGCATGAGCAGTCCTCAAGGATATACATGAGGGACATTGTGATTATGCCCTGAAGTGTGATACTTATTAAAGATACGAAAATCTCTCACTTACAAGCGGAGCCTAGAGGTTATGATCCCTATAGAGATGGTGATCCGGACAGCAAGATCTAGATTTCATAATTTTGAAGCAAATATTGAAGCTCTGGTTTAAAATCTTAACCCAATTGATAAACTCGGAGATCTTACCTAGATCCGAATTGCAACATATCAACAGAGGATCTCAAAATCATATAACAAGAACATAAAGGGTCTATACTTGATCGATTCAAAGGTTGTAAAAGGAGCATATTGACTAGCTATAATGGAAGGAAGTATCCTTCCAAGATCGTGGAACGCAATACATTTGGATGCCTATCATATATAAGTTACAATTTAAAAATTTGTTAACTTAAAGAGGTATGTCTTCTATCTCTATCTATTTCATTTTTTTTTTTACTTTTATTACTTATTTTATATTTTTCATCAAAATACTAACTTTAGCATTGGAGGGTTTTTAACCAAAACTAACACCCGTCATCACCCGAGATCTTCATGTTTTGCAGATTCAACATCATTACTTGAAGATAGGGGCTGGCCACCCCTCTAAGTTTAAGAGATTATAATCTCTTCTAAGGTTGAAAGGTTTTCACCTTTCTAGAATTTGGGTTTCCACACCCCGCCGAGAGCGCACGATGTTTGATCTTAGAATCAGGATTGCGGGATTGTGATATTAACAGTGTCCGACAACCTCATGATCATTGACCTAAGAATCAAAAGTATGAATTTTTAACACTATGTGCACGATAGTGTTAACCCAAATGGTTGGGACATTTTCATGTCACACAATTGGTTGTAACATATTCATGTTACTTATGGTTTTGGCATTTTCATGCCTCAAATTGGCTAAGTCCCAAGTTCCCCAAGTGATCATCGTCTTAGTCCCCAATTTTATCATGATCATTGGTTTAATCTCATGTTCCCCAAGTGATCATCGGGTTAGGCCCCAATTTCTCATGATCAATGGTTTAATCTCAAGTTCCTCAAGTGATCATCGACTTAGTCCCCATATTTCTTACGATCGTTGGTTAATCTTAAGTTTTCTCATGATCACTGGCTTAGTCCCAAGTTATTTCAAGATCATTGGCTTAGTCCCATGTATCTCTGGCTTGGCCCACGTATTATCGGCTTAGCCCAAGTATTTAACATTTTCCGGAATGGGGACAACCCCAAAGATCCCGAAAATGACTCATGAATATCTTGAATACATTTTTAAGACATGGGGACAACCCGTTAAAATCTTGAGGACGTTATACAAGAAGAGACCGTCTTGATGATCCTGATGTGGTGAAGAAGATTAGTTCAAAATCCTGAAAAGGATTCATTGATGAAGATATTATAATAACCTTAGAATAAATTCAATATCCATGTGGTGATCCTTGAATAGATCAAAATATGAAGACTATTGCAAAGGACTTGGACGTTATCCCAAGAGCGGATACTTTGAAGGTTTTGAATTACTTTATGTCGGTTAAGGTACGTGATTTCAAATTATTCAATTCAAAAATATGTCTATTAATTTAGACCTACAGGGATGTTCATTTTTAACAAAGACTTATCTATGGATCCTGCTAACGATCTTACAAATATTTTTACTTTATCAAAACTTAGAATCCTGTGAGGATCACCTTACTAGTTTTTAAAAAAGCTTTGGGTTACAATATAAATGTCTTAAAGACCCTGGTAAATGCCAAAATCACCTCTATATGAGTATATCAAAACCAGATTTCAACAAAACATCCAAACTTAGATTTGGATTATAAACAAAAGCAATCGGATTGTAAAGTAAATGTTTTAAATTCAAAAGACTTGAACGACCGACACAAACCATTCAAAAACACGACCATTTAACCTCATCCCATATAAATTGTTTTTACACAGCCCTTATTAAACAAAAAATTTAAAAAGTTGGGTTCATGCCTCGTGAAGTTTATCTTCACCATTCAGAGGATTATCCTCTAACACCTTGTCTTCCATCGTCATCGGAACCTCACCTCCAACATCACTTTGCTCCAACTCCTGCTCCACTTTGACCACTTCATCCTTAAGTTCAACAAACTTCATTTTCCAAGTATGGACCGCCCAAATTGAAGCATAAAACCCTTAGGAAATAGCCTCTGTAGCCATTTTGATGATGCCTTCATAGATAGCAACTATTGCATCCTTCTTCAAATCAGACGCAAGATTCTCCATATCCTTGAAATGTTCTTCCTATATCCCTATGGAGATCTTAGTAAGCTTGGTATCGAGATCCTTCATCTTCTTCTTTAATCTGATGATCTCGACAACATCCTTCTCTAGGGCATCATCCCTAGCGACAACAACTTTCTTCAAGTCCTCTATAATAGAGAGGTCCAAAGCCTATTCAAGGTAAGTGTAGTTACTTCGAATTTCAATAAGTTTTTTTTTGTACATATTAAGGATCTAGAGATATAACTAATAGATACTATTTAAGGGTGCTAAGTTTTATTTTGCAGAAATGTTGAAAATCATTTTCCCGAGCTTCTTCATCAATATCAGTGATATGAGAAGAAGACTCTTGGGATCCTGGAATATTATCAAAACGAGATTGGTATCAAAACAAAAGTAGGATCATAAAAGAAGGATCATAAGGAATGTACGACTCTAAAAGGTAAAATTTGCAATATTTATTTACTTGACACAACATGTTCAAATTTTTGGGACCATATGCTCTTTATTTGGATGGGATGGTAGAAGGATCTCTCGCTCAAAGGGATCTTGAAAAACTCCCTTAGCATGTTCGCAGTATCCCGTGATGGAGGAGTTATCCTTGCAAAGTTTCCTAAAATAAAAAAGGTTTAGTGATAAAAAATTACATATCTGAAATCTTAAATGTCATATATTACCCTTTGTTATTCAATAGTAAGGGAGAAGGTCGCCACCTTGAATTGACTTTCGTTGTACAAAGAAAAATTTTCCTTTCCATTTGGGATCATTTTGGGTAGTGCGAAGGATGAGATGTTGTTTACCAGATGTTGGGCCAAGAAATTGAATGGATGAAGTTGCGGAGTCTGGAAGAGAGTTGGAATAAAGATGATTTTAGTTCGTGGAGGGTCCGAACTAAAATTATTAAGAACAATCCGAAGTGAAAACTTCAGTTCGGGGAACAAGTTAGTTCAGTTACTCTGAACTAAATGAAGTTCCTCCGAACTGAAAATAAACTGAAGAATAAGTTAAGTCAACAAGTCAACATTGAAGATATCAACTCGGAGGCTGAAGACTTTGATTCCAAATTGAAGTGAACTCCCCGAGATGAAATTAAGATGTAGACATGTTGTAATAATTAGTTCGTAGTGTTTAGATTTCGTCTATAAATAGTTAATAGGTTGTTAAAGTTTGTTTTCTTTGAACCCAGAAATCTCTCAAAGAGGTTTCGTTGAGCTTTGATGTCAGTTGTAACAAGGTCGATCCAAAAACCTGTAACCACTATCAAATGAATTCTTAGACAGTTGCGCCTATATTTTGTCTCAATTTCAGTTTCCGTTTCGAGTTCAATGTTTCCTTCATTTTGATTCCAAACTCAGGTCATGAGATTCCGCATCATGACCTTTTTCGATTCGATTCGCTAAGTGTATAGTGAGTGATGAAATTCAGGACCTATCAATTGGTATCATAGCCAGACAAATCAATTGATTAAATTCAATTGAGTCTGGTTCATTAAGTTGACTTGATTCGAAAATTAGGTTTAGAAGAAGTCCGAAGTGAAATAGAAGAAGTCCGAAGTGAAATTGAAGAGCTATATTGAAGGATCTGTGAAGATTTCAAGGTGTTCAGGCAGGATCTGGAGTTACAGATATCAGTTCGAAGAGTGTTGGTGGAGGGAGCGAAAACACGAGTTATCAATTTGAGAAAGGGGTGTGTTTGATGTGCTTCCGATCTGAAATCAGATTGACAAATCAAGAGATTCTACTGGCAGTGAAGATGATAAACTTCGTCAACGATTAACTCTTCATCGGTGGAACTTTGAAAGAATGAAGATTACAAAGATTATGAGATGAAGAACAAAATGTTTTCAACGACATGTTTCTTCTAATCTAATGATCTAGTAGTCAAATTCATGTTCCTGAAGAATGATGAAGATCCAAATGCTAACGTTAGAAGAATTCTTGATGATTCTGGTTGAAGGTTCAGTAAACAAAGTGGAATTCATGTTTATCATGAATCAGAGGCACATCTAAGGCCAATCATCTTCTCTTCAACATAGGTCTGTAAGATCAGTGATCAATATCCTTTCAAGAAAATCAGACGCAGACCTATGATAAAGAGTAAGGATAATTTGTTGATTGATTGTTTAAAGCTCACCATGGAGGAGTAAGTTATGAAGATTGAAGACTAATAGCATCATCCAAGGGGGCGATTGTTGGGCCAAGAAATTGAATGGATGAAGTTATGGAGTCTGGAAGAGAGTTGGAATAAAGATGATTTTAGTTCGTGGAGGGTCCGAACTAAAATCATCAAGAATAATCCGAAGTGAAATTTTCAGTTCGGGGAACAAGTTAGTTCAGATACTCTGAACTAAATGAAGTTCCTCCGAACTGAAAATAAACTGAAGAATAAGTTAAGTGAACAAGTCAACATTGAAGATATCAACTCGAAGGCTGAAGACTTTGATTCCGAATTGAAGTGAACTCCCCGAGATGAAATTAAGATGTAGACATGTTGTAATAATTAGTTCGTAGTGTTTAGATTTCGTCTATAAATAGTGTGATAGGCTGTTAAAGTTTGTTATCTTTGAACCCCGAATTCTCTCAAAGAGGTTTCGTTGAGCTTTGATGTCAGTTGTAACAAGCTCGATCCAAAAACCTGTAACCACTATCAAATGAAATCTTAAACAGTTGCGCCTATCTTTTGTCTCAATTTCATTTTCAGTTTCGACTTCAATGTTTCCTTCATTTTGATTCCAAACTCAGGTCATGAGATTCCGCATCATGACCTGTTTCGATTCGATTCGCTGAGTGTATATGAAATTCAGGACACGTCACCAGATTTAATTCGGAAGAGAAAGTAGCTGGAACCATGACTCCTAAGATTATATGTTTGAGCCAATTCCGCAACACCAACATTAAGAGAATGGGAGTCGATCAAGTTTTGCATGACAAACAGAGTTCGCCAAACCATAGCCATGGTTTGAGAATAGCACATCTTGGTGAGAGAAAATAACTCAATAATCAGTGGGGGGGAAACGAAAAGAAAGACCAAGGGTGAAGGGATACTCAGGAAAGCAGACACATTTTCTCGAACAAAAATCAGAGTGGGTTAAAGGATCAAATGATCTAAAGACGGTGTCCTTTTGAAATGCATGGCTGTATTTTATTCGATCGATGTCGATTTCAAGGAATTTGCTGGGTTCGGGGGTCAACAACCGTTTTTGATAGACAAATCACCGGAGGTATGTTCGTCGGTATGTATCTGGGAGAGAGTGAACAACGCCATTTGAAAAATAAAACTTATTTTGAAGAAAAATAGAGAGAAACTTTACCTAAGGTCTTCTTCGCATAAAAGAAACTAGAATTTTAAACAGAGATAAGCTTATCAACTACCGAATAAAAAGCGGATTCAGTTCTTGAAGTGCGGTTATATCGGATGTTAAATCTCATCTAATTTCTTTGAAACTTAAATTTAAAAAGTTGTGCCACCGTTGAGATTCCCAACTTGGGGAAAATTCTTGTGGGAAAAATATCAGACTCAGGATCTCAGCTTCAGTATCTCAGGCTCAGGATCTCATGACTCAAGATCTCGGGCTTAGGATCTCATGGCTTAGGATCTCAAGCTTAGGATGAGAGGATAAATGTCATTGAGGAAGCCAATAAACACGTTTTGGTGAAGAAGTCAGACTAGAAGACTGGATGATCCGCGGATCTCGGGGGCCATGATCCCGAATAAATAGGAAAGTTTGTTATTTGCATTTGCAATATATATTTCGGGGCAAATGGTCATATGGACGAACTTTTATAGGCATGACACCTACTATATACAAAATAACTCCATTGTTTAGCTGCTAGTAAACCCCAAACACAAAACACTTAGCATTTTACACCTTAGATTGACCATTTGTGCTCTTATCTTGTATATTCAATGCTTTTTTCTTGATAAAATCAACAAAACAAGGGACAGTTGTCCCTTCCCGAGGTTTTATGCTGGCAATCCATATGGATTAAGGGCTTTCCTCGTAAATACTCGTGTCATTTTACTTTACTTGCACTTTTATTATGTATTCGTGACTTTTATTCTAAATAACCTCGTGATCATTGTCGTGATCACAGTCGAAATCACAACAACAACTAACCTCACTTTTACTAATTTGATCACGGAATTATCCATAATAATTTTTGATCAAAACAGTTATGGTTTGTATATTGGTCAAAGTGGTGATTAAAATGCATATTAGTATTCTGAAGTAGGTGCAAATTTGTATGGAATGAATTTGGGTGGTTCAAGTGATAAGGATATGGTCTATAGAGCATTTGTGTCCAGCTTTGAGGCTTTTGTAGCAGGAAGTTTGACACAAGGTGAGATAGCTACGAAGGACTTGGAACAAATTCATCCAGATGATCTTGAAGAGATTGATTTGAAATTGTAGATGGCTATGGTAAGTGTGAGGGCTAATAATGTTTTTCAAAGGTTAAGTGTTCCAATTGTGAATAAGTGGGGCCCTTTACAATTTTAGGAAAGAGAATGGAGATAAGATTGGATTTGATAAACCAAAGGTTAAGTGTTCCAATTGTGAATAAGTGGGGCCCTTTACAAGGGAATGTGGAGCACCAAAGAGGATGAATAACAACTACCATAGGAACAATTATCAAGTGAATGATGATGACAAGAAGTTGACATCTGCAACTGTAAAGAATGGAAATGATGAAGCTGGTATATCAGGACAGAAGCAACTATTCATTACGTTTGGAGAGTGGGATATAGTTCAAGAAAAAGAATTCAAGAATAATTCAAGCTCTCGTGAGTAAGATTGATTCTGTTAAAGTTGATGAGGTACTTTCTAACTCTTGCTCTATAGAGTGTTTGAATACTCTTAGATATGTTAGAGAATAAAAAATTGATTGCTAGGTAGATTGGAAACTCAACATGAGATTCTATTTGAAAGATTTAAAAATACAACTCATGATTTGGAAAATGAAAAAATTCATGTAGATAAATTCAATTTATCATCAAAAACTTTGAATGGAATAATTGATAAACATATTGTTCAAAAGGAAAAAGCTCGTATTGGATTTAATTTTGTTCCACCTCCTTATAATGATAATTATTCTGTTAAACTTGAACCAATTTCTTTTGTGAATACACTTTCTGAATTAAAAGATTTTGATGATGTGTCTGTGATGCAATCTAATTTTGCGTTAAAAATGAAATTATTTGATAAAAATGTTTCGGTTTTTAAATGATTTGAGTAGAATAGATGATAACATTAATTCAATGATGTATGTTTTAAATGATTCTTCTAGTTCTAATAATAAAAATACTTATGTAGCAGGTCAACATTTAGTAGAGTCTGCTGAATTTGACAATGTGTACTTTAGAGTTTGTGAAGAGGTGTAAAGAGAAGAAAAGGAGTTTGATACAGATACTAAGTCTTGTAGTTTTATTGATTCTAAGTCTTGTAATCTTGTTTCAGACAATTTTAATATCTGTAATAACTTTGATGGCTTCATAATTAAGGATGAACATGTTGATTATGTACATGATTGTTTGAATGAAAAATGTTATGGTTTCCATAATAAGAATGTTTCTATACTTACAAGAAAAGAATTGTAAAACAAAGTAATGTGTTTACACCTGTTAAATCCAAAACAAAACAAAAATTCAATTTTTGTAAAAAGAGACATAAAGTTGTTGTGTGTTGATTAGAATCTATGTCTGAAATTGTGCATAAATTTGTTAATTTACATGTTGTGATTTAATTTGGAACAGTTAATTTTCATAACTGTAAGCTCAATCATGAGAAATCTAAAGAATTAAATGTAATTAAGTTTGGTAGAATTACCTCTGAAATGTTAATTGGTCAAAATGTGAATAAGATGATAAACTCTTCTTCAGAGTTAAAATTTTTTAAAAATAAAATTTAAGGTTTTAAGTCTGATGATATAAAAGTTAACTTTGATGTTGAAATATTGAAGTCGGATGAAAATTTTAAATCTTACCCAAAAGTTTTTAACTCGAAAGTTGAAAACTTTAATTCTGATGGTAAACATTTTATGACTGATAAAACTCTTAACTCAAACTTTAACTATGAAGTAGAATATTTTAACTCTGATATTGAAAGTTTTAACTCGGATTATTAATGTTTTAACTCTAAAAGAAATTTGACTAAGCATTTCAAGTTTAACAAGTTTCAAAGGTTCAAATCCATCTTTAGAAAGACTTAGGTTCCCAAATATTATTGAATGTTTTATTTATATAGGAGCAATCTACTAAACTTGAAGATAATATATGGATTGTTGATAGTGGATACTCAAGCCACATGACTGACAACTTTTAATTTCTGCAATCATTTATTGCATTCTTTGGAGGAACTATGGCTTTTGGAGGAGAATTGGTAAGATCAATCACATGAAAAAGAAAGGTATGCAATGGTAAAATTACATTGTATCAGAGGGATTTTGTGAAGGAACTTAACTATAACCTCTTTTCTATGTCTCAAGTTTGTGATAAAAAGTACACAGCTGCTTTCACTTCAACCTCCTTTTATATTTTGAAATCAAATTTTATCATTCAAAAGAATATGATAGGTGGGTTGGGTCTTAAATGCTTTGAGAAGTGGAATAATGCTTGGTATCTAAACACATCGGGAATGTGGTAGTTAGAAAGAAATCCATATGGGTATCTTGGATCCATAAGGAAAGACTTTCAAACTGTTGTTTATTGGACTACATTGAAAGAGTTACTGAATGCTGGAGTTAGAAGAAAATTTTACAAAGTAGAAACACTTTTAGAGATCATGTGATTCATAGAATTGGTAATGGCTCTAACACTTATGCATGGTTTGATAATTGGCACTCTTTTGGTCCTCTGTGCAAGATTTGTTGGGATTAGAACTTAGTTAAAATAGTTTTAGTTTCATTAATACTGCTTCTAACTACTGATAGTAATGTATGTTCATTAATATGGACTGAAGATGGTTAATGCTGAAGATCATTAATGTTGAAGACATATAGTTACGACGGAAGACAAGTTAATACTGCAGTTGAAGATTAATACTGAAGACATTATTACTACTGCTTCTCATTAATGTTGCTGATTCAACATAGTTACTGCGGAGCTGTTAATACTGCAACACTTGTCATGCAAGTTTAGTATAAAATTACAATTTTAGTTAGATTGTATTTCTATAATTGATAGATGTAGTTTCCTATTTTCTAGATAGGTTTAGCCTCAAGGTCTATATATAGATCCTTGTAATTGATAAACAAAACACGTTGTATTGATAATTCTTATTCAATTGAGGCTTATAATTCGACAATACGTATTGTTCATACTTTAACAATATTTTTGTTTGAATAACTTGTTAATATCAAGGGAGATTTACATCTACGTCCTTATAAAACTTCAATATTACGTTAATGTCCTTGTAAAAATCAAAATTACGTCAATATCTTTCCAAAACATGAAAAATTCTCATATATATCCAAAATAATATATTAATAATATTTAAATGATTTTAATATTTAAATTATTCATCTAAATATTAATTCAATTATTTTAATATTTTTAATTATTGAATAAATCAATAAAACTAATCCAAATGGTTATTTAAACAAATATGTCAATGAAAAATCAAATATCGAATGAAGTGAACAGATTAAATTTAATGAATAAATTGTTTTAAACATATATTACAAAACATTAATCAATCAAGACGAGGAAGTTTTGCAACCTTTTTATTCCGGTTAATGTTCAAAATTATAGAAATCAATCTTTTTTAAATCTATATTACGAGTTTATGAAATTGAGATACATTGGTTAATGTTGTATTAAACCTAACATACTTGACTAAAAAGTTTAATTAATATTTAGAAGAATAATTTAAATATTAAAATTACTTAAATATTATTAATTTATTATTTTGGATATATATGAGAATTTTTCATGTTTTAGAAGGATATTAACGTAATTTTGATTTTTACAAGGATATTGACGTAATATTGAAGTTTTGTAAGGACATAAATGTAAATCTCCCTAATATCAAAGTGTTCATATCCGCTGCTGAACTTCTTTGATAGATCACGATCTAACTAAGACAAGGGTTAGGTTTATACAAACTTAATTGATCCTGACAAGTGGTATCAGAGCACAGGAGGTGCTTTAGATCCATTGATCAACAAGTTCAAGAAGTCTCATACAGAAGAATCAAATTTACAACATGTCTGATGTTCTTGTCCACAAGGTTCCTGTTCTCAACACTAATGATTTCGATTTATGGAAGCTACGCATCAAGCGGCATATTCTGCTATCTGACTATACAATTTGGAATGTGATCATCAATGGCAACAAAACAGTTGAAAACCTTGCAGCTGATGGTCTACCTGGACAAGTTATTCGTCCGCTAACTGATAATGAAAGAAGAGAAAAGCACACCGAGATCAAAGCTTTAAGTCTTCTTCTTATTGCAATTCCAAACGAGTACCAATCACAATTTGAAGGGTACACCGATGCTAAAGACCTATGGGAAGCCTTGGAGAAAAGGTTTAGTGGAACAAATAACATTAAGAAGAACAAGAAGGCTCTACTCAAACAAGAGTATGAGAATTTCAAAGCCTTGATAGGTACAAGAAGCTCACAGGAGAACTTGCAAGTGCTGAAGTAAGGATTGATAAGGATGATATCAATCGTAAATTTATCAGATCTCTTGGTGAAGAATGGGTTATCTACACAGTCACCTACAGACAGGGAGATGTATTGGAGGAGATGGAGTTGGATGATCTTTACAACGATCTTAGAGTGTTTGAAGTAAAAGTAGAAGCAAAGAAGCAAAGTAGTAGAAGCAACAATATTAACAACTTTAATACTGCTCTTATCACTTCCTCTGCTAGAACAACTCAACAGGAAGATGGAGAAGAATTGAATTTTGAAGCCTTCATCTCACAAAGTTCCTGCCTTACCAATGAAGACTTGAAGCAGATCCATCAAGACGATTTGGAGGAGATTGATTTAAAGTGGCAGACAGCCATGCTATCTTTAAGAGCAAGAATACTTTTCCAGCGCAGAGGGAGAAGATTCAATCCCAGAACCAATGACAGAATTACCTTTGACAAGAGCAAGGTAAAGTGTTATGACTGCGGAGAGCCAGGACACTTTTCCAGGGAGTGCAAGAACAAACCAAAGGGCAACAATTCTAGGAACACTCAAGACAATACATCCACAACATTAGTTACACAGGATGTATTTGGGTATGATTGGTCAGATTTTGCAGAAGAAACCAGTCAAAACAGGGCTCTAATGGCGGTGATTATTGAAGACACACCTGTTTCTACTGAGACAGTTAATATTGTTCACCATGCATGCATTACTACTGATGATGGTGTTTCTGCTGATAAAGTTCCTACTTATCTGATGAAGATGTTTTTGGATATGATTGGGATGAAGACACTCCAACAACAACTGAAGAATCAAACCTCATGCAATCTCTCATGGCCATAGATTCCACCTCTAAGGAAGCAGCTGAGGTAAATGCTAAACTTTGTTCTAATGAGTGTAAAAAAATAGTGTCTAACTATAGAAGTCATAATCAATTACTATGTGATTATGTTAAGACTTTATAAGAACAAAAGAGGTCAGCTGCTAGGGGGATAGAAAATCTAGAAAAACCAAATTAAATCTTATAAAATTAACGAGTCAAGTTATGATGAAAAGATTAAATTGGTAGAATGACAAAGAGATGACCTACTAGTTAAACTTACAAATGCTATGGAGGAAATCAAACGTCTATTGGAGGAAAAAGATAAAGTTGAATTGAACGTAGAGAAACTAGAACATGCTTCTAAATCTGTGAATGACCTAATTAACCAACAAATCCATGGAAAAATCAAATTAGGATTAAGTTATAAAGAAGTAGCCCCATCTTTTAATCACAACTATATCCCTCCAACTCTAGAAGCCCCTAGAATTCCAATCACCCAGACACCTCCAAAAGAATCATTCATAGTTGATCCAATCAACTATGATGAAGTTCTAATAGAGGATGTTGATGAAGAAAGTGACCAAGAGATAGAAGAAGAAGTGCCCAAACCAGTAGAAGTTCAACAACCACATTCACAAAATCCAGTGTCAAAAGAACCCATTAAAAAGAAGGATTGTGAATGCAACTGTTATGGTCAAAGAGAAAAGATTAAAACTTGGGTTCACATAGGAACAAGAGGAAATCAACGTAATCAAAATCAGTTGAAAACTCAAAAGGGTCAAAGTCCTAAGAAACAAGTTCAATCATGCTTTATCTGTGGCAAATCTAATCATTATGCCAAAATCTGTTATTACAACCCTGATAACCAAAAGAAAGTGGCACAAAAACAGCACATGGGGTTGGGGTACACAGGCAAGGTTGACCATCACGATAAGAAAATCAAACCATCACTTGTAAGAAAACCTGCTTTGAACAGTAGTAATGGAGTTCCTACTGCAAAGAAGAACTCTGTTAATACTGCCTCAAGCAGCAACATTATTAACAAAAAGAATTTCAAAATCAGTAGAAACAATATTAATACTGCTAAACAACCTTTTGTTAATACTGCACATATTAATACTGTCAAGAATAATGGTGTTAATACTGCCCGTGTTAATACTGCTAAACGAAATAGTGTTAATACTGCAAAAAGTAACTCTGTTACTGCTACAACGGTTAATACTGCACATCAAAAGATTGTTAACACAGTTACCTGTTCCTACTGTTAATACTGCTAAAGTTCAAAAGGCTAAAATTTTTAAACAAGTATGGCAACCAAAGGTCAAAGTAACTCAACCACCTACTCCACCTGATTTCACAAACCTAGTTTAGAGGAAGGTGAGTTATTTTGATGAGATGGGAAAACCCAAGTCAACTTTGGCTTGGGTCCCCACCAGAAACTAACTTTCTTGTTTATGTGCAGGTTCAGCTACAAACGATATTGAGAGCAATTGGCATGTATATAGTGGATGTTCCAGGCACATGACAGGAAACATTGCTTGCCTTCAGGACTTTGAAAGGTTCAATGGATGTTATGTTGCCTTTGGAGGTAATCCAAAAGGAGGGAAGAGTTCTGGAAAGGGAGCTGTTAGCAATGGGAGAATCAGCTTCAAAGATGTCTTCTATGTGCAACAGTTACAGTACAACTTGTTGAGTGTTTCTCAAGTTTGTGATCAGAAGCACACAACCATCTTCACTGCATCTGAATGTATTATTATGAAGTCTGGATATGTTATTGATGAAAGCATGGTCCTACTCAGGACACCGAGAAAAGACAATGTCTATTATATTGACATGTCCAAGGTACAACCCACTGCAGCTGAAGCATGCTTTGTCTCCAAAGAAACACTAGACGAATCCACTCTATGGCACAGGAGGATGTGCCATATGAACCTCAAGAACATTAATGAGCCGGTGAAATCTAACTTAGTAAGAGGACTGTCCAACAAGCAATTCTCTTTGGATGATAATTGTGTAGCTTGCTTGAAGGGAAAGCAACACAAGACATCTCACAAGTCCAAGGAAATCAACACCATTGACACTCCTCTCCATTTGCTCCATATGGACTTGTTTGGTCCAAAAAATGTGAAGAGTATTGCTAAGAAGTCCTACTGCCTGGTGATTACTGATATTAATGATATGCTTAAAATAATTGACATTTTCTTAATCCTATTTCTCATTTATACTTTTTTTATCGTATTTTGTTATGATTCGGGTAGTGTTTTCGTACAAATATGCATATAAGAGTTAAAATTGGATCATGGAACAAAAAGGAGTTGAAAACGGTAGAAAACGGAGCTTAAATGAAGAAAATCTATGAAGAATCAAAGTTCATGAACATATGTGAAAAGTGTTTTACGCACCTTCACCGGTTTGATCATAACTTCTTCATATGATGTCCGATTTAGGTGATTCAAATTGGAGAAGAAAGAAGAAAGAGAGATATACAGTTTTCATTTTGGAAGAAAATGCATCACACACTCGCCTATTTCAGCCGGCGACTGGATTCCAAAATCTGAAAAAGTCAACGCGGGTCAAACGAAGCGTACCGCGCACGGGAGTTAAGCCAGCCGACGGCTGGAGAAGCCCATCCGGCGGCTGGAAGGTCGGCCAGACCCCTATTTAAGCAAAGTTTGGGGTTAAGAATTAGGAATCCTTTTTTCCACTTTTCCACCATCAAAGTCGACAAAACAGCTGATCGTTTTGAAGGTTTCTTATCATTGGTTTGTTTATCTTAGTTAAAGCTTACAACGTTATGTCTATGTATCTTGTTCATTTTGCTGAATTTAGTCAATCCAACATGAGCTAAACTATTTAAAGTGATTGCTTGGATTGTTGATCTTGATATTATGGTTAATTAAGTTTATGTTTGAGCAAATTGGTTTTTCCTTTATTATTAACGTTTAATCGAAATCCATGTTTGTTTAAAGGTGTTAGATTATCTACTTAGCGTGATTAGTAAACTTATATCATGACTAGCGTTCATATAGGTTTATTAGTTATTTACAATTGTTTAACTTGTTAGGTAATTGTAGCTTGAGACTTAATTGAGATAGGCAAAGAATAATAGTAACCTAATAAATTAAACGAACATGATAATTATATCGTAACTGAATAGTTGAGACTTTTGTTAATTCGTAGTCGACAGATTAAATTGTTAATAATAGTGAACTAAATGTTCAAATTAGGGTGGATAAATCTAAGATAGCTCTTGACGTACGACGAGTATGTTTGTACCATCTTTCCTTAATTTGTAGGATTAGACGACTCTAATAGGAAGTCTAGTTATAATAGGAATCACAGTCAAACCAATCAAACATAATCTTATTATCTATAATTCAAGGGAAACGTTAAATCCAAGTAATCACTGTTTTTATCCATCTGATTAATCTTAAAACCTTTCCAAACGGTTGTTTCCGCAAACCATCTTTTAAAGAATTGTTTTTTTAATTTACTTTAATTAATTGATTTCAAAAACACGTTCTCTCAGAACTAAAACGCCCCATTTTACTGCTTTCTTTAGGTTAATTAAATAGTTTAGATTAAATAAATATTAATACACTGTTCCCTGTGTTCGAGACCGGACTTACTAAAGCTATATTACAATACGATCGGGTATTCTTGCTTGTATTGTGTGGTAATCATAACTAGAGTAATAATTCTATTTTTATAAAATAATATAACTCGATTTTTACACATCAATAAACACAAGGTACACTTGGGTGTATTTCCTGGCAACTAAAGATGAGACAAGTAAACTTCTCATCTCATTCATCACAAGAGTGGAACACCAAATCAACCTGAAGGTGAATAAGATTAGGTGTGACAATGTCACAGAATTCAAAAACCAAGTGATGAATGAATTTTGTGAGAAGAAGGGAATAGAGAGACAGTTCAGTGCTGCTAGAACTCCATAACATAATGGAGTAGCTGAAAGACGAAATATGCCTCTAATTGAAGCTGCTAGAAGTATGTTGGCTGACTCCAACTTACCTATATTCTTGTGGGCAGAAGCAGTTAATACTGCCTGCTATGTGCAGAACAAAGTTCTCCTAGTCAAGTCTCAAAACAAGACTCCATATGAGCTCTTACACAAATAGGAGCCATTGATAAGCTTCTTAAGAGCTTTTGGATGTCCTTGTACTATTCTCAACACAAAGGAATATCTTGGCAAGTTTGAGTAAAAAAGCGGATATAGGATACTTTGTGGGATACTCTTCACAAAGCAAAGCCTATAGGATTTACAATCAAAAGTCACGCATTATTGAAGAAAGCTCCAATGTCACATTCAATGAAAACACCCCCAACACAAAGGGTCAAGGGCCAAACTGGTTGTTTGATTTGGATGCTTTAACTAAATCCTTCAATTTTTACTTTCAATCATCCGCATCAGTTCCTGCTGCTCAAGTTCCTACTGCCTCAACAAATCCTGTTAATACTGCTTCAGTTAATACTGATAAAGTTTCTACTGCTATCCCTCCAGTCATTGGTACTGATAGATTAGATGTTATGGAGTACATCTATCTTCCAATTTCAACTGATGACCCACTCAATTTGTACGACACCATTGACAAAGTAGTAGAAGAAGAGGCACAACAATAGGAAGTTCCTCAAGAACAAACTCTACATGATGAAGAAGTTCCAGCTACAACAACTGACAAAGAAGAGGAACACAACCTTAATGAAATTCCAGCATTAATAGAGAAAATGAATATGGAGTTGAAATTCCAGTTGCTGAAGAAGTTGAAGATAGTGATGCTGAAGTGACTACTCCAAAGACTACTACTTCAACTTCTAGTCCTTACAATGGACCAATCCATTTCATGGATATGCAATTCCTGATATCAATGATACCAATTTGGGTGTGGACTTAAGAGTTGAGAAGATTCCTTCTTCCCGTATTTCAAAGAACCACCCTGCCTCTCAAATAATTGGTAACTTTGATATTTCAATGGAAAAAAGAAGCTCCACCAAGCCTCCAAAGGATCCACTGAAGGACATAAACACCTGTCTATTTTCCTGCTTCCTTTCTCAAATGGAACCCAAGAAGATCCAAGAAGCCCTGCTAGACCCACACTGGATAGAATCTTGTCACGCATAATTACTTCAATTTAAAATACAAGGAGTTTAGGATTTGGTTCCATTGCCAAGAGGGAAGAAACTCATAGGCACAAGATGGATTTTCATAAACAAGAAGGATGAAAGAGGGATTGTCATCAAAAACAAAGCAAGACTGGTAGCTCAAGGCTACACTGAAGAAGAAGGGATAGATTATGAAGAAGTATTTGCCCCTGTAGCAAGAATAGAAGCAATCAGACTCTTTCTTGCTTTTGCCTCTTTCATGGGATTAAAAGTCTTTTAAATGTATGTGAAGAGTGCATTCCTATATGGAGTTATAGAGGAGGAAGTATATATCAGACAGCCACCAGGATTTGAGGACCCTCAAAACCCTCACTTGGTATACAAATTGGAAAAAGCTCTCTATGGGCTTCATCAAACCCAAAGCGCTTGGTATGATACTCTCTCTGACTACCTTCTCAAGAAAAAATTTCAAAGGGGAACAATTGACAAGACTCTCTTCTTCAAAAAGACTCATTCATATATCCTTCTTGTGCAAATTTATGTGGATGACATTATCTTTGGCTCCACCAAAGATGCTCTGTGCAAAGAATTTGAACAGCTGATGCATACAAAGTTTCAAATGAGTTCCATGGGAGAACTCACATTCTTTCTAGGCCTCACAGTCAAGCAGAATACTGATGGCCTCTTCATCAGCCAATCAAAATATGTCCAGGATATTCTCACCAAGTTTGGATTTCTAGAAGCAAAGGTGGAAAGCACACCTGTGGAAACTCACAAACAATTGACTGCAGATCTTGAGGGGGAGGATGTAGACATTCATAACTATAGGTCCATGATAGGTTCACTTATGTACCTCACAGCATCAAGACCTGACATCATGTTTGGAGTTTATGTATGTGCAAGATATCAATCCAGACCCAAGATGTCTCATCTAATTAGAGTCAAGATAATACTTTGTTACTTGAAGGGCAAGCCTACCTTAGGCCTATGGTATCGTAAAGATTCACCCTTTGATTTAACTGCTTATACTGACAGTGATTATGGTGGTGAAAATTTAGACAGGAAATCAACAACTGGAGGATGCCAATTCATAGGCTCAAGACTGGTATCTTGGCAGTGCAAGCAGCAAACAACGGTTTCTACTTCTTCAACAGAAGCTGAATACATTGCTGCAGCAAGTTGCTGTGCTCAAGTGTTGTGGATTCAAAATCAAATGATGGATTATGGATACTCATTCATGAACACGCCCATATTCATAGACAACCAGAGCACCATCAGCATAATCAAAAATACGGTGAAGCACTACAAGACAAAGCACAAAGAGATACGCTATCACTTTATAAGAGACCACAATGAAAAGAAGTTGATACATGTTTATAAAGTTCATACTGACAATCAGCTTGCTGATCTTCTCACAAAAGCTTTTGATGTGGGAAGATTCACATTCTTGATTACAAGTATTGGCATGATCAACATGGATTAATCACCTTACTTTATCTCTTTAAATATCTCATGTTAAGTGCCTTCGAGAAACGCAGTAGTAACCTTAAACATAAATCAAGTGCCTTACTTTTTAGTATTGCTCTATGTTACTACTGCAAAATTAACAGTAGCAATAGATTTTGACTAAAGTTTTATTAGTACTGCAAAATTTTCATTACTACGGGAATGTTTAACTACTACTGCCCATAGTTTTGTTAATACTGCAAGAATAGTTAATACATGCTAGTAATTCATTAATACGAACATCTGGTTAATAATGGAGAGTAATATCTATTACTACTGCCAGACCAGTTAATATTTCCGTCATTACTACTGTCATTAACTTAATTATTGCGGTCATTATCTGTTAATACTGCAACGACTAGTACTGCAGAGTTTTATTAATTAATAAGATTACTCTGCTAATACTACGTTGACAAGTCAAACCCCAACTTGTAACTAACTTTTAACACGTGGCGCTTTGTGATTGGACCTCAATTTTAAATCTTCGGCGCGGGTTCAACAATTTATGACACATGGCAACATACGATTACACAATTACTTTTAATCATAACCCGCGTCTAATCCAACTCGCCAAGTTGTTATAATCTTTACAGTATAAATAGGGTTCTAATTAATCTTTCAATTAATTACCTTTATCTTCTCAAGAACCCTAACTAAGAAAAAGTTACTGTTACAATCAAAAATCTCAATTTTTCTTCGTTGTTTGATTAAATTATTTCTTATTACTAAAAATGGTTGACCTACAGTTCTACGAAACCCATAACATGGTGGCATGTTTCATCAAGAACAAGGAAAACGAGGATTTTTATCCTATTATCGATTTCTTGAAGCAGTCACACATTAAATTCTCTCTAGCGGTTAGCCCAGAGCTACATGAAGATCATATTAGAGGATTTTGGGATACTGCGATGGTAACTTCTGTGGGAGAGGTACCTGTCATCAAAGCCACAGTAGATGGCAAAGAAATCAATGTTTCAGAGGCAACAATTCACACTCGTCTTCACCTACAAGATGAAGCAGGTATAACTGAACTACCAAGCGAAACAATTTTTGAAAACTTCAGATTAATGGAGTATGAGGGGGACCTAAACACTTCAACTTTTCTAAAAGCTAAATTGTCCCCCCAATGGAAGTACTTGTTACATACTTTTCAACAATGTCTTTCTCAAAAACGTACGGGTTAGAATGAGGGTAGTTCTTCTTTGGAAACTGCCATGGTATGTTTGGCCACAAACCAAACATACAATTTTTCAAACCTTATTTTTGATGGAATAGTATGGAACTTGGCAAATCTCAAACATAAATTTTTAATGTATCCAAGGTTCCTACAACACATTTTTAACTATGAACTCAGAGATCTAAATAGATCTCAAAACGTTTTTTTTTGCCCATGCTAATACCAAAAAGGTTTTTCAAACATGAGAAGGGTTAATAAAGGTTTTTCTGCAAATGTTACACCATTGTTCTCTACAATGATGGTGGGAACAAGTTCTGCAACAGATGAGAGACAAGTGACTTCACCTCTGTCTCAACCCCCATCTGATCCTGTTACTACTGTAGTACCTCTGTAGTTTCTGCTGCAAGTACTGAGGTCATAATCCCAGAGGTTACAACTACAGTTAATACTGCAAGTGTTCCTCTAGTTACTACTGAGAGTTCTTCTCCAGTTTTAACTGCACCAGTCACCACTATTGTGACTCCACCATCTCTTCTACACCTCACTCACCACCACCCATTGTTGCTACATTTACCAGAAAGACTAAGAGGGTTCCTCAGCCTCTTCAGTCTCAAACTTCCCCACTCTCTGAATTCAGACAAAGGGAAAACATTGAGAAATCCCCCAAGCTCACTGTGGTGGTCCATAAGGAGGGGGGAGACCATTTGGTTAGGGCTCACACTACTGGCATCCTTACTTCTCATAGTGAGGCCCAGGACAGTGTGAACATCACTAAGACCCAACCCAAGGCAACACTATCCGATGCTGATTTTGTGGCATCTGTGGAAGGTGGTCCCAGGTGCCAAGAAACCATGGGGGAGGGACAAGCTTCTGCAGGGCAGGAGGGTCCCTCTACATCCTATGATCCACCACCTGTTGGTACTCAACAGTAAAGGAGTGAGGATAGAAATACTTTGTTAAACATGGAATTGATGGAATTGTACCAGAATGTCATTGTTAAAGTGGACAAACAAGGGGAGGAACTTGCCACTTTAACTCATTTAGTGCAGCAGGTTGGTAAACCAACAAGCCATTCTTACAGCTCAACTGTTGCACAAGAACCCATCTACAAGAAGTATTGGCACCTCACCAAAGTCCTCAATTTCATCTTCTTCAGATGACACTCCTCAAGCTGATAAAATGGGGGAGAAAGCAATTGAAGATATTTTATCATCTGAAGAGAGTGCTGAACCCAAGGGGGAGGAAAGAAGAAGTGATGATACTGTGATAACTGCCACATCATCACATGAAGAAGTAGAAGGTGAGAAGATGGTGATTGATGAAGAAGCTGAAAAAGAGGAACAAAGAGTTGAGGGGGAGCAGCAGATGGAAATTGAAGTTGAAAATCAAGAAATAATTACTACTGTAGGCATTGATGAAGTCCTAATTTCTGCTGCAGATTTTGTTACTACTACCCCTCCAATTACTACTAAAGAACTAATTACTATTGCTCCTATCACACAAGCTGTTAATACTGAAGGAGTTAATACTGAAGATCCATTTCGTACTGCGAGTTCTATTAATGTTGATCTACAAGTTTCTACTGAAACTCCTCCAACAGTATCAATTCAAATGAGTGAAGCTCCAAAGGCAATCTTTTCTGAAGCAACAACCATTACAACAGTTACTACTGCATCAATCTCAACTATTGATGAAGAACTATTTGTTGCTGCGGAACTCTTGAAGATTGAAAGGGCCAAAATTCTTGAAGAAAGAAAGATTGAACAAGCCTCACTTCCAGAGCAAAAAGCATTGACTATACCTGTAGCTCCAGACAGCACCAAATTGGTAGAAGGAGTAGATTTTGTAGAAGATCCTTCAAGACGAGCAGGTATATGACCAATTATCCCTCCTCATAGATCATACATTCCCAAACCTCTTGCAGAGATTGAGCCAGCTGAGAAGGCTAAGGGAAAGAAAATAGCTATTGATCTAAGTGAGAAAGAGAAGATGAAGAAAAAAAAGGGAAAAGAGCAGAAGCTTGTTGACTTTGCAGCCTTTCAATTTGCTGCTGAAGACTTGGATGTAGAAGATGATCCAGCAACAATTGTGGACATTCACACCAAGCTTCAAATTCAAGAAATGGAAAAGATTCAGAAGTTGAGAGAAGAAGAGCTAGCATTGAAAGCTGAGCTAGAGATGGAGATGGCTGAGTTAGCCCAAGCTGAAAGGGAGAAGAAAAGAAAAGTCATAAAGAAGCAATCCACTCAAGACAAGCTTACTGAAGATAGAAAGAAGTTCATCTCATTTTTAATGACCAAAGGGTACAATGGTAAATCATTGGGGCCAATGAAGATGGGGAACTTGCTTGCCTTGGTTGAGAAAGAAAGAAAAAGAGACTCTCAAAGAAGTATTCAACTCACTCAACAAGAAAATCAAAAGCAGTATGAGTTGGAGAGATCTTTGAAGAGAGCAAATGAAACTGAAAGGCTCATGTTTGATGCTGAAGGAAGGGAAATTTACAACCCATTTGCTCCAGTTAAGCCTAATCCTACTGAGCAGTTGAAGAGGAAGAAGTCAATGTCAACAAGAGTTCTTAGAAAGAAACAAAGAAGAGAAGACATTCCTACTTCAACTACTGCTCAAGGAAGTCCTAGCTTGCCAACAGTAAAAGTCAAGAAAGAACCAGTTGTTGTTGAAGAAAAAGATGATGATATAGAAATATCACAAGATGACTGTTCAACCTTGATTGTTCTGAAGAAGGAATTAGGATAGCGCCACTAGCTGTTGAGCTTCCTGAAATCATTGATTGGGAGTATACTGGTGGGCCAAACAAGACAGAGTATGTGGTAACCAGGAAAGATAAGTCCAAGACTATCGTTCCAGCTTTTCACATGATGGTAAGAGATTTCTCAAGGTCTGATCTTGAGCGTATCTATGACATTGGGAAGATCAAGTATTCAAACTATAAAGGTCGAAGCTCAGGCATAGATATGGCTATGGATTGGTTAAATGGCATGTTTGATCCAGATACTGAGAAGATCAATCCTGCTTTCAAGAAAGGAGGTCCAGACAACCCAGTGATTAAGTGGTATATTTATGAAAGAAGTGGTACTTACTCTTTAGTTAGAACACATGGTGCAATGGAGTTCTATCTAGTAGATAAGAAGTATGCACATGGTTTGAGGACTTTGAAAGAGCTGATCAAAGTGAGATTGTATAGAATTATGGCTTCCAGAATGGCACATGAGTTGGTTTGGAGTATCATGATGCAGCTCAATGAAGAAATAGCAAAGGAAGCAGCAGAGAAGAAGAAGAGTTTAGATGATAAATGATAATGTTTTGTAATGAAAGTAATTAAAACTGATGTAAGAAAACTTGTGCTTTCAATGATTATAAAAGTTCAAGTTAGGGGGAGATTGTTGGGATTAGAACTTAGTTAAAATAGTTTTAGTTTCATTAATACTGCTTCTAACTACTGATAGTAATGTATGTTCATTAATACGGACTGAATATGGTTAATGCTGAAGATCATTAATGCTGAAGACATATAGTTACTACGGAAGACAAGTTAATACTTCAGTTGAAGATTAATACTGAAGACATTATTACTACTGCTTCTCATTAATGCTGCTGATTCAACATAGTTACTGCGGAGCTGTTAATACTGCAACACTTGCCATGCAAGTTTAGTATAGAATTACAATTGTAGTTAGATTGTATTTCTATAATTGATAGATGTAGTTTCCTATTTTCACGTTGTATTGATAATTCTTATTAATCAATTGAGGATTATAATTCGACAATACGTATTGTTCATCATTGTTCATACTTTAACGATATTGTTTGTTTGAATAACTTGTTAATATCAAAGTGTTCATATCCGTTGTTGAACTTCTTTGATAGATCACGATCTAACGAAGACAAGGTTTAGGTTTATACAAACTTAATTGATCCTGACAAGATTGTATCTAGAAGTGCAATTATTCATGCTAGTTTTCATTGTCTTCTAAGGTTTCTGATATTGTATATACTGAAGGATGGATGTGGCCTGATAGTTGGAAAGAAAGATATGTGTGTTTGTTTACTGATGTTCCTCCATTGCTTAGTGATTCTAAAACAGATGTGCTTCTTTGGAAACTCAAGGATGGTCATTATCTCAATTCTCTGTTAGAAATGTTTGGAGTGTTATTAGGGATCAGCATGATTCGTGTAAATGGGTTAAAAGTTTTTGGTTTAGTTAATGTGTCCCTAGACAATCGTTTTTTTGTTTAGTTGGCATACAAGAATAAGTTAATGACTCAAGATAGACTATTCTTTAGAAGTGATTTTGATAGTTTATTGTGCCATTTATGCAAAGTCCAGCCTGATGATCATGATCATCTATTCTTTGATTGCAAATTCTCAAGGGATGTGTGGGTTAGATTAAAGGGTATGGCAAGGTTACATTTGGATCCTTATACACTCTCTCAAATTATTGCTTTCTTTCAAATGATTCCTATTAATAAGTCTATTTGGAGTATAATTCAAAGGCTTGTTTTGGGTGCTTATGTTTACTTCATTTGGCAAGAGAGAAATGCAAGAATATTTAGAGATCAAAGTAGGTCTGAAGATACTCTTTTTGTGCTGATTAGGAAAACTGTGAAGTTGAAACTTATGGGTTTAGAAATTAAGTGGTCTCTTGCCATAATGGCTGCTAATCATGTATGGGATTTTTACATCAATGAGGGTTTTCAATACTATAATCATAGGAGGTCAAATTAATGATATGGTATATTGAAGTGGAAGAGGTTAAGGATGCAAGTGTCTTATGTATGTATGCATGGGAGTATTTTATTGATATTTCTGAAGATGTAGAGGCTCAGTATGTATGTCCAGATTCTCAAGTTTGGTGTATGTTATTTTGGTTTGTTTGTGTTAGTTTTTTTGTATTTAGTCTGTTTGTTTCTTTGTTTTTGTTATTCCCAAAGGTTCTTTTGGATATGCAAGACTAAAACTGGAACTAGCTCATTGTATGTTGTGATTTTTTGGTAGTAATATATGTTTGCCTAGGTTTGTTTCCATTTACCCGAAAATTCCATAGGATATGATAGTGTTACAGACTCCAAGATATGAAGATATGTATATTTTAAATATGAATAAGGTGAAATCAGCTGATTATTCAAACTGTTGCATATCTAAAACTACTGAAAAAGAGTCGGATCCATGGCATAGAAGGTTGGGTCATGTAAACTTTAAAAACATGAACAAACTGGTAAAAGATAATCTAGTGAATGGATTACCTAAAAAGGACTTTTTCAAAAATGTCCATTCTGCTTCTTTCTTAAAAGGAAAACAACATAGATCTACTTTTAAACTAAAGACTCAAACTTTAGTAGATATGTCTTATATCTTTTACACATGGATATTTTTGGTCATATTAGTGTAAAAAGTCTTGGTATAAAGTCATATTTTTTAGTCATCACATATGACTATTCAAGATTCTCTTGGGTGTTATTCCTCTTAACAAAGGATGAAACGCCTGAGATAATAAAAAACTTCATTGTACAACTTGAGAATGTGACCAATAATTTTTCAAGGTGATTAGGTGTGATAATGGGACATAATTTAAGAACTTAATTTTGAATGAGTTTTGTGAGTCTAAGTGAAT
>CAJVGC010000592.1:11828536-12097072 GCA_910822075.1 Senecio squalidus
TTATTTATATGCGATATTTTGTCGTTTTTCATAGTAAACATGATCGATAGGATAGGTTTTTGCATTTAATGATGTGGAAAAGTTGTTTTGTCCATTTTACAAGTTTATATGATCGAGAAGTGGAAATGGAGAAAAAAATGAGCTTAAACGACGAAAAATGGTGAATTCTGGCAAGGAGAGTGACGCCTTGGAGGGTTAGGGCGCCGTTGTCACGGGCACTGAAGCAGAGAACGACGTTGTCACCTAGGAGGGCGACGCAGTTGGTATTCTAATTGGTTTCAAACACGGTTTTTACACCCGGTGCGCCGTGCCCTTGGCTGTTTTTTAGTCCTACTCGAAAACAATTTCATCTTATTTTCTCTCTATAAATAAGGCCTCAAAACGTCCAGATTAATCATCAATTATTATTTTCGACTATTGGAGCTGGAGTAATCGTTAGAGGTCTAGAAGAGAAGCTTGGAGTTGGTTTTCGTAATATTCGGTCACGAAGAACGTTTGCAATTTTCGTAGTTTGTTCTATATCTCTTTTAAGACTATTTTCAGTATGTTTCTGATGTGTATTTTATAACATAAAATTATTTAAAGTTTAGAAAAAGATTTTACCAAAGTAGATTAACACACAATACAGGCAGTGTACCTGATCGTACGATAATATAGATTCAGTAAGTCCGGATCGAACTCAGGGAACGTGTATTTATATTCGTTATCTCAAATTATATAATTAAACTAAATAAAGCAAGTAAATATGGGGGACGTTTCAGAAAAACAAATAACTAAATTAAAATAGCAATTGATTTAACTAAATGGAATTGTGGATGAAAAACTGTTTCGAAAAGACTTTTAGATTTAATCAGATATTAAAAAGCAGTGATTACTTGGAATTACGTTTTACTTGGATCATAATAAGAATATGTTTGATTGGTTTAACTGTGATTTCTATAATAACTACACTTCTTATTAGAGTTATCTAATCCTACAATTTTAGAGAAAGATCATACGACTAGTCGTACATCAGGAGCTATCTTAGATTATCCACTCTAAATTGGGCTTTAAATTCACTATTATTAACAATTTAATCTGTCGACTACGAATTAACAAAAGTCTCAATTATTCAAATTTGATATAATTGTCATGTTCATTCAATTCATTAAATTACTAATATCTTATCCTATCTCAATTAAGTCTCAAGCTACAATTATCTAATAAATTATATAATCGTAAATAACTGATAAATTTATAAGAACGCTAGTTATGATATAGATTTATCAATCACGCTAAGTAGTAAATTTAATGACTTTGAATAAACATGGATCGCGATTAAACGTAAATAATAACGGGAAAATCAATTAGTTCAAACATAAACTTAATTAAACATAGATCCAGGTTCAACAATCCAAGCAATCACTTAAGGAGTTTAGCTCATGTTGGATTGTAACAAAATGGCATAGAAATTCTTAAACAAACACATTGTATCAAGAAAAATATGAATAAAGTGCAAACCAATAATAGCAAACTTCAAAGACGATTAAGAGAGTTTAATCGAAGCTTCCAACGTGATCAAAGGCTTCCAGGACTCTCCTTGCAGCTCTCCAGGTCGAATGTAGGGTGAAAATATGGAATAAGATGTCTCCAACTCGAACCTTAGAAGCCCTTTAAATAGAGTCTGATCCGTCCAATTTAGCCGCCGGCTGGCTGAATGCAGCCGGCGGCTGGAATACACGGGTGAAAAAGTTGCTTCCGCGGCACGTGTAAGAACATTTGTGGAAATTTAATCCAGCCGCCGGCTAAATAATTTCAGCCGCCGGCTGGTTCTTCAGCTTTCACTTTTGTTGCTCGTTTGTATCCGTTTTGAGCCGGTTTCAGCTCCTTTTCGCTCCATGATCCAAATGTAACTCTAATCTGCAATTATAACTGAAAACATACCAGATCATAACAAAAGTTGCAGAAAACTAGAGTAAAAATGAGAAATATGATTAACAAAATATCGACTATTTTAAGCATATCAAATTCCCCACACTTGAATCTTACTTGTCCTCAAGTAAACTATCAGATTTAGAACAAAACAATCATCTTCAATAAAAATAAAATACCCAACGAATCAAGTAAATTACAAAAAATTTATTTACGAAGATGAATTTAACAATTACCAAGCCAAAATTTAAATGCATAACTAAACATCTCACGATTTGGGAAGTATAACACTCAATCACTCAAAAAGCTAATCTAAGTGTAATATGTATGTGAAATCGCTCAAAGCTCAGTCATGACAAGTATTCTATCATAGGCTTGATAACGATACGCTTCTCCACTAATAGAGTCTAAGTAACTAGTTCAGAGGACTTATGGTCATATCAATGGGTGATGGATAAAATGATGGAAAAATGGAATGAAAGTGAATTATAATGAATGATATGAAACAAATAAATTCCAATTAGTCTACAAATCCAAATATTTTAGTCAAAAACCATATTACTTTTAAAACTCGATTGATTATCCCTAATGGCTCATTCTGATGAAACTCCAAAGACCAAATTTCGCCTTAATTCTTCAACGGTTCGATTGAGAATTTTATTTCTCGCAAATTTCGTTAAATCACTTCAACAATTATTGGTTACCTAGTACGGGCTTTAATAAATATATTTTTTTCTGTTTTTTTGAATTTATTTTATTAAAGACACCGCTCAAAAGGTCCATCAAAAATTTGAATAACTCTTAAACTTACATCCACATGTGACTTCTTTCGTGAACTCAAGTAAATTAAACAACTCCATGCCATCATATATAACAATCCGTCTAATAATCAACCAAGTTATGAAAGAGGAAAATTTTCAACAAAAATATCTGAATTAAACGACTTAGACATTTAGGCTCAATTTATGGAATATATATATATATGGAAAGGGTGATAGAAGAAAAAGGTTTGGCGCAAATATGGTATCTAAACGTTAAAAACACTAAAAACGAGTGTTCGATAGGTAGTGTGAGTCAAATAACCAGTGTAGCTACCGACTATAAGAAACGAATAGGCCAATCAACGGTTTAACAATCCTAATTCTTTTGCCTCTTTCCTAGTTACTAATAAGTAAAACTTATGCTCATTCATAGCCTCGAAGCGTATACAGTGTCAAGTTCTAAAGTCTACAAGTCACCGGCACACTCATAAAAAATGAAGATAAAAGCGTATAAAATGTATGCTATAATGGCTCAAATCCTCACAAATATGTAACGGGTAGGTGTGCCTAGTTATGCAACTAGTTAAAACTAATTACGAGAAACATGTCAAAAAAAATTTAATTTTCACACAAAATGTTCCTAAGGACAAATAGATTCTTTCCTAACCCCTTCCCCACACTTAAACAATACAATGTCCTCATTGTAAAAAAAAAATCAGCGAATAAGTGTAAAAAGAAAAAGAGAAAGGAAGAAAAAGAACTCCCCCATTTAGATGTCGAGATTCTGTGAAAGGAGACAGCAGTGGAAAGAATGTATGGCTGTAAAAGCATAACGTCCTCAAAAAATAGCTCTCCATTGAAAATTTGAAATTTCGGCATTACTTCCACTAAAATCAGCGATATTCTAAAATGAGAAACACAATCACAAACTTATTAAGCACCAAGAATAGAAAGTACATAATAAATCCATTACACCAATTCACACAATAATCCATAATAATAAAAGAAAAATAGTTCACTCAAATAAACCACAAATATATCAAAACCGTAACATCACATATCATCCCAACGTCGTGTCCAGGATGACCTCTGACGCTCCTGAATGGCTCGCTGCTCCTCTTCGTCCTGCTGGTGCTAAGCCTCGGTAGGAGGATAGTAGTGTGAAGCAGACCACAGATGGTGGCGATCATCAAATGTCGAGGAGGAGGGCATGTCCTGGTCCATAGGAGTGTCATCGCTAAAAGTATGATAGGACCCGTCGTACGCCTGATAATTAATACCTGCCCGCTGATGGTACTGGTACAACATCTCGTCCTGATAGCGATTCCGACTTTCAAACTCGTTCTGCAAATACCCAACCTGATTACTGACCATGCTAATTTAGAGTTAAGATCGTAGTAACGATCCTCCATACGGTCAGCAAACGTGTCGAACCTAGACGACATTTGCCTTGTGCTAGATGTCAGTGCAGCAATCTGAGCGTTCAAATCCATATCCTGGACCGGTGGAGTGTCCTCATCATCCGACTCCTCTATGACTCGACTACTGCTCGCTCCACTTGCCCGTTTAATCTGGGCCCATCGGTAAGTCACATGGTTCCCTGGTGCTGTGAACCTGACCACTATACCTGCTGATTTAAACCAAGCTGATCCTAAGAGGCGCATCCCTGGTGTCAAGGTAGTACAACGATCAAATCCCGTTCCACGGAATTTCAAATGATTACCAATAACTGTGACAAAATGGCCTCCCCGAATAACACTGTCGGGTCCGGCACCCTTTAGTATCTGAGTCATCCAACGGGCTAAAATATACGGGACATTGACGACCCGTTTTTGCACAATGCAACCCAAATAAAACAGCTCCTCCTTGTGACACTTCTCAATCCCAGTTGTGACAACCGTCCAAATTTCAGGTGATTCTCAGTTACTTAATCGGTTCAAACCTCTAGTTACTTTTATCGTGTTCATATTGTTCGAGTTCATTCTATTGTACTTTTAAATTTGTCGGAACAAATGTCGGAATCAAAAATATAAATCCTAACACCAAATAAACAATACAAGAACTTGACTAAGTTCTTAACGGTAACTAAAATGATTCTAGTCCTTAACTAATTACAACGGAAAACTTAAAACGTCAAAAGCTGGATTTTTCAATCCAGCCGGCGGCTGAATCCAGCCGGCGGCTGGATTTACTCAGCCGGCGGCTGAAACCTGCTGTCCAGCTGGATGATGACTCATTTCTGCATGAAACGGGATTGGACCAATTTTGTTTAGCTCGGGATTGGGCAACTTTAACTGTATTTTTGCTTCCCAAGAGCAGAAACATTACTCCTCTTCCCACTTCAATCCATTTTCATTTTCATTTCAAATTTACAAAACACACACACACACTCAACACTCTCTCTAAACCCTCTCTATTTCTCAAGAACACCATTAACCAAAACAGAAACTAAACATCATTTTCAGTCCATTTTCGTCCATAAAATCAACCATCTAATCCACACAAATCGTTCTAGGAGTAAAGGGTGTTAAAGGAAAAGGTTTAAATCGGGTTTCCAAGTCGTTTTTGGAGCTAAATCTTGTTCAAACCATCACATCTTTATTCTCTTCGGTATAACACTCTCTTTTTACTAATTTTATACTTATCTTCACTTGCATGTACAATCTATAACCTGGAAATATGTTTTCATAAACTTTCAAAACGTTTTCTTGACTAAAAACGAGTTTTTATGTTAGATCTATATATTTAACATGTAAATCTAAAAGAAAATAGTGTTTTTACCTCAAAAATACAGGTGTTTAAGTTATACCAGTTTGCATGTCGAATCTAACGGCTAAACGAGCTTAAAAACGAAAAATAGAGCAACTTTGAAACTGGCCGAAGCCTTTTGGCCGGCGGCTGAAGGATTTCAGCCGACGGCTAAAGGTCAGCCGGCGGCTGTCTTCCTCCAGCCGCCGCCAGAATGCCCCTGTCCGCTGTTTTGTCGTTTTAAAGGTCGTAAACGTGATTTTAAGCTGAAATAAATTATCACAGATTATATACATGTTAATAAGCTACTGTTTTGACATATTATATTGTTGGAAAAGCTTTTTGGACTTGAAACTTGAGTATTATTGCTTAAAACGTTATATTGAGAATATTAAAGCGGGAAAGTGTTTTGAAAATGGATATAATTTTTATTGCGCGGAAGCGCTGCCCAATTTTCACCGTAAATAACATTTCAAATTCAGAAACTTAATAACTTCGAGACTTATACACTTTAACTTGGAACTTTGACACTTTTGAACATATTTGGACTCATCGGACTATAAGACGTACACGAACATACAAACTTTCCGTAATAAACTTTTTGGGACAGAATCTAAGTATACTAAATTGAGACTTAAAAATGTTAAATTGAAACTTAACATAACTCAATAAAACTTATACAACTTTCCGGTGTTCTAGGTCGTTTGTGATTCCCGACGCGTTCCGCTCTCTTGTGCTAGTTCATATCTCGTACCTTCGCAAACCGTGAGTTACAACCCCACTTGTTTTACTTTTTGTACATTTAAACTTTATTTGGGGGAAACATAAGATCACATGTTGTAACTTTTCACACTATTTGCAACTTATTTGAAACTGTACGAAACTTGATACTTTTGGTACTTATTGAAACTTTTAGAAACTTGTTCAAACCTGTTCAAACTTGGTACTTGTTCAAACCTGTTCAAACTTGGTACTTGTTCAAACTATTATGCGTATATGTGTTGATGCCTTAGCCGGATAACTAAATCTAGGATACTTGTTAGCGACCAATCCTTGATGGATATATAAGCCCGTAAGAGTTCAGTTCAATTTTTGCAACTTTGTTCAATTGCCCCTTTTGGTTCAGGTTCACTTATACACTATTAGCAATAGCCGTTAGTCATATGGGTATCGATACTTAGGAGCGGTCACTCCTTACTAAGGGTTAGCGTCCCAAGTACATATTACTGACACTCAGATGTTCAACAATTAAACTTTTTGGGCTTAGTTCAGGACCATGCAACCGGTTTAGTGTATACTTACTACTTATATTATGCCAAGTGATTGATACGAGTTACTATTTAGTTAGACACATACTCCCTACGCATATACCTTTTAGCGCTTGGTTTCCGCTGCAACTTTAATTATACAAGTTTTAATTATTTAAATTACTTGTGTACGTTCAAACTTTCACTATTTACATATATATTCATACGTCGACTCGTTCTTTTACTCATGACGTCAATATATGTTTTGGCAACTTACTATTTTTGGCAACTTACTATTTTTGGCAACTTTCTATTTTTGGAAACATCTCTCGAAACTCTAAACTGTAACTCACTCACTAATTTATGTAGTTGACACTTTATCTTATGTTTCAGGAAATTAATGTAAGTGTTCGGAATGCATGGCAAGGGAGGGTCGATATGGTCACGTGAGGCGCTATTTGGGAAAGGACCTTTATATTTTGGGAATTTGTTTTGGAACATTTGTACTTGTACTTTATTTTAAACTTATGAACTGCTTGGTTGTTGAATCTTGAACAATTTAATTTTAATCGAAATGACTTGAATCGTTTATATTTGCTTATGACCGTGTAATGATATTCCAGCTCTCACATTCCGTGTTTCCGCTATAGCGGGGTGTGACACCAGTCTTGCGGCCAATAACAAACAAGCAAACCATGGCAAAAATGGCCCGAACCTTAGGGTCACGAATCTGAGTATACGATGGCGCACGTTCGCCGGTTAAAACTCCGTCAGCTATCATGGACCACATGGCCGCGTTCTCGGAATAATTGGGAGTTTTAATCTCGGATACTATGAAGTCATCAAAATCAGGGTGTGCCAAATCGGCTTCATCAAATAACCCAAGAGTTTCCCCAAATTCTTTCAGCGACAACTTTCTAAACTCACCCCCTAATAGAAACGACACTGTCTTGGCGTTTCGATCGGGGTCGGCATGATTGATGGCGAAAGAACTATAAAACTAGTAAGTGGCCTCAATATAGATTGGTTCGTTGATTGAAAATACCTGTCCCAAGCTCTACATGTAAATGTCCCAAAATTGACTTCTAGCATCTCCTCAAGTTCGGCAGCTCCAGATTCAAAACGTGTATCATGTGCAATTACCTCGTTCAAAAACTCCCAATCAATACCGGAAGGGGCATAAACCGGGTACTGCTGCATGGTGATCAATTTGGCTTGAATTTCTGCCTGCCTCTGTTGATTAATGCCACGCCTAAGTGGTACTCGTAGGTAAGGGTGAGTAATATCATAAAGTGGGACGTGAGGTGGGATCTCTTGTTGAGCATTTTCGTCGGCCATATTCTGCATAAAACAATTCAGAACAACCATATTAGTAAGATAGAACAGCGTGGAAAAATAGAAAGTCGCAAAAACAGGTCGACACAAAAAGCAATATTTTTCACATAGAAAAATTTGGCCGCCGGCTGGATGGGAACCGCCGGCCGGCCAGCTTTGGCCGCCGGCTAAATGCCCAAGTCTGCATGCTGTTTTTGTTGTTAAGTGCTCGACTGCTGTAAATGGACTACTACCAAACATATAATGCAAGCCACGAATTGCACAAGTAAAATCCGCTGTATTTTTTAAACCACCTCATTAATCTAACAATCCCAGTTAAAAGGTTCAACAACTAAATCTTAAAAAGATATCAATTGTCCACCCCACTTCACTTAAACATACAATTTTTCGTCAATAAAAAAAACAAGGAAATTTGATTTTAACACTCAATTAAAGATTAAACCTATTAACTAATTGTAGTAATACCAAGTTACAAATTCCTAGCAAAAACCCCCAATTTTTCAATTGCTTCTAGACAAAATTAAACCATGGAAATCGAAAATTGAACTAGGCCTAAGCATACAAATCATCTAAGGAATAAATCCTAGCAATTAATTGTAATATTAAGCAACAACAATCTCGGATTTGAAAAACCCCCAATTTGTGTTCTTCATGAAAAATCAAAGAAAAACAATAAAGAGGAGTGTATAAATCATACATTGGTTCTTGAATTAGAAATGGAATTGAAAGATTGAAGAAAATCGAACGAAAAAGATGGTGGAGAATTTTCAGCCGCCGGTTTATGTTAAGATAAGTGTGTGTGTGAATGTGGAAAAGAAATAACGAGTATATATATTTTTTTTAAACCTGGTGATTCAGCCGGCGGCTGGAATTTTTAGCCGCCGTCTGGCGTTTAGCCGCCGGCCAAAATAATTCAGCCGCCGGCTAAAAATATCTGTTCCAAAAAGTAATGTTTTTTCGTTCAGTGGTTTAACACGATCTAACCTGCTTTCCGACATGTTTAGTAGCTCTCATATGATGAACTAAGTGAACCTGAAACAAAAAATCAAAGATTAAAAGAGAAAAACATGTAGTGTACATATATTTTTGGTTTTTTTGTTGTTTTTTGTATGTTTTTGTATTTTTTTGTTGTTTTTCTGATTTTTTTGTATTTTTTTTTTTTCGAACAAAATAAATAAAAGGAAAAGAAGCGGGTTGTCTCCCGTAAGCGTTATTTGTTTAGTGAAGAGTCGTTAAGCTCGACTCAAACCACGTTTGTTAACCGTCACGTTCATGGAGATCGAGCTCCTCGTCGTCTCCAAACAAGTCAAACTGGTTGTCACGTCCATCGGCATAATATTTCTTCAATCTGTGCCCATTCACCTTAAAACTTTCGCCCTTTTTGTTGGCAATTTCCACTGTACCGTAAGGGAATACATCTAGGACGATATATGGCCCCGACCACCTTGACCGTAATTTCCCCGGAAATAACTTCAATCTGGAATTGTAGAGTAGAACCATATCACCGTCGATGAAGTTCCTATCCGTCTTGATACGCTTATCGTGCCATTTCTTCGTCCGTTCCTTGTAAAATACCGAGTTCTCATAGGCGTTCATGCGCAACTCGTCCAATTCCTGTATTTGGTGGAACCTGTTCTTCCCTGCAGGTATAATTTCCATATTGGCAGCTTTCAAAGCCCAATAGGCCTTGTGCTCAATTTCAACGGGTAAGTGACAAGCTTTACCATAAATTAAACGACAAGGAGTACAACCAATATGAGTTTTAAATGCAGTCCTATGCGCCCAAAGAGCATCGTCTAACTTATTGGACCAATCCTTACGATTTGTGCCGACCGACTTTTCCAAAATGCGCTTCAAGCCTCGGTTAGTAACCTCGACTTGTCCGCTTGTTTGGGGGTGATAAGTTGTTGAAAACTTATGGTTAACACCATACCTTTTCAACACCTTCTCAAGTTGGGCGTTACAAAAATGTGTACCTCTATCACTAATTAAAGCTTTAGGGGTACCAAACCGGGAAAATAATTGTTTTAAAAAATTGACGACGACTCGTGCATCATTGGTGGGTAAAGCTTTTGCTTCGGCCCATTTTGATACGTAGTCGACGGCTACTAAAATATATTTATTTCCCCGACTTGAAGGAAAGGGTCCCATAAAATCAATACCCCAGACATCGAAAATTTCACATACCTGGATGCCCGTTTGGGGCATCTCATCGCGCGAAGAAATATTACCGGTCCGTTGACAAACGTCACATTTCTTCACAAATTCGTGAGCATCCTTGTACACTGATGGCCAATAGAACCCGACATCAAAAACACGTTTGGCTGTGAAGTTCGCAGCATGATGTCCTACTACAGGTCCCGAATGGCAATGGCGTATAATCTTGTCTTTCTCCGCACCAGAAACACACCTCCGAATTACGCCATCTGCACAAGCACGAAACAAAAACGCTTCTTCCCAAAAATAATGTTTCAAATCAGCAAAGAATCGCTTCTTTTGCTGATAAGTTTTATTCGTGGGAAGGGTTTTGGCAACCAAGTAATTAGCAAAATCAGCAAACCAAGGTACCTCGTCACTTACTTTGACCGTCATTAGTGCTTGATCGGGGAAAGTTTCCCGTATCACCGACTCATCCAGCTTCTCCAATTCCGGGTTTTCCAACCTAGACAAATGATCTGCCGCCAAGTTCTCCGCTCCTTTCTTGTCCTGAATTTCAATATCAAATTCCTGTAAAAGTAAAATCCAGCGAAGTAATCGTGGTTTGGCATCCTTTTTGCTAAAAAGAAATTTCAAAGCAGAATGGTCAGTAAATACAATAGTTTTAGACATGATTAAATACGACCTAAATTTATCAAAAGCAAAAACAACAGCGAGCAATTCTTTTTCCGTGGTAGTGTAATTTTCCTGCGCATCTGTAAGGGTTTTGCTTGCGTAATAAATGGGTTTAAATCTTTTCTCAATCCGTTGTCCTAAAACTGCTCCGACCGCGTAATCGCTCGCATCACACATAAGCTCGAACGGTAAATCCCAATTGGGACTAGTCATAATCGGTGCTGAAATCAAGCTTTCTTTCAAAATGTTAAATGCAGTTAAACAAGATGAAGAAAAATTAAATTTACAATCTTTTTCTAGAAGTTGATTCATAGGTTGCGCAATTGTAGAAAAATCTTTGATGAAACGTCTATAAAAACCTGCGTGACCTAGAAAACTTCTTACCGACTTGAAATTCGTTGGTGGGGGTAATTTCAAAATTGCTTCAATTTTGGATTGATCCACCTCGATCCCCACACTTGAGATTTTGTGTCCTAGAACAATTCCTTCGCGGACCATGAAATGACACTTCTCCCAGTTAAGCACCAAATTGGATTGTTCACACCTCGCCAACATCTTCTCCAAGTGATCCAGACATGAATCAAAGGAATCTCCAAAGACCGAAAAGTCATCCATAAAGATCTCCTTAAATTGCTCCACCATATCGTGAAAGATTGCCATCATACACCGCTGAAAGGTAGCAGGTGCATTGCACAGACCGAATGGCATTCTTCGATATGCAAACGTGCCAAAAGGACACGTGAAGGTGGTCTTGTCCTGATCTTCCGGCTCAACGGGAATCTGGAAATAACCTGAAAAACCATCTAAGAAACAATAAAAAGCTTTCCCGGCTAACCGTTCGAGCATTTTATCAACAAATGGTAAAGGAAAATGATCTTTGCGGGTGGCGTCATTCAACTTTCGGTAGTTAATGCATACACGCCACCCTGTTACCGTTCGTGTAGGAATTAGCTCATTCTTCTCGTTGGCAACGACTTTCATACCGCCCTTTTTCGGAACCACATGCACCGGACTGACGCAAGGACTGTCAGAAATTGGGTATATGAGTCCCGAATCCAGCAACTTGATAATTTCCTTCCGCACCACATCCTTCACCTTCGGGTTTAAACGTCGAAGCGGTTGAACGACCGGCTTTAAGTCTGTCTCCATTAGAATTTTGTGCGTACAAATGATGGATTAGTCCCCCGAATGTCAGTGATCTTCCATGCAAGAGCTTGCTTATGAGCCTTTAGTACCTGTAACAAACGATCTTTCTCCCCACAAGATAAGTTAGAAGAAATAATAACGGGTAAGTCACTTGTACCTTGCAAATATGCATACTCCAGATGTGATTGAAGTGGTTTCAACTCCAGTTTGGGTGGTTCTTCAATCGATGTTTTGATCTCCATAATCTCAGCTCGTGAACATGGAACACTGTGAACCGAAATCCCGGAATTGGGCAGTCCAGCCGCTGTCTGGGCACTCCCAGCCGCCAGTTGGCTTTTCAGCCGCCGGCTGGTTTTAGACAGCCGCCGGCTGGATTTAACTGGTGGTTTTTCTTCGTTTGCTTCCTGAGTGTCGGTGGTCAACGTAGACTTGACTTCCTCCAATAGCATATCAAACTCAGCTAACTCTTTTGCAGAGTCAAAATCTCCACTCCATCCTTCAGTAATGAATGAATCAGTTTGATCATCCTCCAGTAACATCTGCACAAACTCATCATCGGAAATGTCATAGGCATTTAAATAATAACAAGTATCATCTACTACAGAAGGATATTCCATTGAATCATTAACATTAAAAACAACTTTTTCGTCTCCTACTTTCATGGTGAATCTACGGTTAAAAACATCAATCAAGGAGTGAGAAGTTGCTAAAAATGGACGTCCTAGAATTATCGGTACTCTAGGGTCTTCAACCATATCAAGAATCACAAAATCACAAGGGAACACAAATTTGTCTACTTTAACAAGAACATTTTCGACAACTCCCCGAGGATATTGAACAGAGCGGTCGGCTAATTCAATGCACATACGAATAGGTCTGGGTTCTCCTAAACCTAATCTAGCATACATGGAATATGGCATCAAAGACAAACTTGCTCCTAGATCAGCTAATGCATTGTTCACAGTTAAATTGCAAATTAAACAAGGAATAGAAATAGCGCCTAGATCGCTTAATTTCGGAGGTAACTTGTTTTGCATAAATGCTGAACAGCGGGCATTCATGGTAACCTTGGAAGCGTCTTCCAGCTTACTCTTATTCGTCACAAGATCTTTCGAATATTTCGCATACTTTGGCATTTGAGCAATCACCTCAATAAACGGAATATTGATGTAAAGCTGTTTCATGTTCTCGAGAAATTTGTGGTATGTGACATTGTCTTTATCTTTCTTCAAAGCAACAGGATATGGAACAGAAGGGGTGAAGTCCTTAACCACCGGTGTGGTTTTCGGCTTCGTGGTGGCAACCGGTGAATTTTTCTTCGAGAGCAGTGGATCAGTCGCCAGCTGAGAAATGTTGGCCGCCGGCTGGCTGTCAGCCGCTGGTTGGTCTTCAGCAGCCGCCGGTTGAAATGCAGCCGTGGCAGATTTTTTCGGTGCATCTGCTTTCTCGTGTTTGTCTTCTTTGTCAACCTGTTCAAAATTCATAGGAACTGTGTTAGTAACACCTGTAAAAGAAGAATTAAGAGTTTTACCACTTCGGGTGGTAACTGCTTTGACGTGATCTCGAGGATTTGTTTCCGTGAAACTCGGTAGCTGTCCCGGAAATATTTCTTGTACTACTTTCGCCAGTTGTCCCATAGTGCCTTCTAGTTGCTTAATCGAAGCGCTTTGATTACGGATGATGTAATCAGTGTCATCCATTCGCTTGATCGTGGTTTGCATAAACTGATTATTGGTGGTCATGAGTTGTTTCATCAGTTCATGTAAATCGTCCTTTGGTGGAAACGGTGCCTTTGGAGCTTCCTTAGCATAGAACCCCGGTGGTCCTTGCCGATATGGTTTCTGCCCATTTGAATTTCCCAAATTGTTGTTGTAGGGCTTGCGATAACCATTGTTGTCTCCTCCTTGGCGATAGTTGTTGTTATTCCTGTCTCCTCCTTGGTAATCTCCATACATTACCTCTTCAGTGGCTTCTTCCTCATCCTTCCTAGGGCAATCCTTTGTCAGATGGTATCCGTTGCAAATGTCGCAACCGACTTGAATAGCATGAACTTTTTCATTGACGCGCTTGATGTCTCTTCCCATACTATCAATCTTGTTAGTTATAGCAGCGAGACCGTCGCTATTATCTGCCATTTTCCTTCTTCCTTTACCACCGTCTTCCCATAGCTTTGAGTGTTTAGCATGTCCTTCAATGGCAGCCCAAGCGTCAGCTGGAATTTTCCGTGGAATTTTTCCTTCAGAGTCTAACTCGTTACGAGTTTGACGATCAATCCCTTTGTAAAATGTTTTGATAACCTGTTGATTGTTGAGATCATGCTGGGGACATTTATGTAACATATCTTTGTAACGCTCCCATGCCTGATAAAGTGACTCATCAACTGCCTGTGTGAAGTTCCTGATGTCATCAATCATTTTAGAGGTTTTTGAAGGGGGACAGTAATTCTTCAAAAATTTGGTCCTCAGATCGGCCCATGTAGTGATTGAATTGGCCGGTTCGTTCCCAATCCACCGTTTTGCGTTTCCTTTAAGTGTCATCGGAAACACTCGCAACATAACATTCTCCTTCGTCACACCAGGAATAGTGTAAGCATAAGCAATCTCGATGATCTTCTCCACATGAACATTAGCATCTTCATTTTCTTCTCCATTGAAAGGGGTTTCTCTAAGTTCTTTGAAAAACTGGCCCTTAAGCTGGAATTCGGCTCCTCGAGTGATAGTTGGGTTGGGAATGTCTGTTGCAACATTCGGGGTAAGAGCATAGTACTCCTCCAAGGTGATCTCATTAATGTTGACTGCCATTTCGTGTTCTGATTCTTCGGATGAATCGGAATCTGTTACGGGGGCTGGTTTTTCTTCTTCTTGGTCAGACAATGGTTTGTAATCCGCTTCAGATGATGGCATAAACTCAGATTCGAAACCTTCGTTTTGGTGAATTTTAACACTGGTGATTGGTTGAGCTTTTGGGGAAAACAATCTGCGTCGAATATGAAAAACTTTATCCGGATCTTCGAATGGCTCTACAAGATTTGGATTTGAACTCCGGGTCATGCAAAATCTATAAGAACAGAAGAGAATATGTCAGAAGCACGTGATAACTGAAAACCAAACAAATCGAACAATTAAAACTACAATTAAACGAAAAATAATCAAGCAGCTGCTAATCAGCCGGCGGCTGGATATATTCAGCCGGCGGCTGGATATATTCAGCCGGCGGCTATATTCCAGCCGACGGTTGTTTTACTTCAGCCGGCAGTTGAAAAGCTCTGTTCGTACTTTTTCTGAAAAATTGTAACCTCAAAAATCCGATTTGTCCAATTAACAATTATCACGTAATAAACGGTAAAATTAACTTCTAGAAAGATGAATCTTTCCAAAACGATCGAATAATTAAAAATTCAAAATTACGAATAAAAATAGCTACCGTTCCCCGGCAGCGGCGCCAAAAACTTGATGTGTATTTTATAACATAAAATTATTTAAAGTTTAGAAAAGGATTTTACCAAAGTAGATTAACACACAATACATGCAATGTACCTGATCGTACGATAATATAGATTCAGTAAGTCCGGATCGAACTCAGGGAACGTGTATTCATATTCGTTATCTCAAATTATATAATTAAACTAAATAAAGCAAGTAAATATGGGGGACGTTTTAGTTCTGTGAGAACATATTTCAGAAAAACAAATAACTAAATTAAAATAGCAATTGATTTCACTAAATGGAATTGTGGATGAAAAATTGTTTCGAAAAGACTTTTAGATTTAATCAGATATTAAAAAGCAGTGATTACTTGGAATTACGTTTTACTTGGATCATGAATAATAAGAATATGTTTGATTGGTTTAACTGTGATTTCTATAAAAATTAGAAATCCTATTAGAGTTATCTAATCCTACAATTTTAGAGAAAGATCATACGACTAATCGTACATCAAGAGTTATCTTAGATTATCCACTCTAAATTGTGCTTTAAATTCACTATTATTAACAATTTAATTTGTCGACTACGAATTAACAAAAGTCTCAATTATTCAAATTTGATATAATTGTCATGTTCATTCAATTCATTAAATTACTAATATCTTATCCTATCTCAATTAAGTCTCAAGCTACAATTATCTAATAAATTATATAATCGTAAATAACTGATAAATTTATAAGAACGCTAGTTATGATATAGATTTATCAATCACGCTAAGTAGTAAATTTAATGACTTTGAATAAACATGGATCGCGATTAAACGTAAATAATAACGGGAAAATCAATTAGTTCAAACATAAACTTAATTAAACATAGATCCAGGTTCAACAATCCAAGCAATCACTTAAGGAGTTTAGCTCATGTTGGATTGTAACAAAATGGCATAGAAATTCTTAAACAAACACATTGTATCAAGAAAAATATGAATAAAGTGCAAACCAATAATAGCAAACTTCAAAGACGATTAAAAGAGTTTAATCGAAGCTTCCAACGTGATCAAAGGCTTCCATGACTCTCCTTGTAGCTCTCCAGGTCGAATGTAGGGTGAAAATATGGAATAAGATGTCTCCAACTCGAACCCTAGAAGCCCTTTAAATAGAGTCTGATCCGTCCAATTTAGCCGCCGGCTGGCTGAATTCAGCCGGCGGCTGGAATACACGGGTGAAAAAGTTGCTTCCGCGGCACGTTTAAGAACATTTGTGGAAATTTAATCCAGCCGCCGGCTGGTTCTTCAGCTTTCACTTTTGTTGCTCGTTTGTATCCGTTTTGAGCCGGTTTCAGCTCCTTTTCGCTCTTTGATCCAAATGTAACTCTAATCTGCAATTATAACTGAAAACATACCAGATCATAACAAAAGTTGCAGAAAACTAGAGTAAAAATGAGAAATATGATTAACAAAATATCGACTATTTTAAGCATATCATTTTCTATTATCTTATTTGCTGTTTTGAACACCATTATGAGTAGCTAAACACTTTTTACGCTTGTTTGATTTATGGATCTTGTTTGATAATTATTATTTTCGTTATTGATTGTTAGGTATTTGTGTTTAATCGTAGATCCTTAATTGTTTAAGTTTTAATATATTATCATAAGTTGTTTATGTGCAATTTGTTACATCAACATTCTAGGTATTTGAGAGGAATATAGATAGATTAAATAAATTGTATGAAATAATCAATCGGTCTTTAATTGATTTAAAATTATTAGGATTCGAGAGGACCTAGTAATAACAACTTAGGTAAAACTTAAACGACTAAGTCTATTTGTTAAGATTCGAGAGGACTTAATAATTAGAGAAGTTATTCGAGAGGAAACTCCATAAGATTAAATCATAACATACCGGCTTGTTAATTAATGCTTAATTGTTGATAATTATAATTGTATTCGAGAGAAACATTATAATTGGAAATAGTTAAAGTTAGTAAAATATTCGAGAGAAGTTTTACTATATCTTAGAAGTTAATATACTTTCAATATCGTAAACATAATTGGAAAACAAGTGAAGTGTCAAACGAGTGTAATTTCTCCAATATTTGATAATCTTAATTATTTTTTCTTACTCGATTTTTATAATCACCTTTTATAATCACTTTTGCAATTTTAATTAGTTAATCTTTAGTTAGAAAAACCCCAAAAACAATCAAGTATTACTATTTCGATATTAAAAACCAAATTAGTCCGTGATTTCGAACATTTACTTACTTAAACCTATATTATATACGAATAGTTCCAATGCCTATAAGTGTGTAATTAAGTATACAAGTAGGTCGAGTTTTTTTAGACTAGATTTTACACATCAATCATCCAAAGGGGAGATTGTTGGGGCTAAAATAGAAGATTGGATGAAGCTTCAAATCTAAATCAAAGTGAGTTTTGCTCTAATTGTTTAACTAAAATGAACAGTTGTCAATATCCGAGTTAAACCTTAGTAAGTCAACACTGAAGAAGTTTATCTCTTAAGTACAAACTAATCACCCGAGTTAAAGTGAAGTTTATCAGAGGTAATATCAAAGTGAAGACTTAGTTAGTCTGTCATCCGAGTTGTTTTTAAATAAACATTAGGATAATTAGTGTATAATTATCTTGTATTTCATAGTCTGTAAATAGCAAAGATGGTTATAGAGTGGGTGTGCTTGAAAGTGTGAGTTCTAGTGAGAGAATGCTTTGTAAACGAATCTTCCGCCAAATTTGTGGCTTCGAATGAAATAATAATTTAGCATTTCTGTGTTTGATTCTCTTTCTAATTCATCAATTCAATAACTAAATCATGATTCCGCCATCGTTTAGTTAAGCTAATCACCTAGTAGTTCGATCCAAGATAACAAGTTCAAATCAATGGGTGACATAACATAGCAAAAGATTTGTCGGATATTGTTCGCAAATGGTGGAACCTAACCTTCGCAACAATCAAGATCTAAAATCACTTCTTAATTCACTAAATGAAAAATAGGGTTTTAGTGATAAATATTTTTAGTGACGAGTGTTTTTTGTCACTAATAGCCTTATTAAGTCACTAATAAAAAAGAGTAGTCACTAAACCAAATTAGTGACAAAAAATAGCTTTATTTGGTCTTTAATATAATTAGTGACGGACTATAGTAACAAGAAATGACCACTCAAAACTGGTCACTAATATTATTAATGACTAATATCATTAATGACTAAATATTTAGTCACTAATGATGTTAATGACTAAATATTTGGTCACTAATAATATTAATGACTAAATATTTGATTACTAATAAAATTAGTGATCAAATTTAAATATTTTTTTCTTATAGTGATTTAGTGGATCGCACTCCCTTTAAGGCCAAAGTCAAAAATGGTTTTAATGTGGTAGCAAAACCCGTCCTTTGGATAGCGTGAAGATTCGGAATATCATGGTCTTCAACTTAAAACAAAACTAAAAGTGATACGTTAAGACACGAGGTAAAGCTTTTCTTTATATTTCTTTGGATATCAAGTAGATCAAAAATTGTAAGGCCACCATTAAGAAGTGATTTTAGTTTATCCACACACCGTAGGAAAAATATCAGCTAGTAACATATAGAAAAATGTGCTAAAATAGTTTAAATAGTTAAAACGGTGTCACTAAAGCGAAAAATGTCAGTCATAAAGTTTTCAAGTTTCGACCTATTTCAAGTTTCTACCAAACATATAAACAATGTGGTGTGTATAAACAAATATGTATTGTAATACAAAAAAGCGTGTGAATAAAAGTTCTTGATATCTAAGTTTTAAATGATACTTTTACTGGAAGAAGGTTATTAATTGGGATACTTCTTTTATTGCAAATTTTATGGTAATGATATTTCAAGTTTCTAGCCCCCACCCCACCCCACCCCACCCACACACACAAACCTTCTCCTGAAAACCATTACTTTCAACAAACTTTTGATATTATTGATTTACTTAATTACACAATGCTCCATACTCATCCCTATATCACTACATCTCTAATGTTAATTACCTACCTACATAATAACTTAACAATTTTAAATAACATAATTACCCTAAATTGAGGAATTACAGATTAAATTACATATTTTTGCATGACATCTTGGTTGGGAGATTAATAAAAGGGAAATAATATTATATTTTGAAATGTGAATGATCAATTGGGATTAATGGTAAAAGATGACTCATTATTGGATACTCTTCAAGGGAATTATTTATAAAGACATGAAAGTGCCAAATCGAAAAAAGGTTTTTCTGAAAACGGTTATTTTATTAAAAGCTTTACTTGCACACGACCAAAGAATAGCGAGAAGCTAGAAAACATGGGCAACAAAACCAAAAGAAAAACCCAGTCACCGTCTATTTAAATAAAACTTAAACATTTCAAATGATATAAACATATTGTCCTCAATGATGTATGAAATGTAAAAGGGGCTTAATTGTTATGTGTAAATTCTTTTTTGCTTTGTTGTTATGAATATATACAGTCTAATTGCCTTCCAAAAAAATTCATACAAAACACCACAACAATAAGAAAGGGACCATCTAGCTAGGGCCCGAGTAATTATAACTATGTGATACACTAAAAAGAAGGAAACTAAACCTGATTTTTAGCTATGTACACCTTTTAACAAGTGCGGATGGAGGATATTTTAAACAAAAAAAGACACACTATTATTTACTTTTGTCTCTGACACTATAACTCAAACCTTTTTCGTATAGCTAAAACATTTGACAACTTTGGTGACTGCGTTTTTCTTTTGGTGACACTTTTAAACTGACTTTTGTTTTTTGATATTGGTCAAATTGTGGTTAATATTTAGGACAAGATTATGAGGCGTTTAGAAGATCGTAAACTAGTTGCGACACAATATCCGTCACTGCGCACCAGTAAGGGAAGAGTGTGTCGCAGTGTGGATACAAACGCGAATGCTTTTGTGAGACACCTTTGACTGCGACGCAATGGAGAAGCGGTTTTTTTTGTTTTAAGGACTATTTTTACATTCTTTTTAAAATTTAGGACTTGTTTTGTTTTTTTATTAGGGTTGGTATTTAATATTTGTGTGATTGAAAAATAATGACGACTATCTTTTTTCATTGAAATTCTTAATCAAAACTCTTTGATAATTGTATCAATTGTTTGGTTTAATCATTATATGTTATTCATTATTGAATCAACGGGTTTTGATTGTTTGTGATTCATTTCGGGTATTCATTGTTTGAATCAACGGAATGTATCTGGTATCTTACTTAACCTCCACCACGCTACATAAGTTGGTATTTAGAGACGAACGCTCAGATCATGCCTCCACGGGGTTAACGATTTACGTCGTTTGAACGTTGAACTGCAACATCAGGTAGAAGTTTTGACTACGCGTTGTTTGAACGCTAAACTGCAACATCATGTAGACTTTTTGACCGCACGTTTGAATGAGTTTATCGATCTACAACATAATCATGATGATGTAACTGTTACGGATAATAAACTTATTTAGGATATGCTGGTGGAAGCAGACATGTTGGAAGAAGACTCGTTGCCAGTTTATGATACTAATAACGAAGAAAAAGAAAATTTTATTGAGAAAGAATCAGATCTAATTTATGATACTGATAACGAGGAAAAAGAAAGTATTTTGAGGTAAAATCAGATCCAATTGATGATACAGATACCGATGAAGAAGATATATATAAAGATGAAGTATTTCTGTATGGTGATCGTGTAGAAAGCGTATCAGGTATTAATTTGCTAAATATTGTTTATCAAGATTCGTTTGGGTTGATTATGTTGGAAAAAGATGATGTGATTAATAAATATAATTTGATTAGTTTTTTAATTAGTAAAAGTGATCTAGTTGGCAATATGAATCCCGCATATAAGGTCCCAAAATTGGGTATGAATAAAATCAAAGTTCGATGTCGGGTATTTTTGAAGAGTGGATTGATAATGCACGGAGTACAAATTTGAATGTTAAAAGTTAAGAGAAAAATGAAGTTGAAACAAGACTCGAGGTCGAGTCTTTCTCTAGAGGGAGAGAATGATGAGGTTAATATTGATAACAAGATTATGAGGTGTTTGGAAGATCGTAAACTAGTAGAGACACAATATTAACCATTGTGTCGCAGTAAAGGAGGAGTGCGTCGTAACGGGGATACAGAAGCGAATGCTTTTTTTGAGACGCCTTGACTGGGACGCAGCGGAGAAGCAGTGCGCCGTAGTAGCTGGTCGTAGCAGAGATGCAATTTTTTGTGTTTTAAGGACTATTTTTGCATTCTTTCTAAAATTGGGGGACTTGTTTTGTTTCTTTTATTAGGGTTGATATTTAATGTTTGTGTGATTGAACAATGAGGACGGCTATCTTTTTTTCATTGAAATCAATAATCAAAACTCTTTGATAGTTTAATCAATTGTTTGGTTTAATCTTTATACGGTATTCATTAATGAATCAACGGATATTGGTTGTTTTGATTCATTCTGGATATTCATTGATTGAATCAACGGGGTTTATCTAGTTATTTTGTTTATCCTACCACCGCGCTACATCGAATAGTCACTTTTTTCATGCAAATTCTTCGAAATTAGTATAGATAGGTTGTTTGTTTAGAAATGCACATAAAACACTCAAAATAATCCTCACTTTTGTTCGTAACAGGTCACTCATATACCGTTAATCGGTCGTTATATATATATATATATATATATAGAGAGAGATTAGTTCTTCTAAAACAAACCTTAACCTAAAATAAGTAAATAAAAATTAAAAGCTAATTTATAACGTTGGATATTTTGGATTATCGTTCATTTTAATACATAAAGAAATAGGTAGTTTTATCGTTGAGCATCAAATTATTTACTACACAAAAACAATGAATTTTATACATAGCCTCTAAACGACATATATTTTGATACCTATCAAAACTTGCTTTTTAAAAGTTTGTTATAATGGAATAAATAAACATCATACAAAATTACACATATAATAAATTATTTTTTCATATTTTTTGTACTTATTTTACTTTAATCTTTATATATATATATATATATATATATATATATATATATAGAGAGAGAGAGAGAGAGAGAGAGAGAGAGAGAGAGAGAGAGAGTTGGTTTCAAATGAGAACAATACATATAATTAGGAACCATTATGAACCACATATACACTAGTGAATATAGACATATATTCACTAATGTATATATATTCACTAATGTATACAACCTTTTATTTCATCCTACTATACATTAGTGAATATATATATATATATATATATGGGAAAAGTGAATATGTTGTTGTTACACATGTAAGCTTACATACAAAACTCATTAAAAAATATGTCGTTTTGTTAAAAGTATCTTCAAATCTATATAATTTTAATCATATTTAATAAACTAACTTTACAAATTTTGATCTATTCACATCTTCTTCTTCATTAATCGTGTCTTTCAAAAATATAAGTTTTTTTGTCATCACTGGACATATATCGAAGTCACTTTTTATAACTTCTTCATAATAAACAATGATCCTCTGCATTTTGGGGATCACCTCTCCCTTTATGAATATAGGACAAATCAAGCGTTGAAAAGTATTTAAACCTCAAAACGACATAGTTTTTAATGAGTTTCGCATGTAAGCTTACATGTGTAACAACTCCATATTCACTTCCCCATATATATATATATATATATATATATATATATATATATATATATATATATATATATATATATATATATATATATAGGGGAGGGTTATTGTAAAAAAGTTTAAAATAAAAAGGATAAGAAGCATTCCTAGCCACACATTTAGTCAACAAAAAGGAGGTCCAAAAAAGTCAACGCGGTGGCATTTTTGTAATATTTTCAAACTTTCATGCCCTTTTCGTAGTAGCAGAAATATCTTTCTTTTTTTTAATTTCATTTTCCCAGATTACTCATTTTTATTAATCTCTGTTCATTAATATTGTCAATAACGTGTGTATCGATTTTATAAAAATTACGAATTTTGTGCATCGATTTTATCAATAACGTGTGTATTGATTTTATGTAAGTTTTTTATACAAAAAATTACAAAACATTGTGTATAAATTTTAGATATATTTCTGCATAAAAATTACAAAAACAAAAACATTGTGCATAAACAATCTTCCTCTCCAAATTGAAAACATTGTGCATAAAATTACCAAAACCACCACCAAACTACCGCCACCGGAAAATCCACCGTCACCGAAAAACACCGCCACCGGAGAACACCGCCACTGTCACCTTTCATATCCACCGCCACCGTCACCTTCATATCCACCCTCGTCGCCAGCTTCATATCCACCCCCGTCGCCAGCTTCATCAACCCCCAATCACCTTCATCCGTCGTCAGCTTCACAACACCAAATCACCTTCATCACCTTCATCGCATCAAATCACCTTCATCACCTTCATCAACATCAAATCACCTTCATCAGCACCAATTCACCGTTTCATTTTCCGTCAGAGTTCATGACGGTGCTACGGAGCAGACAATTGAAGTCGGAGGAGCATTTTAAGAGAGAGAGATTTCAGTGGATTTTGGTGATGGTTAGGGTTGATTTTAGGGATTTAAAAGCAGATCTGAAAAGTGTGGTGTCAAAATGACGATTATACCCTTAATGATATAATAATGAGATTTTTTTTTCCTGACAGGTGTGAGCACCATATTGCTTATTATTCTTTTTATTTCTAATCTCTTTTTATAATATTCTAATCCTATATATATATAGGGACTGATTCATGCGAGAACTCTTATTTCTGCGAGAACTGCGAGAACTCTTAAAAAAGTGTCAATTAACATGTAATTATGGCTATTGACATATAAAAACTATTGAATGTTAAAAATCTAGTAAAAAAATAAATGAAAAATTTTAAAAATTTGTATGAAATCACGTGTATTTAGAATTGTTCACATGTGAACGTTTTTTTTCAAAAAATGAGTTCATATATGAACGGAATTTTTTTACGTCATTTTATATGATTTTTTTTTAGTTTTTGACGTTTATATTTACTTGATTATCAATCTCCAAAAGAGTTTGCATGTGAATGAACAAAGTGAAACGTGATTTAATACTTTTTGTGAGAGTTCTCGCAGTTCTCGCAAAAAAAATGAGTTCTCGCATGAACCATTCACATATATATATATATAGCTTTACAACATTAATTCAATAGCTTTAATTTTTTGAATGGTCAGGCTGTTGTTACAATGAAAAAGAAATACATGAAAGTGTCATGAGGCACCAAGCCGTATCAGACCACAAGCAGTGGTCAAAACAGAAACAAAAAAAATAAAACAGGAAATTAAAAGAAAAGAAGAACACGCTACAGAATCAAAGCCCCACCCAAAATACACCCAAACTTAACAAATAAATCTAACACTGGATTAGCACACCATTGAGTCAATCTATCATAAGTCCGATTTTGAGTTTCCACTGGTGATCCATCATTCCATTGCTGCGCCAAACGTTTGACGTACAGAAGGTATGAGGTCCTCACCAGGGACCGACTGGTCAGACTCCTGGATTGCGTATAAAGTTACAACATTAATTTCTAGCTTAATGGTACATATTACAACAATATAATATATTTTTTCTTGTACTGATATATGTTAGCTTAAAGGTACGTATAACAACAATATGATTTATGTTGGATATCTACCACACAACAAATCAGAAAGAAACATTGCGGAATTTCAAAGCTATAAATTTGATACAAAACAGGAAATCGAAACAAAAAGAGAAAGAAAAGAAAGGAATGTCGAATGCTTATGTTGCTATTCGGTTGGAAAAGAAAATTAAGACCTCGAGTATAATACATAAGGAAACTACTAATTGTAATTCTAATCTAACTCTTTGATTACTAACCGACTTACATACCAAGTCCAATAACAATTTACAACTTTACTCCGAAATCTATAGTATGTATCCCACTTTGTAGATATCTAACTTTCAAAAATCGTTATTGTATGTATCCTAAGATACACGACATCCATATAAGATGTCACGTTAGTTGACACATTATCGGTTTGTTAAGACTTTATTGGTCGGAGATATCCAATTACTTCGTATAACGATATTCGGAAGTTTGATACAATCAACCGACCCATTTAAAATTGAATATATACTATATATTTTAGAGAACAGTTTGATACATTATTGGATACTTATCTCTTTTAGTTTTGGCCTAGGTTGAATGATAAACTTAGTACAAACAGTCTTCAATAGGTTTTTAACTTTTTATATGGGGTTGTTATCATGCTCATTTTTTCATGGATTCGTATAAGTAATGCATTTAAAGGTACCCATTAACCTAGTTTTGGTTTATCCAAACAAGACAAGTTTTACATATATTGAGAATATATCCCATGAATGACTTACAGTATATGCAAGATGATCCATTCGTCATTCAGCATGATGTTAAACAGAACATAAAGGAACTCATAGTACGTAAATGAATTCAAAATTCAAATATTTATATATATTTTTCTTAACCTTATGTTTACGAAGGTTCAACTGAATTATTAAGACAGTGGAATTTAGAGACAACCATGCATATTTACTGAAAGGACTTTTTTATCGGCAAATTAATATTTTACTCACTCCGGTTCATTTTGTTTGTCCACAAATCAGAAAAAAAGTATTTATTAAACAAATATCCACTTTAACCTATACATATTTGATTTGGAAATTTGTTAATAATGATAATTATATAAGGGAATAATAGTTATATAAGTAAATAAGATGTTTTTTTTTTCAAAATGGACAAATATTGTAACATAAATAAATATAGCAATGTAGACAAACATAGTAGGACGGAGACAATATTGAAAAGCTAGCAAGAAGTTAGAAATTGTTATTCATCAAAACCAGACCCAAGTGAACAAAACTATAAATAGTGAGCACTACTTTACCACATCGAATTAAATCATCATCTTCAAACTACACCAATATAACTATAAAAAAAAAAAAAAAAAAAAAAAAAAAAAAAAAAAAAATTCCAAACGGCAACCTACAGAACAAACCAAAGTAGCAAAATACATTGACAACCAACACGAAATAGATAGGACAAAGCTAAAAAAATGAAAATATCTCTTAGCACCTTTGAGATCTAGAAATGATTGAATTGTCCTAATCAGAATATTATATGTCCTACGTAAATTTGTCAATCAAAAACTATGGCCTATGGGTAAAGTGAGCGAATCGATTAAAGTTTAAGAGCCGGTGTTAGGACTGATCGATTTTGAGTTTTAAGTGTAAAGCTAATGCTCGGTTCAATAGTAATTGGTTCAAGTATTTTTCTTTATCTACAATAACTTTCTATATATACAGAGTGAAATTATTTGAGTAACTTGATTACTTGACTCATTTATCCACATGTAAGAAAGACAAAATCTATCAAGATTGTTAGGTCGTTTATTTTTTTTCATACTTAACCGGTTAGCGATTCTTATCTTAATCTAAAATATTGTCATCGTCAACATCATCATCGGCTCTATGTTTATTTCTTTACCGTTTTCATTTACTTACTGTTATCTAATTACTAATTGATTAGGACATGGTAAATTAAAAGTATTAGTTATTTGTATAGATTATGTTAACTAGGACTTCGATTTAGACCAAAACACGTAAAAGTTGCGGAATAACAATTATGTGAATATATATGGTGAAGAATACGAATATAACGAAAAAATTAATATTATAAAGCTCACGTAATGTTTTACGATTATGAATAATACCAATGTGATCGATTACAACACTTGAGACCGACAAACAAACAATTTCGTTGGTTTTGTTGAATCCAACGTAACTGTTCTCTCTTGAGATTCGTGACGGCTACATTTATGATCCCAAATTGAGGTAGTTATAGGTATCCATAAATACCTAAATAGTTACGCTGCGAAACTCTTAAGTCGGTTAAGAGTTGCGCTAGTGAAACTCTTGGAAAATTGTTACGTTGCGTAACAAAACAGTTACGCTAGCGTAACTGTTTGCAACGTAACTCTTTCATAAACGCAGCAAAACTCTATACAACTCGATCTATATACATTTCTAACTTCACGACACGTCTTACTTTACAAGTTACAATCCATAACGGTTGTGCTTCAACATATTAGTTTATGTTTCTTACGTTAGAATTTATTTACTTGGCCTTCAAGTAAAGGTATTGTAATCAGTTTAGCAATGTTGTTCCTATTACAAACACAAACACCCCATCACCTATATAAAGAGTGAAGGGTGAGGCTAAATCTATAACGAGAGTCGTCCAAACATTCAATTTTATTTTTTTCTTGTTTGATAATCACCATCATTGAAGAGGTTTTTTATATTATGGGGTCTCCTCAGGGTTGTTGAAGTCGGTATTCCAACGACTGGTATCAGATTCATTGTTCGTGGTTCCTTTATGAGGTGAGCAATATCAAGACTTCTCTATTCTTGGCCACTTGCGCAAAGGTGGAAAAAATGACATCACGAGTTCGTTAATGTTGGATCATCGTGACTTTTTTAATTTTTGTAGGTTCAGAAGATATCAACAATTTGACCGTTTGGATTTTCGATTTGAGGTACCTACTCGAAGTTATTATTTGTGAAGTTGGTTGCAGAACATGAATCAACCTTGTTAGATTTTACACGTTTATCGGTAGTTTTCTTGGGTTAATACATGTTGGTTTTTACTCGTGGGTGATCTAACTGTGACCGAACTTGTGTATCAAGGTACGGTGTGGTCTTGGGGAGCGATAGTGGTTCCAAGAAGGATACTTAATGGTACGGATGTTTAAAGGTTATTGTTCCAAGCTGAATCGGAGTTTCTTGTGTGGTAAGTTACGAATTTTGTAAGTTATGAGCAAGTAGGAGATTGAAGTTCCTGGATAATTGTCTTTAAGATTTTCTAAAAGGATACGATGCAGAAGGATGAGTAACAAAGGATAACGTTGTTAATGAAGTTTAATGTCAAAAAGTTTGACATAAGTAATGACTTCGGGTTATAGCCTAAAAAGGGGGGAATTTTGTTTAGAACAGGTGCAAAGAGTTTTGTATACTTTGTGGACGTATATGTGGTGGTTGGTGCTATAGATTTTATCGAACATGATGAGTTGGAGGTGGAATAATGGGGTGACCATGGTAAGTTGATCGAGGTTACGAAGCCGAGGTAGGTCATGAGAGTAGTGACGACGAAAAAGGTGCATTACCTCGATTACAGAATATGGGGATAACGACTAAACCAGTGTGGCTTAGGTATCAAAGGATAACGAGAATTAAGGCTCATTACCACATGAACCCTTGGGGTGTCTCATTCGAGTTATGTGCGATGGATTCTAGGTTATTACAACATGAGTAATGGAGGTTCAATATTTATGCATGTGAGATCACACTTTAAGGTTTCATTGAAGGATTGCCTTGGGAATGAGTGGGATATGGAATAGATGAGGAAATGTACACATGAGAATGATGTAGGAAACTTGATGGTTTGTGGTAGACCAAATTTTGCGTGCGTGATGAGTTTTTATAAAAGGCTCTACAAAGGTGAGTCTAGTGCGTGGTGGAGATTAAGGTAAACACTCCAGTGTCAATGACCCTTATGAGGGTAGGTCGAGGATCGGATATGTGTTAAGGGTAAAGGATTGTGCAGTACATCACATGGCTACTATAACGGGGGAGTATGTGATGCTTATATGAAGATTAAAAGAAAACATATGACTTGAATCACTACAACAAATATATCAAATATACACATTTGTATCTTCACGCTTCTATAAAGCGTGTATATTTTTATAATTTGTTCACAATTATATGTGTATACAATTTATTTTTAATTAAAAAATATAATAAATACGAAAACTAAACACTTAGAAGTGTAGGAAAAAAAAAAGGTTCACACATTTAAATGTGTACAAATACAAAAAAGTTCACACTTAAAAGTGTGGATACAAATTTGTCCCACCATATTTCTTCACACTCTTGGTGTCTGAAGAAATTAGGTGTCATAAATTTTCCTTTATATTTTTTAGTGTGGAGTAGTTGTACAGTTGAACACGCTTATAAGTGTTTATATTTTTTTTAAACAACTAAGAATGTGTAGATTATAAAAGTTTTACATTTTTCTTCACATTTATAAATGAAATAATTTTACACACACTTAAAAGTGTGAACAAATCAACAAAAAACTACATATTTTCTATAAGTGTGAAGAAAAAAGAGTGTAAAAATAATTTTTTTCTTTTAGTGAACGTTTGCTAATCAAATAGGGAGAAGACCTTAGAAATGAGTTGATTCCAAATCGAAGTTCAAGTATTGTAAAGGTCATGTAAAGATTTTTAGTACCGAGGTTATATGATAATTACTAGAATAAGGTATTAATTATTTATCCAATTATTAATTAATTAGATCAATATAATATTTTAAAATTTTAGGGTGGTTTTTTTTTTCTTTTTTTGTTTCATAATCGTCTTCATTGAAGAAGTTTATTTCATGATTAATGAAAATCGAGATTCCAACAATTACTTTTTAAGCAAGATGATATTTGAATGTATGAATTAATCACCGAAAGAATCTTTTTTATAGAAAATGATCATAGTAAAAACAAGGTTTGATGTGATTTATGATTTGAGTTTGTCTGTAATAGTTTTCATTAAAAAATCTGGGGAACTTAATAATACTAATTAGGTTTCCGACAGCAATAGAAGCAGTAGGTACAAGAAGAAATTATATGAATCTTGGTGGACGCAGAACCAGATGCATGGAAGACTGACATTTTTGGTATGTGTATCAATTTGACTTTATTGTTCTAATCTCATTTAATGCATTCATTTAATTATTGATTAATTTGTGTGTCAACAATTAAGGCCTTGATTAGTGAAAATATATATTTTTTTACATTAACTATTAAAAAATTAAATTAACCAGAATTTCAGGATTTTATATAGAGAACCGACTCATACACTTGTGTAGTTGAGCAAGAAGAATTTTGATTTAGATTCCATAAATATATGACATTAGTTTAGTAGGTAAACTTGTGTAATGCTTACAAAATAAAATATATATATGACATTTGTTTAGTAGGTAAACTGGTCTAAGATAAGAGATTTAGTCAAGTTAAAGTTGTAATGTGTATAAGAAAAAAGTTTAACTGTCTTAAATTAAATGTTTATAATACTATTTCAGGTTATATCAAAATAAATGTTTTTTTAATTCTAACCTTAAATCATAAAATTGAATGTAAAGCTCAATCTTATTACTAAATGGGCATTTAATTTAAAAGATATTTTAATTATTAAATATCTAAAAGTTTATTTAGATAATAAAGATTTATTTTGAAACAAAGAAAATATTATTAAAATATTATCACTAGTATCCTATCCGCGCTAGTGGTGGGGTAAAAAACAATTGAAGACGTTTGTGGATATGATAGAACGAACTCCCTATGCGGTAATGGTAAATAAATATAAAACATTAATAGTCAAATACGAAATAGTGAATGTGCCTCCTTTTTTAAAGTTGAAATGTGTTTTGAAGTAACTAACTCTATTTAAAGACCATATTAACTAAATTTAAAACTTTGTGACAACTTAATTTTCTAAAAATTAATATTTTAAGTGTTAATAATTTTAATTAAAAGGTTATGAATCTTATTAATATGTTTATTATAAATTAATTAACTAATAAATATTATAATCATTTGTTATTTTATATTAAATAGTAATCAAAGATTATGTATTAAATTATATTTTAATAGTTTATTAAATTAATTATAAGTTATAAAACCTATTCATTAAATTCAATTAAATTTGTACTTTAAATTTAAATGGTTTAGATTAATTTATAAAAATAAATGATAAATATTTATTTTCCTTAAAAATTAGTTCTTAAAAATAAAAGGTCTTATGTATTTTATATAATAATATAGATATATTACTAAGATGATAAGCTTAAAAACAAATTAGAAAATTAAATCCCGTTATTTGATTAATATTTAGATAAAGAAAATCAATAAAGTCATGTATTTTTCTTTCTCTGTATGGTTAGTCTTTAATTTTGTCATCTTGTTTTAGACCTTATTATTAACCTACAGTTTTAGTTTTATGTGTATTAATATATTAGCCAATTAGGAGAATTAATTAATATATCATTATACCATAGAGATTGGAAAACTAAAAATATGTAGTCAAACATTAATTTGCTTGGTAGATTGGTCTTATCTTACCTAGGCGATAGGTATGACTAAGGAAGAATCTTTGTTTTTGTTTATAACATCACATTGTTTTCATCTACCCAAATCTCATTTTTTATCATATTTAAACCTATATGAGGGTCAATATTATAGATTTCTGTATTTCAGAATTTCTCATAATTAAGTATTTGAAATACATATGTAAGATTTGGAGTTACTATTACAATAATAGCAAATGGTATAATCAGAGACGTTTAAGGTATTACTACTTGACATGTATTTAAATTGGTTTTTAAAGAACGAACGTACTCGTTTCATGTTCGTAGAGATCTCACTATGATACCGAAAATTCTCTAAGCTTGAATTAATTTTTGGAATTAAGAGAGTTACATTTTCCTATATTAACATAGCCAAAATAAGTTTTTCGAACTCGTGATAGCATGATAGACACTACAAAACTCTAAAACCTGATCTATCTTTTGGTGAACGTCTACACTTACTAACACAGGGACGGAAATATGTGGCAGTGTATGTGTATGGTAGAAATATACAACATTTACCCTTTGCTGCCACCAAGATTTATACAATTCTACAATTAATCTACTCAATTAGTTACCATATACATCGTATACATATAGTCTAGAGAAGATGTTACAAATTAAGCTTTGAGATCGAAGAAAAAACTTATTTTTTTACTTAATATATGCATTTTAATTTAATTTCTTAAAAGGTAATTTTTTCACCTTATGTTTAAAAAAGAAAATATTTTTTTTCTTTTCAACTTAATTACATCCTCTCGTTCTTACAACTATCTCAAAAGCATCATATCACCCCCAACCACCTCCACTGTCCAAGAACCCGCCATAGATCAATTTATTATACTTCGGTTGTTTCTAGTGGAACTCATATTCACATATCAATGTTTTGAAAATTGGATCGAACATTGAATTGTACATCTGCTTTATCGCCTCAATGGTTCAACTTGCCCGACGGGTCCTTTACTCTCTATCAATCCAGTGATCCACAATACAAAACTCCATTGATTTCGTCCAGATTTATCAGGGTACAACAATCTGAGGTTTCTAAATCATTCAAAAAATTCTAATGGTCATCAAATTGGGAAGTTTTTAATGATGATACATTTCAAATTAAGCATGGTATAACAATGCAAAAGAATTGTGAATTTGCTAATTATAGTAAGCTTTAGGTTTTTTTATTTATATAGTTGAAAATAATTTCATTTTTCATTACAATAAAAGTTTACTGGTCTATAACTCTATAGCGTATTAGTTTGGTCATTAATATTTAGGTAATTAATATGTTATCTTTTGGAACTTATTTATAGGCCACATAAGTTTTGGTTAAACTTTATTAAACTTTATTAACTTTAACCTTTGTTGTAGATCCAGGCTCAAGATTTCGAGAGCCATGTGTGGCGAATGAAAAAGGACTTAAAAATATATGTTTTATCTATTAAAAGTAATAAATTTGTACAATGTATTTATTAAAATTATACAAAACAAAATGATAGTTTCAAAGTGTTTTTTCTTATAGGATTACACCGATATATTTCGATTGTTACGTAAACAGCGAGACTTCTTATAGAATTACAATTATCGGAACATGTATATATGTATTTGAAATAGATCTTGTATATATTTTGGGTCATGTGCGATCGTCCATAGTGCACGCCCTAAAGGCTGACCCTGCTTTGTTTGAATGAAAATAATTACTTTATAAATTATAAATAAATAAAAGGAAAATGCACTGGATGGTCATCGTAGTATGTCAAAAATTCCGTCTAGGTCATTGAACAAAATTTTCGTCTATATATATCACTATACCTCAAGAAACCTTTTAAATTATAACCTTAACTTTAAAAAACCGTTTAAATCGATAAGTTTGTTGACCTGCAACCTTTTGTTAACCGCCACGTCATCGATTTATAACTACCACCCAAACATTCATCATCTTCCTTCTACAAATCCCTGCAAATTCCATCACACATTCATCATCGATTCAAATTCTGGACTCATCGATTTTTTTTTTTTTTTTTTTTTTTTTTTGGAAACGGCAAATGATTGTACATCCAAATTCTATCCTTAATACAGTATAACATTGATTAATGAAAAGTCTTAAATTATAATGAAATTAACTATTTTAATAATTGAAGATGGGGCATTGGGCAGGTGTGGTGTAGGAAGTCAGGCGACATGTAGAGGCCATCAAATCGGTTTCAGTAAGTCTCCTTCCCTCTACAAATTCTATCATCTTCCTCCTACAAATCCCTGCAAATTCCATAATCATAAACAAGAGTGTTTGGATCGATGAGTCCAGGATTAATTGTTGCAGCTGCATTAATTCCCTCCAACCCCATAAAACTTCTCCTCTAATTTTCCCTCTAAACCCCACCACAAACCACCACCACGCGCCGCCGTATCTGGTTGATGTTATCACTCCGGTCATGCTATTACACCACCATAACCACAACTCTTAAATCATCATCAAATTCATTTCTCAAACACTCAATCAAAATGTCGTCATCTTCATCTCGCCCATCTGCATTCGACGCGCTCATGTCCAATGCACGCGCCGCCGCGTCAAAAAAAAACAATCCCAAATCCTCAAATTCACCCAAGAAACGCAAAACCCTAATCCCAAAATCCGAAATTAAACCCGAATCAATCACACCCATATCCGAATCAGGCCCGATTCCAATCAAACCACTGCGGCTACATGTGGACATGACATAGAGGTGCCGGAGATTATGTTATAGTTGATGTTATTGCCAGCAGTATTTTCAGTAGCTAGAGGTGACCAAGCGACCAGAATGTTCACTCCCGGTGCTGTGAGATCCCAATTTAAAGTTTTCAATTTAAAAATGAAAGAGAGAGAGAGAGAGAGTGAGAGAGAGAGAATTAGTGGGGGTGACGTCACCGGTTAAAAACCGGTAGATTGAAAAAAAAATGATTTAAATAACAGGTTTCTTGAGGTATAGTTATGTATATAGACGAAAATTTTGTTCAATGACCTAGACGGAATTTTTGATATAGTACGATGACCATCCAGTGCATTTTCCCATAAATAAAAAAGTTTCTGAATTTATGACACTCCAAAAAAAATTACTTTCAACTTTTAATTTAATAGAATATGAAGTAAGTTTCTTTTTATACATTTGCCAGTGTGTTAAAGTTTTAAAGTATAAAGTGGAGGTGTATAAACTGGCTTTGGTCCGAGCCCAGGTTTTAAACCCGACTCAAAAATTCTAGTCAGATAGGGATGACAATGGCACCCTATCCATTGGATATCCATCACATCCAATCCACTATATATGGATATGGACGAACTAAATGGATGATTATTGGATATGGATATGGATATGGATATGGATATGGATTATTAGTAGATCGGATATGGATGTCAAGTTGTCATCCATGGATCACCCAAAACATAACGTTTAATATATATATATATATATATATATATATATATATATATATATATATATATATATATATATATATATTAATGGTTTTTCTAATATATGTCCCTATTTATATGTAAATAAGCATATCGATACCTATAGAACTATAATCCAATCAAAAACCTATAATATATAATCAACCATTTCAACCTTAATTTGTAAATGTACGTGTTTGTACATCTATTTTCTAAATATAATTAGTTTAGCAAAGAAAACTGAGACAAATAAATTGATCAACAAGTCTATTGAAGACATAAAATTCTACATAGGTGTGTGGTTTACTCTAAAATCTACAATGTAGCCACATCAAAACCGAAAGAATATAGTGAAATGAACATATGGGTTGGTTTCAAAGAAGGTATTATTGACATACATCTAATATGAGGTTTATTATGAAGAGTTTAACTTAAAATCTAAGTATCCAACGGATATCCATTTACCCGCTTCATCCATTGGATATGGATATGAATATGGATGGATGATGCGAAGTTAAATGGATATTGATATGGATATGGATGATACAAAAATAAATGGATATGGATATGGATATGACATCATCCGATCCATCGACATTCCTACATGAAAGGCTTAAAAAAAAATGCTTAAAACTATATACGATAACTCATGTCGCTATCAATCCGACCTAAAATGGTTAGGCTAAGCCTAAAACCTTCAAATCCCAAAATATTTTTGATAAATTACTTATCATATAGGTTAAAATAACCATATTCATATATTTAAACTACATCTTAGACATGTGTGTACAAAATAGCAATTTCTGAATTTTTATTTATAAACCTATATTAGATATGATACTAGTTTTCCGGTATTTAATATACTACGCTTAAACCCGCGTCGACATACGGACGATGCAAAATAACAATTTAAAAATATTTAAATGACTAATAAATACATATTCTTTTATATATAAAAATAAACATTAAAAGTAATTAAAAGAAAAAATAGTTTATTCATTCATAAGTTGCTTTAAATACCTTTTTACTAATCACTATTGTTAACATGTGATTATAAATCCCGTTGTGGTTGAGTGATATGAGATTTTTTGTTAAGGTTAAAATATATTGAAGAGATGTAAAAAGTAAAATTATTTCTAAAAGAAATAAAGAAGAATGTTTAAATTTATTATAAATAAAAGGTCAAATTTATTTTATTTATTTATTTGGTTTCATCGCTTAAAGAAATGACTAACTTGTTAAATTTATTAAAAATAAATTAGTAGAATAGATTTTCTAAAACCATTTATTTAATTGGTTAAAAAGAAAGTACTAATTGTTAAGTTTATTGAAAGAGAGAAAGTTCAAATTTGATTTTATAGATACTAAAAGTTTCTCATTGGTCAATTAAAAGGTTTTTTCAAATTCATTTTCTTTTATATATATATATATATATATATAATGGGTCACGTAATGAACAAAAAATATGACCGAATAAAATAAGAAAAAGAAAGAAAAAATTAATTATTTAGAAAATATAAATGACCTATATTAGATAAATTATTAAATGTAAAAAACTAAATTTTCCTAATTTTTAAAATTTCCTTTTTAATATATAAATATTATAAGTTAAATATTGAGTAGATAGCACAAGACTTTCTAATTCGCCGATTTCGTCTCTCAACTTTTTTTCTTCCACAATTTGTGTCCATAACTTGTTTTTTCCTTTTTTTTTTTGTCCCTATGTCAATTTAGAGTTAGCTTTTACCGTTAAATTTAACTGAACCAACTGAAAAGACCAAATATATAATTTTAATTTTCTTTTATTTATTTTAATTAATTAATTTTTTCTATTTACATTTTTTGTAAACTCGTGTGTACTTTTTCTCATACAAAACTTATATTTTTCACATATGTTTTTCGAAGACAATCTGTCACCGTCGATCGCCGCCATCACCACCTTCTCCGTTGAGAATCATATGTGATTTAAAAACTTAATTTTTGTATCGACTCCATGGAAATCATATGTGATTTTTAAAAACCTACAAAATTTATGTTTTTAAATCACATATGATTTTCAACGGAGGTGGTGGTGGTGGCGGCGACAACGATCGACGGTAACGGATGGTCGTCGAAAAACATATGTGAAAAATTAATTTTTGTGTGCGAAAAAGCACGTATGATTTTAAGAAGTAAAAAATTAAAAAAATTAAAATTAACTAATTATTTAAAATAAACAAATAAAAAACAAAATTTACATTTTTGGTCCTTTCAGTTAGTTTAGTTAACATTTAATGGTAAAAACTAACTGTAACTTGACGGAGGGACAAAAAACGAAAAAATAACAAGTTATGGACAAAAATTGCGAAAAAAAAACTCAAGGACAAAATCGGTGAATTGAAAAGTCTTGAGGGACAAAAATTGAAATTTACTCCTAAATGTTTATATTTATTATTCACATTTTTATATTATATTTAAAAGGTTTTATTTAAATTAGACGGGTTCATTATTTGTGCAAAACTAAAATGCACAATTGAATAATTTGGTTTTGACAATATTTTTTGTTTATTTGGTTTTTTGAAGATTGGATCATAATCGAACAATCTTTTGGAATTTAATTTTTTTTTTGATTTAATAAATTAGAATCAAATATAAATTAATAAGTTAAAAACATATATTGATCTTATTATTTGCTAATTTTTTGATGAGATTATATCATAAACGAATAATATTTTGGATTTTACATTGGTTTTTTGTTTCATATAGTAAATCTGAATATAAATCAAAAAGTAAAAAACGTACTTGTTAATCTAATAATAACAAAACAAAAATCAAACGGTTATTTTACATCCAAAAATAATAAAATAAAAATAAATGAAAAAGTATTGTCAATAACGAAAAATAATAAGTCATTAGCTTGTGTTTTATAGAATACATGATTACGTTTGAAATTTTGAATAATAGGAAATCGTTAAATTGAGTTTTAAAATTTACAAAGTTTAACACGTATTTCGGTATTTTTGAAAAAAATGAAAAAAACGATTGTTATTTTTTTTTTTTTGAGAATAAAAGAGTTATTATAAATTTTGGATATATATTTTAGTTTGAGAATGAAATAGTTATTAGTAATTCTGAAAATATATTTTACTTAAATGGTGAATATATTGTAGTTTTTGAAATTGATAATAAAGTAAGTTTTGATACTTATATGAAAAAGATTTATTATTATATTTTTATAGATCAATAAGGGATTATTAGAATTATATGGAGATATTTTAGTTAAATAGTAGAAATTTTATTTTTAGAAAATATACTAGCTTATTGACCCGCGTAATAGGAGGAGAACTATATCGAAACAATATAATGTTAAACAAAGAATATAATCTATATGAAAGATTAATAGAAGAGTTAATACATGGTTCGTCCCTATGGTTTGCACCATTTTCACCCGTCATCCCTATTACTTTTTTATTACACCACTGGTACCTAAGTTTAAAATTTGTTGCCTCCAGGGTCCCTATATTGGATGTGCCGTTAAAGGTGCCGTTAAGTCAGTGACATGTGAGTAACACGTGAGGGCAAATTTGTCTTTTTATCTTCTTCTCTCCCATTTTACTGTCCTTATCCCAAAACCTAATTTGTCTGTTTCCTAAATAGGTTAGAAATCATTCAGGTCCCTAAATTATTTTATATAAATTTCAAGATTCTCCGTATGTCTAAGGAGATATTGAGCTCCAAATATCCGCTGTCGTTTCAACCAGAAAAACTTCTTACGCAATTCGCTCCGTTTCGCTTCCATTACGAGCATTTCCTTGTTGATTTTCATCTGAAACTTCTCACGCGCCTTTTTGTGAACGTGAGGTGATTTTAAAACGGTGAATAGTGACCGTGTTGACGGTAATCCGATCTTACGTGTCTCCGGTGGAAGCTGCCAGTGGAGGTTTTTGTCGATTGATTCGAATGAGCGGATCATTATTTGCATTTTTGTTGTAGTGTCGGATTTGGCTCGTCGTGTTTCGTGACGGAGGGTAAGGTTTCCGGTGGGGGTTTATAGGAGGAATTTTCTGAGTGGTGATGTCATCACGGTGGTAATACGGTGGTGATACGGTGGTGGAAATGGATGGTGACTGGATTTCGGCGATTGGGAATTGGATCAGTGGTGAGTTAGGGTTTTAGGTACTGGTTAACAAAAGTTTTGAAATGATACAACTTTGTTGTTGTTGGTCCATACCGAAACTTAATGAATCTTAATTACAGATTTCGGGTAGGGTTTGATTGTAACTCTCTTCATTTCTTCCATTACTAGTTAACAAAAAATTTCGTTGTACTGTTTTTTTTTTTTTTTAATTTCGTTGAGAGATTTTGATTTGATTTTTTAATTGGGGAATCATGAAATTAGAATCATGGATTCTGGGTTTTTTTTAAGTGTTTTGATTGAATTGTTTTGGAATGGGGATTAGAAATTTGGGGAAGAAGATGGTAAAAAGACAAATTTGCCCTCACATGATAAGACTTAACGGCACCTTTAACGGCACATCCAAAATAGGGACCCTGGAGGCAACAAATTTTAAACTTAGGTACCAGTGGTGTAATAAAAAAGTAATAGGGATGACGGGTGAAAATGGTGCAAACCATAGGGACGACCCATGTAATTAACTCTTAATAGAAACTTATTAGTCATTAAACAAAATGAATTATATTAACAAATGTTACGTTGTTTCGCTTATACATAAGTGAATTTATCTCGAACTTTATGTCATTTGTTTTTAAATTGTGGAGTAACAGACATATTGACGATATTTGTAAGACAATTCGTGCATGTTGTCAACATGGGCTCGAAATTAAAGAAAAACAAATTAAAGAGAATATTATTAAATATAAGTCCTAAATTTTTTGAATATTATTATAGTAAAAAGTTAATTAATTTTATTTGAATATTATTAAATATAAGTCCTAAATTTTTTAAAGTAAAAGGGTTAAAATGAAGTTAGTATATGATGATATCATCAAATTAATCTAATGGCCTAAATGAAAGTTTAAAACTGATCTAACGGTTCAAACTTTGACATGTGACATTCTAAACCTCTCTTTTATTATATATTAAGATAAGATACAATCAAATTAAATAAATTGTTTTAAATAAACGATCAAACTGACCTTATTAATTAATTAAAAAGAAAGGCTCATATTAGTCGATAAAAGTATTTTCCAAATTCCCTTTTCTATATAAATATTATGATTAAGAAAAAAGGGAAAAAAAAAAAAAATCATGAGAAAGCATGACTTAACCTTTGGCCGCAACACATAGTAGTTTGGTTAACATCAAGATTGTGTGTACCTCTAGTATAGGGACATAGAGTATCGGATTACTCTTTATCCAAATATCATTTATATGACTGTGTCCCTTGCCTCGCCTTTAGGTAGTGAAGTGTGGAAATTACTTGCATGATAATTGAACAATTAGGATCTAATAAACTATTTAACAACGTGATATGTGAATATATGAACGAACAAAATTAATAAAGAAATATACACACAATATCCATTTAACTTTGATATATTATAACTTAACAAACATATTATAATATATCGAGAATACTAACAAACTAAGTAACTCTGACTTACAATTAAGGTAAGTTTACGAACCCATAAACTAACTTTTAGTATTCGTAACGTATAGATTATGATTAAATAGATTTTTTTTCTTTAGAGAACATCCATTTATACAATAGTTGGCCTCTGAATGTACTGATGAGTAGAAACTTCAGTAGATAGGTACTGATTAGTATTTGCACCTGGTTGATACTGATCAGTAGAACCCTTTGAACTTGAAGCTTCAGCTGATTTTGTACCTGTTCCTGCATCATTACTGACCACAAAATGATATCCTAAAGTTTTGGTTAGTTCATCTATATCAAATAGCCAATCAGGACCACTTCCATTTGCATTCAAGGTTTTCTCATTAAAAGTAACATTGGCACTTTCTTCTATAAGTTTAGATTTGATGTTATAAACTCTAAATGCCTTATTTTGTGATGAGTAACCTACAAAGAACCCTTCAATTACTTTGCTATCAAACTTTCCTAAATATTCTATTATGTTTAAAATTGTGCAAGGACACCCAAATGGTTTCAAGAAGCTTATGAGTGGCTTTCTCTTGCGAAAGAGCTCATAAGGGGTCTTTGTACATGATTTTACAATACACATTCTATTTTGAACATAACAGGCAGTGTTGACAGCCTCTGCCCAGAAAGTGATGGGAAACTTAGCATCTGCTAACATAGAACGTGCTGCCTCTATGAGAGTCCTATTCCTCCTCTCAACAACACCATTTTGTTGAGGAGTCCTAGGGGCACTAAATTGTCTTTCTATGCCTTTCTTCTCACAGAACACATTCATGTCATGATTCTTAAATTCAATCTCATTGTCACATCTAATGGTCTTTACTTTCTGATTTGTTGTGTTTTCTATCCTAACAAGAAAAGATCTAAGAATTTCTCCTGTTTCATCTTTAGTGTTAAGAAAGAATACCCAAGTAAACGTGAGAAATCATCAGTAATAACCAAACAATATGACTTATTTCCCATACTTTGGATATGGGTTGGGCCAAAAAGATCAATATGCAACAGTTGTAAAATGGAATCATTTTAATTAACTTCTTTAGATTTGTGAGACACTTTGTGTTGCTTGCCTTTAAGACAAGAAACACAATGATCAAAACATGTAAATTCCTTTTGAGGAAGACCTCTTACAAGATCATTTTTGACAAGTTTATTCATGTTTTTGAAATTCATGTGCACATTCTTCTGTGCCACAAAGAGGACTCATCTAAAGATGCTTTTGATATAAAACAGTGTTCCTTTTCCAACTGTGCATTGGCCATATCCAAACAGCATACATTCTCTCTCCTTGGTGTTCTCAAAATGATCATGCTTTCACCAATTTTGAACCTAGGATCAAGAACTATACATTCCTTTGTGGTGAAAAATACAAGGTTCTTGCTGTCACATACCTGAGATACACTTACCAGGTTGTATTTCAGCTCTTTGACATATAGAACATTGTCAAATTTCATTCTGCCACAAGTAACTGTGCCTTTGCCAGTTATTCTTCCTCCCCTGGAATTACCCCCAAATGCAGCATAACCTCCATCATATTCTTCAAAGTTTTCCAGGAAGTCCTTGTTGCCAGTCATGTGCCTTGAGCATCCACTATCAACATGCCATAGTTTCCATAGTCCTCCTCTTTCGACTGTTGGCTTGCTCTGCACATGAAAACGGGTTAATTCTTTTTAGGAACCCAAGCCATTGTTTTCTTGGGTTGTCCTTTAGCATCATTGTAATTAAATTGCTTTAAGTAAAGAGATGATGCATGCAGGGTTGTGATCTTAACAATTGAAGTGTCAGGGGTGGAATCAGTAGTGATTTTGTTAATGTTTTTGTTGCTACTGACAACCCACACTTTGTTGCTACTGATGTCAGTTTTTCTTTTGGTATTACTGACGTCAGTACTCACACCCTTTTGACTCTTTTTGCTACTAACGACAGTTTTTGTTTTGATCCTACTGTTGTCAATACACTTGGTCTTTACTGTTTTTCTTTTCATAGTGTGTCTACTGATGTCAGTAGATACCTTTGCCTTTGCCTGTTTGTTACTGTTGCCAGTAGCTACCTTATCTTTTGCAGAGTTTCTACTGATATCAGTATTAATTTTGTTTGAAATCCTTTTTCCGTTGAACACTTGATTGCAATAGCAGTTTTTCGCTATGTGTCCAATTTTACCACAAATGTAGCAACATTTGGTTTCTGATTTTATGAATTTTGGATTTCGTTGTGTCATTAAATTGTTCAAGTTTCTTTGATTGCCACGTGGTGGAGTTTTAGCGCAGTTACAAGAACAATGTTTGACTTGATTTGACACTTTTGATTTTTCAATCGTCAAGGTTTTTGTGCAGTTTTAATTGGCACAGGTTTTGATTTGTTAAAATTCTTTGACGTTGAAGCATCAATTTTCTTAGCAGTCTGAACTTTTGTTTTCTTTACAGTTTGAGACGCTTGAATGACTGGTTTGCTTGAGATGATTTTGATAGGAGTAATTGGTTTTTCAAATAATTTTGGAAATAATTCTTTTACATCCTTTTCAACATCAATTTTAACAGGGTATGGGCTCAATAAGTCTTTTACATTTTCATTCTCCTTCTGAATGTCATAATCAGGGGTTGGAGGAATGTAATTTTGGTTAAATGGTGGTGACACATTGTTGTACCCAATTCCTTCTTTTGACTTGCCATGAATTTGACTCTTTAGGATTTCATCCACTGTTTTTGAAGATTTTTCATATTTAGTTATTGACAGCTTCATTCTAGCTTGGTCTCAGCCATTTTGATCTCTATGGCATCAACCTTTTTTAATGCACTGTTTCTTTCCCATGTCAAATACTCAATTTTTTCTTCATATTTTAGTTCATTTTGTTGGTATGCCTTGACTTGGTTTTCAAAACTAATTATGATGTGCCTATACTCATTTTTACTTTGATTGGCCAATTTCAGTTCATCAAAAACCGTTTGGTTGTGATCCCTGTACTCTTTCAATTGTTTAATGCAGTTTGGAGTACACAGGTTTGAAAGTACCTCATTTGGAATAGCTTCATTCACATTTGCCATCAATGCTTGATTAGTCACAGCATCACCAGCTTCAAAGCTCCAATCATATCCTCCTTCTTCATCAGTTTTTGTTGTGAGAGTTGTGGAAGATTTCTCTTGGTTGCTTTGATTTCTCTGAAATCCTCCCTGTCTTCCTTCATGGTGTGGATTTTGTGCACGTTTTTGAGTATTATCCTTGTTTGGACATTCTCTAGCAAAATGACCTGGTTCTTGACAATCATAGCATTTTACCTTGCTTTTGTCAAAACCAGCATTGTCATTTCTCTTGACAGGAAAATTTCTTCTTCCACTCCTTTGAATGAACCTTCTTGTTCTAACACTTAACATGGCCATTTCCATTTGAGGTCCATTTCTTCAAGATCATCAGCATTGAGTTGTTCCAGGTCCTCAATAATCAAACCTGAGTTCACATAGCTATAAAAGAACGCTTCTCTAGCTGTGTCATCCAAGTTCTCATATCTTGGTCCTTTTGAAGTACCACTTCCACTAGCTACAAAACCTTGGTCACAAGGAGTTGCATTTACTTCAGGAGCTTTTGTTGACACAAAAGCAATATTCTGTGGACTGCTGCTTGTTTGACCATTCTTTGAGCTTACTTCCCCTTCAAACACTCTTAACTCATTGAAGACATCATCAAGTTCCATATATTCCAAGGCATCTCCTTGCCTATAGTTGATGGAATATGGAATCCATTCTTCAGGAAGAGACCTTAAGAACTTCCTGTTGAGGGTGTCTTTGGAAATGTCAATACTTACTATTTCCATTTCACTTGACAGTATGTTAAATCTGTACAAGATCTGTGTCAAAGCTCTCCTCTTCCTGCTTTGAAGGCTTCAAATTGTTGATTCAAGACCTCCTTATAGTTTCTTCTAGTGCTTGCATTTCCACCAAACCTTTTCTCTAGAGACTCCCAGAGAGTCTTTGCATCTGTGTATTTGCAAAACTTGTGTTAGTAGTCATTTGGAATAGCCAACAGCAAGCTGCTTAAAGCTTGACTCTCTATATGTCTTTGTTTCTTTTCTTGATCTGTGGGTGGAGCAGCTTCTGTGCTTCCAGCTGCAGTGGTTATGGATTTGTTACCATTTTGAACCACTTCCCACAAAAGGTAGTTGGTTTACAGCATATATTGGTGAATTTTGATTTTCCATATATTGCTTGAACACCATCATTCAAGTCTGCCATTTTTAAAGATTTTTTTAAAGTTTTTTGAAGATTTAAACACAGTTGTTTAACCCTTGTTTTAATTAGATCTAGAGCACTTGAATGCTCTGATACCAATTGTGAGGATCGAATCAATTAGAAAACAAGATTAATTGATTTAATGATTTAGATCTAACAATCACAAATGTGTTGCAGCGGATAAACACAAATGGTATTGAACAAGGTCAAGATTAATTGAGTTAATTTGTAAGAATGAACGATAAGAACAAATAACACAATTTATCAAACAACACCTCAATTGACTTGTATTAATTTCGAGAGAATTACAAAATTATACAGTCAACGTTATCATCTCAATGTGATAAAGGAATTAATAAATACAAATCCTTGAGGCTACGAAGCTATGATCAAGTATAATTACACTTTTGTAAAACTAATACTTTAATCTATAGCCATACTCTATAAGTATGGTTAATCTCTAATCAACCTGTCTAATCAACTGAAAACAACAACTCCCAATAAAGCGCTCTGCAACAGCACGTGAAAAGTACTTTAGTTGTTGACAAGCTTCAGTAGTTAAGGATCTTCATCAGCAATCATCGCCGGTGATTACCCACCTCTACTGATCAGTCGAGGACGATGGGTTTCTACTGATCAGTATGTGACTACTGATCAGTTCTTCAAAAAAAGGCTAGATACTGATCAGTTCTTATAAGCTAGATACTGATCACTACCATGAGACCAAAATATATGTTTTACTGCTGATCAGTAGATAAAGACTATCTGCTGATCAGTAGCAAAGCATACTTAAAGAATTATGTCCAACAGTATCTTGTGTATATATATTTGTAGTATGTAACGTGAAAAGGCAACCATTCAATCAAATCTCATATTATAATAGTCATACTTACATATGAGTCTTTTGACAAACACGAACTTTGTTAAAAACAAGACTTATATGGATTAATTCACATATGTTCTCAATGTGTAGATCATGCAATCCGTTAGATACATACATCTCTATAGACGTATATATTTATTTTTTAGTGAGCAAATGCGTATAACCTTAATGGGTTTTCACACATTTAACTAAACTAAAAGTATAAAGCAATGACACGAACCTAAACCTTCACGCTACTTTCAAGTAAGAGTAGGAAAAAAATAATCATTTATAAGCTATAAAATTGTTAATAACAAAAACTATTGTTCATAAATAAATAATTGCTTATATTTAGTCCATACAAAGCACTTGTACAATAGAATTCCTATTACAAACATGGAAGAAGTAATCACATTGCTTTGTTTAATTCTAATTCCGATTTGAAATTAATAAAGGAAAAAAGAAAAGCATAATATATATTTTTTCAAAGGCTTTACATGTTGAACCAAAAGTTGGGGAACATATTGAATCTTTGTTAATGACTTTGAGCAAAGAATAGCTAAATTTAGTACCCTACAAATCTTTGGAAACAAGTGAGTGACAAGAACCCATTAACATATTTGCCTTTTGTTTAATCAAATCATTCTTTAATCCAATATACTTTGTTCCATTCTCACTAACCATTTATGTTATTTTCACTTTTCTCTCAATTCCCAATTTCTATATTTATTCAATTGAAAAACTAGATGTGACATCCGGTAGCTAGAAAGACCCCACCAATTTATGTGATAGTCCAATCATATATCAAATATAATGCTTCTCTTTGTCATCTAAGTCAAGGTATAAAAAGGTGGTAATATATCAATCAAGCAATCTAGTATAATTAGGACATTATTTCAATTGGTTGTCTTGTTAGTGTTGTGGACAAAAAGTGTAATCATGCATTAACAAATTTTGATTTTAAACAAGACAAGTTAGTGTATAACGGAATATGATGTTTAAATTATATTAACCTTTTTGGGTAACTGACTTAAAATAAGTCGGTAAATATCCTTAAAATGGATGCACCCTATGGGAATTGAATATTAAACCTCTCATTCTTCTTGTGAGTTTATCCAATTCGCCACCGGACCAACTCATGAGAACAAATTACATTATCTTTATATCATAAATTTCTCTTTTATGGTCTGGGTAATTGACAAGACTTAACGAGTGGAAACTATAAACTATGTGAATCGTTTATCGATGTACTTTTAGTAGTTTACTTGGTGCTATTCAAGCTGAAGAGAAGGTCTTCTATAATTCTATAACTTGATCCTGAAATAAGTTTTGGATGCGTTTAGATTGAACTAAACTGCCTAAGTGACAAAATTTCGATTAAAGAATAGACAAGTGTAATGTTAAATTATTGACCATGAAGGTCATGAAGAAAATAATAATCGATCACAATTTATTCGATTTCTACAGCAAACTAGATGCAAAAATTGACCAACATGCTGAGAAAACTTAACGTAGCGATGATTTGAGATGACGAACATACAATAAAGTGCCGACATTGATAACTTTTCTACACTTTTAGATCTAACATATGGGATCTTTATCACTTGTTACTCAAGATTTTCTATATATGTTTGTGTAAGGATTTAACTTTTTGCTCTAGCTACACTATAACTATATGTGATGTTGATGAAAAGGAGTAAAGCTACATGCATGGTGTAATATGTCATGTGATATTGGGGAATATGGAACTTGTTTTACTAGGATCCAGATTATTCATTACGTTATGTCTTTTCGAACATGAATTTGAATACCCTATCTATCCCGAATATGCAATTAGCTTCATAGATGCATCAAATGTTGAACGTATGTATACATGTATGCACATACAAACACAAGCACACCACACGGATTTAAGCAAACATTATCAAACACACCCGTCTAGTTTTGCAACTTACGGAATTCATCTTACAATTTTTTGTCTTACGGTTAATATAATACTTAGAACAATATACATTACTTAAAACGAAATATTATTCTAATATTTCCGATGCAAGCCCTTCAATCAAATATTTATACTCAGATATTTTTACAAAGATCATTTACCCTAAGGATGATGATTGATTTAACATGAGTTGATTGAATTTTTAAAAATCTTTTTCGGTTATCAAATAAAAGAAAATTTACATTATCCACCCCCTTAACCCTATATATGATTGACCTAAACAACTAGACTATGAGCCGCATAACAAATCAAACGTGATATGAGAACAAAGAAAATGTTCTAACTCATTTGACAATAATTGAATGGGTTATATTCACATTTAGGTTGATGTTTTACATCTATATATCAACTTTAAGGTTTGTGGTTTAAAATTTGCATTTCCGATGTAATTTTAACGTAGAAATTTGATAATTTTTTTGGGGAAAACTACTCTAAATTTATAAAGTATACCTAAATTACTAATGTAGGGAAAATGCACTGGATGACCATCGTACTACCACAAAATATCCGTATAGGTCATTGCACAAAATTTACGTCTATCTACATCACTATACCGCATTTTACCGTTTAAATTATAACCTTAACTTTAAGAAACCGTTTAAATAGATCAGTTTGGTGACCTGCAACCTGTTGGTAACCGCCACGTCATCGGTTTTATAATAATCCTTCTCCAACTTTATAAAGCAAGAATTGCAGGTTGGCAACAAAAGTCTAATAGCACCCCTCACAACATCAATTAATTACTGATAATGTCGAATAGCATCAGATCTTAACAAAAATGGAGATTAACAAGCTCAGATCAGAAGCAAAATTAACAACAAATCGCGGTAAATCCTCAAATTCAAGCACGGTTAACATCAATTAACTACTATTTAACGTCAATTAACTACTAATTATTCTCAATAAACAACCATTATTAAATATCAAAATGTAAAAAGAAATAATTAATTACAAAATAGCAGGTGTGTAAATGCCTAACTTAGTTCATCACGTTTGTAGAGAGAGGAAGAGATTCAACTAAAGAACACGTTGATTGATTGAATCACGTTGTGTAAATGCCTAACTTCCGATTTTTTTCGCATTTCGATTTCGATATCGATATACTCCTTCATTGTCTTCACATCCCCTTCCTCCTCCTCTTCTTCAATCACATCATCTGAAACCCTAATTTCATCACTTTCTTCAAATTGATCTTCGTTTATCTCGATTACGGGTTCCGGAAACCCTAATTTCTCACATCACACGATTTCCGTCTCAGATCCGTAAGCAAATCACACCAACAACGGATTTGCTCCGACGAAGTTCCGGTACCGGCGCCGTCTCCGGAGCAAAGCCGTGGTTTTTACTCCAGCGAGTACAAACAACGGTTTTCTAACCGGAAGAAGAATCTAGACCGGAGAGACGGTCTCGTAAACACAAGGCGCAGAAACCGGTGACAGGTTCGCTAGGGTGACGATGACAGGCGGTGAATTCTGCAAATGGAGATCTGGAATTGGGAGAGATGATATGCACTGAGACCTTCATAAAAAAGAGAGAATTCCGCAATTTAAAATGAAAGAGAGATAGAGAGAGAGAGAGTTAGTGGAGGTGACGTCACCGGTTTTTGACCGGTTGTTTGAAAAAAAGTGGTTTAAATAAACGGTAAAATGCGGTCTAGTGATGTAGATAGACGTAAATTTTGTACAATGACCTATACGGATATTTTGTGGTAGTACAATGGTCATTCAGTGCATTTTCCCACTAATGTATATATATCTCACTTTAAAAGTTTCAATATAGTATCAAACTTTTAATCCGTTGTTATTGTATGAACCGAGTAACTGCTTCTTTATTATATGAAAAGATTTTTTTTTCCTAATGTAGTATTTGTATAAGTGTTATTGGTTGACCTTAATTTGACTAACTGACAAATGGACTTCTGTTAGTAATGCGTCAAAGGAATTCAAAATCTGTGGGATGAGAAAGCAATTTTATCAAAAACCCGCACTATCGGTTCCTATAATATCCGATGTAATAACTTGCTTCTTCTAAAAAGGAACATTTTCTTTTAAAAAACGTTAACAACGATCTAGAGACGGAGCTTCATACATTCAATTAATGCTCGGTAGCCATTGGTTTGTGGAGTGTAATAGCCCCTTGGTGTAACATCGGTTAGCTTATCTCTACTATGATTAATAGCTTCAACAAATGAGGGGAGAAAAGAATAGAAGGAAAAATAAAACAGTAGAACGGAAGAATGGAGAAAAGAAGTTTTTTTTTTATTTTTCGTGTTCCCGAGATGGGAAGAGTTGCAAAGAAAAGAAAGAAACTTTTTTTTTACTGTGTGTTCCAGAGTCAGAAAGAAAGAAAAAGAAAATTATTATTTTACAATTATACTAAAATCAATATTTACACAAAAAAAATTGCACATGAATTACGTCTTCATTTTCTATCATCAAGTATTAATTAATATGTTATTTAGTCAAACCAAGATAACTTTTACCTTTTTTTCATAGAAAATCACATGATTATTACTACGTACATAAAGCAAGTATATAGAATATAGATGTAAAAATTGAATACTAACCTAATGTAAGAGTTGCAGACTGCAAAATTTTGTAAAACACAAAAAAAAATTATATGACAAAGAGAAAGATTTTATAATAAAAGAGAGTTCTGATACAGTTCAATTTCTTGGAGATATATTCGAAAAATTATAGTATAATTTATATTTTTATTTATATAATAATAAACAATTTATAAAATAATAATAAATCATGTTTTTATTCTAATTGAAGCACACTATTTTCTAATTTAAATAATGTTGCAGACTATTTTTCTACGTGGTTAGATATATATGATGCAATTTTTCTAATTTAAATAATATTTATTATTATAAAAATATTATATATCAATTAAATAAATCATATAAATATTAAAATAATGAAGAAAATTCAAGCAAGATATATTCTTTTGTTATGTTGAGGATAATTTGGGAAAAAAAATATTTTACCCATGTTTTGGATTTGATTTCTATTCAAATCTTTTCAATTTTGTGAGGAAGTTTAGGAGAGAAAATAGGTAATATATTTCTTTCCATTTCGTTTCTCTTCTCTCCCTCCAAAAACTGTGGAACACGATTATTATTTTTTAATCTATCCACTTCTTTCCATTTCTTTTCTTTTCTTTAAAAAAAAAACTCGGGAACACAGTGGTGGTGCGTGTGACCATGTGGATTCTTTGGCGGTCTAAAAACAGTTTCATGTTCAACAGCAAAAAGCCTAGACGAGACACTCTATGTGATGATGTTAAACCTCTTTCATTCATTTGGATATCTAGTAGAGATACGGAAAATCCAATTAAATGCCTTGAGTTCATTGCAATTGTTCCTTTTGCTTCTAGTTTTCTTACTAGATTTGCTTCTTTTTAAATTTTGCCTTCGAAAAAGAGAGTAAGAAAGATACAATAATAACAGACTCAAAATTTAATACACGTCACTTTAAACTTACGATACAAACAATATCAACTTATTGCATATCAAAGTTAATTTAAAGTAGTTTTGCCTAGTTCAAGTTCCAAAATTTAACCTTAGCTCAGAAATGAGGTTTTTATTGCATATCAAACTTAATTTATATCGTAAATCTGCAACATTACACAATATATATTTTTACGAACAACTAATGGGATCTCCAAACATAAAGTAATGAGAAAGATAGTGAGGGGGGGGAGATAAATAGCTTATACTCGATGCACATAGATTGGCCTAAAAAAGGAGTTGCATATGAAATATGAAACCTTATAGATCATTCAAGTTTAACCTAATCTAAAAGCAAATAAAAGATAAATACCAATTCAACATTGACAAATGCAATCCCAGACTTTTAAAGTTTCCGACACCATAAGCAAACTGACATCAAGAGTTTGAAGATATTGCCACCTCAAGTTTCTTGCACTCACTTCTTAACTTTTGCTGTCTTGCCAAAAAAGAAACGATGCTGCAAAAAGAATGCCAATGTTACAGCAAATTCGACTTATCAAAACTCATAACCTAAAAAGGATAACAAGACCTACCCAAGCAACAACTGAGAGAGACTGTAACCAATTAACTTAAGCCTTGGACTGTAGACCGGATATTGTAGACCTTAATATCTGATCCCCAACTATTGATCTCAACTTCCTAATAAACTCTTCCCGAGTTGTTTTCTTTCCCTACAAAATCACCGAAAATTAGTGAACACAAGTTTAAAACCCAAGACAATTTGATACAGATAATGTGTGGTGTTGATGACGCTTGCGCATACCCTAAGAGACTCATATAAGATATGGACTAGCTTCATATCATTTGGAGCTACTTTATCCGATATAGCTTCAAACAGCTTTGAGAAAGGCATCCATGGAGAATTAGGAGCCCTAGATGTACTCGATCCGACACTGGGAACCTTTTCCGCAGGCATGCCATTAATACTTTGATATTGAGGGTCGGTCTTCTCCTAAAATAATGAAAAAAAAAATATCAAGAAAAGGATTCCTAAGAGGGAGCATCCACGAGTAAAATTATTATCAGAAAAGAGAAACGCTCACCGTTTTAATAGGAGAGTAATCTATCTGCAACGGTGGTACCTGGGGATCTTGAGTTGTTACCTTCGAAGGCAAATCAACCTTGTTTCCATCTATAATCAGATTGCCTGCATTATCAGGAACATAAGTTATAAGAGGATAATCGTAATTAGGGTTTCTATTTATATGTAGAACACTAGAGATGTTATCATATATAGCTTAGGTCTGTCAAATGTGGGAAATATGTGAGATTCTAATAAAATTATGCCAAAAAAAAAAAACAATTGTAGTTTCCCTACTTGTCCTCTCTTTAATCCCTCTAATCTATAATAGTTGCTAATTTTCCGAGAACTTATGACATGATTGTAACCAACTGATATCGGGATTATACCAAAACTAAGCAATACATCTCCTTGTCGAGCTGAGTGCCAGTTTAGTGACAATCTTCAATGGAACTATGCCACCCGTTCTTACCTTGCAAGTTCTAAATTCTCTCAGTCACTTTTATCGTAATACTTTCTAACGAAACTATACTTACGGCCTTAGAAAATTGTAAGGCAGTTTATTGGTCTAAATCATACTGAACTGGAGATTAAAATTCTAAAGTAATTGTTTCGAATACTGGACCTGCTTCAACCGGTAAAAAATCATTGCTTCACAACCAAAGAGGAATAGAAGAATCAGGATAGAATTTGAAAAATATAGGAAACGTTGTAATCAATGAGGACAAGTTGGGTAATGGAAAAGAAAAAAACAACTACCTTCAGCACTTGAAGACATCTTGAAACTAACTTCATATTCGGGATAGATATGGGTATTGATATTCATGTTCCAAATGACAAAATGATTTGGATTTTGCAGATTATCAACTCCACTGTCAAAGCGCTCATCACTTGGATAAAACTGTTTAGAACCAGGTAAAACAAGTTCCATATTTCCAAGGATCACACGGCATAAGACCATGCATCTAACTCCTTTTTCGTCAACATCACAAGTAGTAGCACTGTAACGAGAGTAGACAATAAAAATCCTTACACAAAAACATACATATAAAAGCAAGAAAAAGAACTAACAAAAGTATCACCTCAAATCATCTCTCAAAACAATAAACATAAAGCTTATTTATACCTGTTGTGGGCAGAATCGACAGCTGTAAAGTGAACCCCATACCCATACCTTCCAAGTTTTGAGCCATCGTGTCCGAGGCCAAGAATCACAGTACCACACGGTGCATCTGTAAGAGATGCAAACCAAGCATATTGCACATTTGCTTTTCCGCGAAGCTTCTGTGTAATTTCAACCTGCTTCTGAAAAAGCTCTAGCCTCGCTTCCATAATACCACCAGAGCATTTCTTGACATCAATAGCATCAACCTTTAATGCTGGATTTATTTTTATGCCCTTGATGAACATATTTTTAACGGACTCTGGGTCCATGGTTTTTCTAAAAGTCGGAAATGCATTTAGTCGGTTGTCACTATGATTTAGATTGTGCTCATTAGTTTTACAACCTTCCTGGTCAAATTTGATCCTCTTAATATTTGACTCTTGGACATTTGACTCGTCCGTGTATTCCTCAAAATTATTGTTACTTAGTCCATTTAGTTCAATCTCAACATGCAACTTAATTTCAGGAGTCATAGATGACTCTAACTCAACACCTTCTAAATCTTTCAGTGCCTCGGACTTATTGCATTGATGACTTTCATAACTAGAAGGGAAAAAGCAGCTACCTGTGTCATCGATCCACGCTATAGGTTTCTGTACACCAGTTTCCAAATCTACTTCAGTCATATGTAAGAAATCTAACATTAGATGGCGCCCATTAAACTTAACTTCAATCGCTGACTTCTTTGCGAAAAAGTCTTCTTTAACCAAGTCGATAACTTTTTGGGAAAAATCATTCCATTGACCATCTTGAGAGAAAAGCAAACGTTGGGGTGCTCCACTTTTCATAAAATTTGAGTAATTTTTGAGTAAAACTTTCTCAGAAGAGGAAACTGTATCTCTCTTGCCGCTTTCATCTCTCTTTCTCTTTCCAGTTTTGTTCAATAAAGGGGTGGGCCTTACAGCCAAAGCCCGGTTGCTAGCTTTAAGTATCTGAGATACACGTTTTCTCTTTGAATCAACAATCACCCTACTACCACTGTCTGATACTTTAACCCACTTCGATGCCATTTATCTACAAAGCTAACTGTATTTATACAAGTAAACCTAAATATCACCTATCTGGAGTAATGTACAATACTCAAAACGAGGCGTTGAAGAAACTGCAAATCCAACATAACGAGAAAAGGTAACAATCAGTTGAGACATCCGCTTATTCCTAAATCTTAATTGCACAAAATATCAATTACATGTAAATTTTTTGCAGGTTTCAATAAGAATATCAGAGGTAAAGTATCCAACACCGCCGATTAGTTTTTAAAAAAAGAAAATCCAAATAACTGCATCCGAAACGTATTGTTCATCCAATTAACTGTAAAATTATTAATTCGTTTCATTTATTTCTTTTCTTCATCAAGGATCAGTTCAAACTTCAAACCGTGACATTTTTACTTTGAACTCAGAAATTCGTGCTTCTAGAGAACAAAACATATTGCATAAATGGTGGACCATTCATCAAAAGTAATGCATACAACAACATTGAGCACCATCAACTTTTACTAGCCTAATGAATCCAAGTGCTAGAAAACATTAATATCATGTCAACTTTTCAAACTACTAACTAGAACTTCCACGTAGAAGTACTAGCGGGTAATAATTATCTACGAATAGAAAAGAAAAAAAAACTCTTTCAGGGTGTTTGCATGCACACGGATAGTACGCAATTAATATTTCAAAGAGGAAAAGAGATCTTTTTGTTTCAAGTAAACAAAAACAATACAAAATCGCCTACACCTGAAAGACAAGCGGCTCTTCCGTTGCCTTCTAAGATGTAAATTCCCAATCAAATTAAACGTTATCCCTTTAACTTTACCCTACAAGGAACCCAAGAACTAGAAAACAGAAATACAATATCGACTTTTCAAATTACTAACTACAACTTTCATGTAGAAGTACTAACGGGGCAACAATCATCAAAAAAATAAACTAAAAACGCTTTTAGGGTGTTTGAATGCACACTGATATCCATATCCACGTAATTAATATTTCAAAGAAGAAAACAGCAAATCTTACAAAAAACGTTGAGATGTAGTAAATTCCCAATCAACTTGAACATTAAGATCCACGTCTTCAAATCAATTTTTATAATTATCCCACTATAAACCTTCCCAAATGAGAATCTATATCAAAAAATACCCTTATTTGTAAATTCACCATACCGGGGCCTATTGACCAAACAAGAGAAATCATTTATGGAAACTATGATAATCTTATTAGGAAACTAAATGTTAATTTAATTGTCTTTCCTTTACGGTTCTGATATTATGTTAAAGTTGAAAAAACGTGTACACCACATATATACTGTCCATAATCATAATGTTTTCCTTTTCAAGAAACAAACTGATCAGACGCCTGAAATGGGATAGGTGGATAGCTTTGTGGAATGAAAAGCCATAACGGAGTGAATCTTTGAAAGGAAAAAAGATGAAGAAAATCACAACAAAAATTGCGTAGCACGTTTTCGATTTATCATGCAATGGAAAAGCGAGAGCTTCCAGCAAATACAAAATATCAAATACATGTCCGAAATATATGTATGTATACGCTGTAATACAGCAACTCGTCAGTTAGAAAATATACATAGCCAGAGTTGAGCGTTTAAGATTTCAAAGCTTGCGATAAAAACTCTCTTTATGCAAGCAAAATTCTTTGTCACGAATAACAAAAAAAATCTAACGGAATAAAACCTAACCAAATACAACAATGATTAACATAATTATACCATAACTTGAGCGACTGAATTACAAAACAATGCTCAACAACAACAAAGTTAAGAGAACATACCATTTTCAAAAACTAGCTTCACTTGTGCACAATGCGGCCATTTTCCTTCCATCGCTTGAGGTCGACAAATTTCTAATCTTATCATTAATTAATTAATTACAGCTCTATTGAATACTACACTGAAACACAAAACATCGGTTAAAACTTGTAAATAGGCACAATTAAAAGAACAAAATTTCATTTAGATATATAATCTATATATTATCACCGACAAACAAATTACTTGTTTCCCGATCAATCAAAGCATGAAAAGTATATTATCACCAAAAGCAACACCATTTTATAAGTTTACTCCACGGTTTCCACTTAGTTACATGGCCAAGTCGATATTTTTAACATAAACGTGGACTATATCTACGTAAACTTTCGGTCATGATAACTACGAGCCTAATATTATCAAAGTTACATAAATTGCAAAAAACGAATTCACCATGCATAAGCCAAATTCATTCAAAAATTCTACGACACAATTTATAATCGATTAATCATGAACACTCGATTATCGATATCATAGAACTTTTTCCGAAGCACAAAACTATTCATCCGCTTAATATCGTAATCGTTAAACTCAGAAAAATAAACAATCTAACAAAAAAATTCACAAAAAAATTCAAACAACAATTAACATACATATAGTGACAGATCAAACAATATAAGCATCTATAAATCAGTAAAAAGTCAAATTAAACTACAATTCAGTACCGATCTGGTAAAAACCCTAACAATTACCGTTTAAAAAACTTACCAAATAAAAAAAGTAAAATTCATCAAATCGGATGAAAATTGGTGAAGATAAATCAATGAAATAATAAAATAATTGATTGAATTGTTAATATAAGTCGTTGATTGTTCATAATAAATTAAAAAGGGGGAAATTGGATTTTATTTTTTTATTTTTTTGGGAGGAAATGAAGAAGATGAAGATAACGGCGTTTGATGAGTTGGAATTGATGCGATTTTATGTGGAATTGCTTGACGGAAAAGAAACGGCGAGGTTGAAATTATTCGGTGAATTGGGGTTGTGATTTAGGGGTGGTGAAGAGATGTGATACGATGTCGTTTCCAGAGGGTTAAACGGCCAACTTTTGACTTTTGGAAGGTTTGTTTTTTTAGTTAATTGCATAAACGTCCTTATGGTTTGTCGAGATTACAACTTTTGTCCTTATGTTTTCGACAATATAAAAACGGTTTTCTGTGGAAACTTTTTTGTATGGATATCGTTTTTGGTATTGACAGTTTATGTAATTAAAAAGTCTATGTCAAGGAGATATCGGCAAAAAAATAAAAAAAATTCCATAAATTGTAATTAGATGTTTAGAAAAATAAGACGAAAGTTTTAATTGTGTCAAATCACATAGACGATTTATATAAATAGCTCTTTACTTTTTTAAGAACTAGATTATTGTCCCGCGATAGTGCGAACATATATAAAAATTGAATTGTAAACATTATGTTTATGTAGATTTTAAGTTATTATGAAAAGACAATGTTATACGTATAATAACATATATACATTTACGTTTATACACATGTTGTTATAATTATAATAACATATACACCTTTACGTTTTTACACATGTTTTGATATTTTTTATTAGGAGATTTTGAAATAACAATAAGGTAAATCATAATCCAAATTGAGTGATTTTATAAATAAATTAGAATTTTGTTTTTATTTTAGTTGAGATAGGAATTAAAGAGAGAATGTTATTATGTATTGCAATAGTGTGTAAATGAAAGTAGTATTTGATGACATCATCAATTTGATCTAACGGTTGAAATCAAAAAAGTTAACCCATCCAAAGGCTCTTACTTCGCCATGTGGCAATTAAGGTCTCTCTTTTATTATATATTAAAGATAAAGATTAAAGATACCATAAATGTACACGTGCTATGCAACGGTAATAAAAATATGTTATGGTGATTTCTAGTAATGAAATATATATTTAAAGTAGTGGTATTTTTAATAGGTTATACTTTTAAGTGACACAACGGCGAGATAGTAGACAGTAGTTATAAACATATTATTAAGTTAAAATTAAGTGTCAGTGTCGAACTTACATTGAATGTTATATATGTTAACATATTATTTATTTATAATTTATAATTCTATTGAAACATGTTTTTCTTTTTCTTTTTACATGAACTAATAAAATTCCAAGTCACTAAATTTGTGTTATGTTTAAAACTAACTCAACTTGTTTTGAATTTTACATTTTAATAAAATTTGATATTTAATACAATGTAGTTAGTATTAAAATGTATAAGTTACACATTTATATGATGTAGATTAAAATAAAATGGATAATGGAGATTGAATCTTCTTAAACTTTAAACTTAAAAAAAAATATAGCTAATATGCTTTATAATTTATATATAGTATATAATTTATATAGAAGTTAAGATAATTGCTCTTCCTTATAATCAAGCAAGATTATGGTAAGTATTATTCATATTTTTGTTAGAAAAAATTACATAAATCGTCCATATGATTTATATCAAATTAGTATGGAACATATCAAAGTAATATTTGACAAAATTACACTATGGTAACGTTTATAATAGTTTCTCATTCGTCCCTGAAATTAAGTTGAATTTAATAGTATATAGTTCGACCATAAAAATAATTATGTAGTAAGAGTTTCTTTTTCGATAGATTAAAATAAAATGGATAATGGAGATTGAATCTTCTTAAACTTAAAACTTAAAAAAAAATATAGCTAATATGCTTTATAATTTATATATAGTATATAATTTATATAGTAGTTAAGATAATTGTTCTTCCTTATAATCAAGTAAGATTATGGTAAGTATTATTCATATTTTTGTTAGAAAAAATTACATAAATCGTCCATATGGTTTATATCAAATTAGTATGGAACATATCAAAGTAATATTTGACAAAATTACACTATGGTAACGTTTATAATAGTTTCTCATTCATCCCAGAAATTAAGTTGAATTTAATAGTATATAGTTCGACCATAAAAATAATTATGTAGTAAGAGTTTCTTTTTCGACATTTCGAACCAAAAAATGAATTATGCGGTAACCGTTTATAATGGTGGGCTAAGAAAAATTAAATAATGTGTGGTAACGATTTCTTTTAGTGTCTCGTTTTAGGATTAATATGTGAGTGTAATATATTTTTTTAATTTTGATCCAACGAACATCAAACTCATTCAAGCCATAAAATAAACATACATATGGTGATGCACTAAGCTTATTTGATTGTGTTGGGACAACCATTATTGTTCAGCCGTTCGAGCTATAAAATAAAAGAAAGAGTAAATTACATAATTGGTCCCTGTGTTTGTTCCAATTTAACGGGTTTAGTCCCTGGGTCGAAAATCGTTCGGGTTCAGTCCCTGGGTCATCAATTTGGCTACAAAAATAGTCCCCTTGTCACTTAAAATGACTAAAATACCCTTAATAAATAAATATTAATATTTATTTTTCTTTTTAATTTTCTCCTACCAAACTTTTTTTTTACCAAATTTTTCAACTACTATTTTTCCCTAAAATTTCATGAATCAAGATCAAATTAAACAACTCAAATCAAACTTTTAATTTTGATATATTATGATAATGAGAAGTGATTTTGATAAATTTTGATCGATTTTTTGCTGCGGATTAGTATTTAGATAGTTAGCTTATAATGATTATACTGAGAAGTGATTTTTCGCTACGGATCTCACCAATTCAATCAATTCATTCACAAATTCAGTACAATCCTCACTCAATTCAAGCTCATTTCACCGGATCTCTCACTCGGATCATATCAATCGGATCTCTCAGCGTTTCAATCACGGATTTCATTTCTTATACCTAATTTTTATAATCCTCAATAATGGTGAGACCTTATACTGTATTTGTTCGGTTATGATTCCGATCTATAGTTTTGTATGATATGTGATTCAGTTTTCAATCACATTGTTGTTGATGTTGATGTTGATTTGATTAATTGGATCTGATTTGATTACTGATGATTTGATCTGTTTTTATTTTTTTTTGATTTGTTACAGCCTCTCAGACTTGAGATCAAGATACTTTTACAACTTTAGTTATTTAATTTTGATTTATTTTGAAATCGTTTGGATTTGGGAAAACTTTGAAATCGTTAGGATTTGGGAAAACTTAGAATCAGAAGGTGATTTGAGTTGTTTAATTTCATTTTGATTCATGAAAATTTAGGGAAGAATGGTGGTTGAAAAATTTGATAAAGAAAAAGTTTGGTAGGAGGAAATTAAAAGGAAAAATAAATATTAATATTTATTTATTAAGGATATTTTAGTCATTTTAAGTGAAAAGGGGACTATTCTTGTAGCCAAATTGATGACCCAAGGACTGAACCCGAACGATTTTCCCTAAACTTTCATGAATCAAGATCAAATTAAACAACTCAAATCAAACTTTTAATTTTGATATATTATGATAATGAGAAGTGATTTTGATAAATTTTGATCGATTTTTTGCTGCGGATTAGTATTTAGATAGTTAGCTTATAATGATTATACTGAGAAGTGATTTTTCGCTACAGATCTCACCAATTCAATCAATTCATTCACAAATTCAGTACAATCCTCACTCAATTCAAGCTCATTTCACCGGATCTCTCACTCGGATCATATCAATCGGATCTCTCAGCGTTTCAATCACGGATTTCATTTCTTATACCTAATTTTTATAATCCTCAATAATGGTGAGACCTTATACTGTATTTGTTCGGTTATGATTCCGATCTATAGTTTTGTATGATATGTGATTCAGTTTTCAATCACATTGTTGTTGATGTTGATGTTGATTTGATTAATTGGATCTGATTTGATTACTGATGATTTGATCTGTTTTTTTTTTTTTTGATTTGTTACAGCCTCTCAGACTTGAGATCAAGATACTTTTACAACTTTAGTTATTTAATTTTGATTTATTTTGAAATCGTTTGGATTTGGGAAAACTTTGAAATCGTTAGGATTTGGGAAAACTTAGAATCAGAAGGTGATTTGAGTTGTTTAATTTCATTTTGATTCATGAAAATTTAGGGAAGAATGGTGGTTGAAAAATTTGATAAAGAAAAAGTTTGGTAGGAGAAAATTAAAAGGAAAAATAAATATTAATATTTATTTATTAAGGGTATTTTAGTCATTTTAAGTGAAAAGGGGACTATTCTTGTAGCCAAATTGATGACCCAAGGACTGAACCCGAACGATTTTCCCTAAAATTTCATGAATCAAGATCAAATTTAACAACTCAAATCAAACTTTTAATTTTGATATATTATGATAATGAGAAGTGATTTTGATAAATTTTGATCGATTTTTTGCTGCGGATTAGTATTTAGATAGTTAGCTTATAATGATTATACTGAGAAGTGATTTTTCGCTACGGATCTCACCAATTCAATCAATTCATTCACAAATTCAGTACAATCCTCACTCAATTCAAGCTCATTTCACCGGATCTCTCACTCGGATCATATCAATCGGATCTCTCAGCGTTTCAATCACGGATTTCATTTCTTATACCTAATTTTTATAATCCTCAATAATGGTGAGACCTTATACTGTATTTGTTCGGTTATGATTCCGATCTATAGTTTTGTATGATATGTGATTCAGTTTTCAATCACATTGTTGTTGATGTTGATGTTGATTTGATTAATTGGATCTGATTTGATTACTGATGATTTGATCTGTTTTTATTTTTTTTTTGATTTGTTACAGCCTCTCAGACTTGAGATCAAGATACTTTTACAACTTTAGTTATTTAATTTTGATTTATTTTGAAATCGTTTGGATTTGGGAAAACTTTGAAATCGTTAGGATTTGGGAAAACTTAGAATCAGAAGGTGATTTGAGTTGTTTAATTTCATTTTGATTCATGAAAATTTAGGGAAGAATGGTGGTTGAAAAATTTGATAAAGAAAAAGTTTGGTAGGAGAAAATTAAAAGGAAAAATAAATATTAATATTTATTTATTAAGGGTATTTTAGTCATTTTAAGTGAAAAGGGGACTATTCTTGTAGCCAAATTGATGACCCAAGGACTGAACCCGAACGATTTTCCCTAAAATTTCATGAATCAAGATCAAATTAAACAACTCAAATCAAACTTTTAATTTTGATATATTATGATAATGAGAAGTGATTTTGATAAATTTTGATCGATTTTTTGCTGCGGATTAGTATTTAGATAGTTAGCTTATAATGATTATACTGAGAAGTGATTTTTCGCTACGGATCTCACCAATTCAATCAATTCATTCACAAATTCAGTACAATCCTCACTCAATTCAAGCTCATTTCACCGGATCTCTCACTCGGATCATATCAATCGGATCTCTCAGCGTTTCAATCACGGATTTCATTTCGTATACCTAATTTTTATAATCCTCAATAATGGTGAGACCTTATACTGTATTTGTTCGGTTATGATTCCAATCTATAGTTTTGTATGATATGTGATTCAGTTTTCAATCACATTGTTGTTGATGTTGATGTTGATTTGATTAATTGGATCTGATTTGATTACTGATGATTTGATCTGTTTTTTTTTTTTTTTGATTTGTTACAGCCTCTCAGACTTGAGATCAAGATACTTTTACAACTTTAGTTATTTAATTTTGATTTATTTTGAAATCGTTTGGATTTGGGAAAACTTTGAAATCGTTAGGATTTGGGAAAACTTAGAATCAGAAGGTGATTTGAGTTGTTTAATTTCATTTTGATTCATGAAAATTTAGGGAAGAATGGTGGTTGAAAAATTTGATAAAGAAAAAGTTTGGTAGGAGAAAATTAAAAGGAAAAATAAATAATAATATTTATTTATTAAGGGTATTTTAGTCATTTTAAGTGAAAAGGGGACTATTCTTGTAGCCAAATTGATGACCCAAGGACTGAACCCGAACGATTATCCCTAAAATTTCATGAATCAAAATCAAATTAAACAACTCAAATCAAACTTTTAATTTTGATATATTATGATAATGAGAAGTGATTTTGATAAATTTTGATCGATTTTTTTTGCTGCGGATTAGTATTTAGATAGTTAGCTTATAATGATTATACTGAGAAGTGATTTTTCGCTACGGATCTCACCAATTCAATCAATTCATTCACAAATTCAGTACAATCCTCACTCAATTCAAGCTCATTTCACCGGATCTCTCACTCGGATCATATCAATCGGATCTCTCAGCGTTTCAATCACGGATTTCATTTCGTATACCTAATTTTTATAATCCTCAATAATGGTGAGACCTTATACTGTATTTGTTCGGTTATGATTCCGATCTATAGTTTTGTATGATATGTGATTCAGTTTTCAATCACATTGTTGTTGATGTTGATGTTGATTTGATTAATTGGATCTGATTTGATTACTGATGATTTGATCTGTTTTTTTTTTTTTTTTGATTTGTTACAGCCTCTCAGACTTGAGATCAAGATACTTTTACAACTTTAGTTATTTAATTTTGATTTATTTTGAAATCGTTTGGATTTGGGAAAACTTTGAAATCGTTAGGATTTGGGAAAACTTAGAATCAGAAGGTGATTTGAGTTGTTTAATTTCATTTTGATTCATGAAAATTTAGGGAAGAATGGTGGTTGAAAAATTTGATAAAGAAAAAGTTTGGTAGGAGAAAATTAAAAGGAAAAATAAATATTAATATTTATTTATTAAGGGTATTTTAGTCATTTTAAGTGAAAAGGGGACTATTCTTGTAGCCAAATTGATGACCCAAGGACTGAACCCGAACGATTTTCCCTAAAATTTCATGAATCAAAATCAAATTAAACAACTCAAATCAAACTTTTAATTTTGATATATTATGATAATGAGAAGTGATTTTGATAAATTTTGATCGATTTTTTGCTGCGGATTAGTATTTAGATAGTTAGCTTATAATGATTATACTGAGAAGTGATTTTTCGCTACGGATCTCACCAATTCAATCAATTCATTCACAAATTCAGTACAATCCTCACTCAATTCAAGCTCATTTCACCGGATCTCTCACTCGGATCATATCAATCGGATCTCTCAGCGTTTCAATCACGGATTTCATTTCGTATACCTAATTTTTATAATCCTCAATAATGGTGAGACCTTATACTGTATTTGTTCGGTTATGATTCCGATCTATAGTTTTGTATGATATGTGATTCAGTTTTCAATCACATTGTTGTTGATGTTGATGTTGATTTGATTAATTGGATCTGATTTGATTACTGATGATTTGATCTGTTTTTTTTTTTTTTTGATTTGTTACAGCCTCTCAGACTTGAGATCAAGATACTTTTACAACTTTAGTTATTTAATTTTGATTTATTTTGAAATCGTTTGGATTTGGGAAAACTTTGAAATCGTTAGGATTTGGGAAAACTTAGAATCAGAAGGTGATTTGAGTTGTTTAATTTCATTTTGATTCATGAAAATTTAGGGAAGAATGGTGGTTGAAAAATTTGATAAAGAAAAAGTTTGGTAGGAGAAAATTAAAAGGAAAAATAAATATTAATATTTATTTATTAAGGGTATTTTAGTCATTTTAAGTGAAAAGGGGACTATTCTTGTAGCCAAATTGATGACCCAAGGACTGAACCCGAACGATTTTCCCTAAAATTTCATGAATCAAAATCAAATTAAACAACTCAAATCAAACTTTTAATTTTGATATATTATGATAATGAGAAGTGATTTTGATAAATTTTGATCGATTTTTTGCTGCGGATTAGTATTTAGATAGTTAGCTTATAATGATTATACTGAGAAGTGATTTTTCGCTACGGATCTCACCAATTCAATCAATTCATTCACAAATTCAGTACAATCCTCACTCAATTCAAGCTCATTTCACCGGATCTCTCACTCGGATCATATCAATCGGATCTCTCAGCGTTTCAATCACGGATTTCATTTCGTATACCTAATTTTTATAATCCTCAATAATGGTGAGACCTTATACTGTATTTGTTCGGTTATGATTCCGATCTATAGTTTTGTATGATATGTGATTCAGTTTTCAATCACATTGTTGTTGATGTTGATGTTGATTTGATTAATTGGATCTGATTTGATTACTGATGATTTGATCTGTTTTTTTTTTTTTTTGATTTGTTACAGCCTCTCAGACTTGAGATCAAGATACTTTTACAACTTTAGTTATTTAATTTTGATTTATTTTGAAATCGTTTGGATTTGGGAAAACTTTGAAATCGTTAGGATTTGGGAAAACTTAGAATCAGAAGGTGATTTGAGTTGTTTAATTTCATTTTGATTCATGAAAATTTAGGGAAGAATGGTGGTTGAAAAATTTGATAAAGAAAAAGTTTGGTAGGAGAAAATTAAAAGGAAAAATAAATATTAATATTTATTTATTAAGGGTATTTTAGTCATTTTAAGTGAAAAGGGGACTATTCTTGTAGCCAAATTGATGACCCAAGGACTGAACCCGAACGATTTTCGACCCAGGGACTGAACCCGTTAAATTGGAACAAACACAGGGACCAATTATGTAATTTACTCTAAAAGAAATTATGTTGTGTCTAATACACTTTACTTTAAACCGTAAAATATTACATAAAACATGTATTTATCGTTTAAAGTCAAACTTCTCGTTAAATAAGAGTGTTAACATGTAGCCGAAAGGCCATAATCATATTGCGTTTAATAGTTTCTAATTATGGTGTTTCGGTTATATATTACTTGCAATAGTTTTTTATACCCTTTAACCCATAAAAGATTGTCTACTAAAAACTTTAGGCATTCCCTTCAAGCTATAAAAACAATGAGTGTATAACAATTTAAATGTGGTTCTCTTTGGCACAACAAAAGTTATTATATGTGACCCTTAATAATAAAAATAAAAATTCCCAATTTTCAAAAGACGCGAAAATTGGAAGAAGCTTATTGAAAAGTTCAAAAATAAACATATGGATTGGAAAGCAAAATAATATTGTCACACCCCGCTCAGGTGGAAAGCCGAGGTGTACAGTAACATAGGTATCAGAAGACAAATATTACATCGAATAAAAACTACAACATTAAGTTTATATTAAATAAGGTTTCGGAGTACAATAAATACAATATAAATACAAATTTGTGGCTTAAATAGAAACTAAACTACGTCTGACTAAGTCTTTTCGAAGTCTACACAAATAGTAAAGAAACCGAACTACGTCTAGTCAAGTCTCTTCGAAAATCCTCAAATTCCAATATCAAATATTGTTGGGATTAAAACTGTTAGAATAAATAGTTTAGTTTCAATAATACTGATCATTAGTATTGTTAGTTTATACTGTTTGATTAATATTGCAAGAAGAAGGTTACTACGGCAAACCATGCATGAAGACAGTTACTACTGCTCAAGTCAAGTTAATACTGCTGAAGACAAACTGTTGGTTACTACTGCAACAGCTCATTACTACTGCCCGATGCTTGTTAATACTGCTTGAAGCGTTTTAGATAATTATGGAATTATCTCTTCCGCAAGTTATGCAATTGTAATTATTATTAAATTGTAATTGTTTTTAGATGTTTCCTAGTTTAGCTAGGTTTAGCCTCAAGGTCTATAAATACATAGATCTTTGTACTAGGAAAAACACGTATGTTAATCATCTCTTTACGATTAATATATTGAGGCTTAATATTCGACAAACATTATTGTTCTTTCATTGTTATTATTCAATATTTGTTTGATCGTTAAACTTGTAGTATCAAGGTGTTTATCCGCTGCTAAACTTTTTTGATAATCAAGATCTTACTTTAACGTGCTTTGGGTTTATATAACTCAAACGATCCTGATCAGTGGTAGCAGAGCACATAAGGTGCTCAAGATCAATTGATCTACAAGTTTTGTTGAAGCCTCAAAAAGAAGAAGACTACTATCAATCATGGATGATGTGGTAGTAAACAAAGTTCATGTACTCAACAGCAACGATTTTGATATGTGGAAGCTACGTATCAAACGACACATATTGCTTCTGACTATGCAGTATGGGATATTATCATTAATGGTAATAAGGAAGCTCTTACTCTATCTGCTGATGGTACTCCTGGAGTTGTTCGTCGACCTACAACAGATCAAGAACGAAGAGAGAAGCAAACCGAGATCAAGTCATTAAGCATCCTTCTTATTGCTATTTCCAATGATTATCAAGCACAATTTGAAGGATACAATGATGCAAAGTCCTTATGGGAAGCACTGGAGAAGAGATTCAGCGGAACCAAGAACACAAAGAAGAACAAGAAAGCTCTTCTCAAGCAGGAGTATGGGAATTTCAAAGCTCTGAAGGAAGAAAGAATGACCCAGACCTTTGACAGATACAAGAAGCTTACTAGAGAATTGGGAAGCGCAAGAGTTAGGATAGATAAAGATGATCTTAATAGAAAATTCTTAAGATCTTTGGGAGATGAATGGATCATCTACACTGTGTCATACAGACAGGGTGATGTATTGGAAGAAATGGAGCTGGATGATCTATACAATGATCTAAGGGTGTTTGAAGCTGAAGTTGAGGCCAAAAAGCCTAACAACAACAACAACAACAATATTAACATTTTTATACTGCTCTAATAACACCTTCTGGAACAACTAAGAATGATAATCAAGAAGATATGACCTTTGAAGCTTTTCTATCACAAAGCTCTTGCTCAGGATTAACCAATGAATATTTGAGACAAATCCATCAAGATGATCTGGAAGAGATGGATCACAAGTGGAAACTGGCCATGCTTTCATTGAGGGCAAGAAGGTTTGTGAACAGAACAGGAAGAAGATTCACTCCAAGAAATAATGACAAAGTTGGGTTTGATAAAAAGCAAAGTCAAGTGTTATGATTGTGGTGAACCAGGACACTTTGCAAGAGAATGAAAAAATAAATCAAAGACCAACAATTCAAGGAACAATCAAGATGCATTGATCACTCAAGATGTGTTTGGATATGATTGGAATGATCTTGCTGAAGAGACCACTCAAAACAAAGCATTAATGGCATCTATTGTTAATACTGAAGATGTGGTTTCTACTGCAGATATGGTTTCTACTGCTGACACTGTTTCTACTGCAATAGATGTTCCTAATGCATATCTTACTACTACCATCACTGATGATGCTTTTGGATTTGATTGGAGTGAAACTGCAGAAGAATATGAAGAAAAGACACTTATGGCAATTGCATCTTCAAAGGACTCTGAATCATCATCATCTCTACCAACTGAGGTAAATTCGAAACTCTGTTCTTCTGAATGTAAAGAAGTAATGCTTAAATATAGAAATCATAATCAACTTGTGTGTGATGTACTTAAAACATTAGAAGAACAAAGGAGATCAACTGCTAGGGGGATAGAAAATCTAGAAACACAAATTAAATCTTATAAAGCTAATGAATTAAGCTATGAAGAAAAGATCAAATTTGTAGAATGGCAAAGAGATGATCTGTTAGTGAAACTTAAGGAAGTTAGGGAGGAGATTAAAAGAATAACTGAGGAAAAAGAGAAAATTGAATTGAATGAAGGGAAATTAGAACATGCTTCAAAGTCTGTCAATAACCTTATCCAAAATCAAATCATTGGTAAAGCAAAGTCAGGATTAGGTTATAAAGAAGTTGTCCCACCATTTAATCAAAATTACATTCCTCCATCCTTAGAGACACCTAGAATCCCTATAACTCAGTCACCACCAACATAATCATTCAAAGTTGATTCAATCAACTATGAAGAAGTTCTGATTGAGGACTTAGTGGAAGAAAGTAAACTGAAAATTGTGAAAATTAAGGATATTCCACTTGAAAATCACTTGATCACAATTGAAGGAGTTACTCAACAGAATTCACAAAGTCTAGTGACCATGGTTCCCACTAAAAAGATAAAGAAAGAAACTAAGTGTGTCTGTAACTGCTGCAAAAACACAAAAGGTCTTAAAGAAAAAGAAAAGTCTTGGGTTCACATAGATACAATAGGAAATCAAAGAAATAGGAACCAGTTAAAAATTCAAAAAGGACAAATTCCTAAAAGACCTGTAAAAGTGTGCTTCATCTGTGGAAAGGCAAACCATTATGCTAAAATTTGTTTTTATAATCCTGAAAATCAAAAGGAATTGCTTCAGAGGCAACACAGGGGGTTGGGTTATAATAACAAGTTTGAATTATCTCAAAACCATGGAAAATCTGTTCAAAAGTCCAAACCTATAGTTGTAAATAGATCTAAAAGAAATTCTGCCACACGCAATATTAATGAAGTTAATACTGCAAAGTATAACTCTGTTAATAATGAAAAAAGCAAAGGAAGTATTAAAAATACACATGTTTTAACACACAGTAGAAGCAGAGTTCATACTGCATGTGTTAATACTGCAAAACATGGTTGTGTTAATACTGCAAAGGTTAATACTGCAAAACAACATTGTGTTACTACTGCATCTGTTAAGACTGCAAAACAGAATGGTGTTTATACTGCAGCTGTTAATACTGCAAAACAGAATCCTGTTACTACTGCATCTATTAATACCGCAAAACAAAAGTTTTGCCAAAACTAACTCTGTTAATACTGTTAAAAATAAATCTTTTAATACTGCATCTTTAAGAAAAACAACTAAGAAGGTTTGGATACCAAAGATCAAAGTAACTGAACCACCTGCAACACTTGATTTTGAAAATCTAATTCAAAGGAAGGTGAGTTACTCTAATGAGATGGGTAAACCCAAGTCAACTTTGGCTTCCCAAAAGAAACTAATCTTTCTTCATCATGTGCAGGAACACCCAACAACTAAGGAAGAGAGCAGTTGGCATGTAGACAGTGGTTGTTCCCGGCACATGACTACCAACATATCATGTCTTCAAAGCTTTGAACCATTCAATGGAGGATATGTTGCTTTTGGAGGAAACCCCAAAGGAGGAAAGATAACTGGAAAAGTGATATGCTTAAAATAATCGACATTTTATTAATCATATTTATCATTTTTACTCTAGTTTTTTGCAACTTTTGTTATGATCTGGTATGTTTTCAGTTAGAAATGCAGATTAGAGTTGGATTTGGATCATGGAACGAAAAGGAGCTGAAACCGACTCAAGACGGAGACGCACGAGCAAGAACGGTGAAAATCTAAAGAAACATCCGGCGGCTGAAATTACTTAGCCGGCAGCTGGATCAAAGTCACAAAAATGTTCGTAACGTGCTGCGGAAGCAACTTTGCTACCCGTGTTTTCCAGCCGCCGACTGAATAGGGCGGTCCAGAATTCTATTTAAAGGGCTGCTAGGTTACGAATTGGAGATATCTTTGACTCAACTTTCATCCCACATTCGACCAGAGGAGATGCAAGGAGAGATCTGAAGCTTTTGATCACGTTGGAAGCCTCGGTTAAAGTCATTTAATCGAGTTTGAAATTTGCTTTTATTGGTTTGCACTTTATTCTTAATTTTCTTGACACAATGTTTTTGTTTAAAGATCCTTATGTTATTTTGTCACAATCCAACATGAGCTAAACTCTTTTAAGTGATTGCTTGGATTGTTGAACTTGGATCTATGGTTAATTAAGTTTTATGTTTGAACTAAGTGGGTTTTCCTTTATTATTAACGTTTAATCGCGATCCATGTTTATTTAAAGTTATTAGATTTACTACTTAGCGTGATTGATGAATTTATATCATAACTAACGTTCATATAGGTTTATCAGTTATTTACAATTATATAATTCGTTAGATAATTGTAACCTGAGACTTAATTGAGATAGGCTAACATTTATAGTAATCTAATGAATTGAATGAACATGACTATTATATCATAATTGAATAATTGAGACTTTTGTTAATTCGTAGTCGACAATTTAAATTGTTAATAATAGTGACATTAAAGCACAATTTAGAGTGGATAGTCTAAGATAACTCTTGATGTACGATCATTCGTATGATCTTTCTCTAAATTTGTAGGATTAGATAACTCTAATAGGAAGTCTAATTAAAATAGAAATCACAGTTAAACCAATCAAACATATTCTTATGATCCATGATCCAAGGTAAACGTAACTCCAAGTAATCACTGCTTTTTAATATCTGATCAAATCGTAAAGTCTTTTCGAAACATCTTTTCATCCGCAATTCCATTTAGTTAAATTAACTGCTATTTTATTTTAGTTTTTTATTTTCCTGAAATACGTTCTCACAGAACTAAAACGTCCCCCATATTAAATTGCTTATTTAGTTCAATTAATAAATTTAGAATAACGAATATAAATACACGTTCCCTGAGTTCGATTCGGACTTACTAGATATTTACTACCATACGATCTGGTACACTGCCTGTATTGTGTGTTAGTTGACCTTAGTAATATCCTTGTCTAAACTATAAATAAATATACGTTAGAAAATACACATCAAGTTTTTGGCGCCGCTGCCGGGGAATGGTAGCTATTTTTATTCATTGTTTTGAAATTTTAGTTATTCGATCCTTTTGGAAAGATTTATCTTTCTGGAAGTTACTTTTACTGTTTATTACGTGATAATTGTTAATTGGACTAATCGGATTTTTAAGGTTACAATTTTTCAGAAAAGTTACAAACAAATATAGTCAACCGCGGGCTGAAGTGAAGCAACTGACGGCTGAATATACCCAGCCGCCAGCTGAATATATCATGCCGCCGGCTGATTAGCTGTTGTTTGTTAATTTTCGTTTAATTGTATTTTTAATTGTTCGGTTTGTTTAGTTTTCAGTTATCACGTGCTACTGACATATTCTCTTTTGTTCTTACATGTTTTGCATGACCCGAAGTTCAAATCCAAATCTTGTAGAACCATTCGAAGATCCGGAGAAAGTTTTTCATGTTCGACGCAAATTGTTTTCCCCAACAGTTCAACCAATCACAAGTTTTAAAGTTCACCAAAACGAAGGTTTCGAATCTGAGGTTATGCCATCTTCTGAAGAGGATAACAAGATATTTTCTGATCAAGAAGAAGAAAAACCAATTCCCGTAACAGATTCTGATTCATCCGAAGAATCAGAAAACGAAATGGCAGTCAACATCGATCATATCACCTTGGAGGAGTACTATTCTCTTACCCCGAATGTTGCGACATACATTCCAAACCCAGCTATCACTCGAGGAGCCGAATTCCAGCTTAAGGGCCAGTTTCTTAAGGAACTTAGAGAAACCCCTTTCAATGGAGAAGAAAACGAAGATGCTAATGTTCATGTGGAAAAGATCATCGTGATTGCTGATGCTTACACTATTCCTGGTGTGACCAAAGAGAATGTTATGTTGCGAGTTTTTCCGATGACACTCAAAGGAAATGCAAAACGGTGGATTGGGAACGAACCGGCAAATTCAATCACTACATGGGCCGATCTCAGGACCAAGTTTTTGAAGGACTATTGTCCCCCCTTCAAAGACCTCTAAAATGATTGATGACATAAGGAACTTCACACAAGACGTTGATGAATCACTTTATCAAGCATGGGAGAGTTACAAAGATATGTTACATAAATGTCCCCAGCATGATCTCAACAATCAACAGGTTATCAAAACGTTTTACAAAGGGGTTGATCGTCAAACTCGTAACGAGTTAGACTCTGAAGGAAAAATCCCACGGAAAATTCCAGCTGATGCTTGGGCTGCCATCGAAGGACATGCTAAGCACTCGAAGTTGTGGGAAGACGGTGGTAAAGGAAGAAGGAAGTTAGTAGATAACAGCGACGGTCTCGCTGCTATAACTAACAAACTGGATAGTATGGGAAGAGATATCAAACGCGTCAACGAAAAAGTTCATGCTATTCAATTCGGTTGCGACATTTGCAACGGATATCATTTGAAGAACGATTGCCCTAGCAAGGATGAGGAAACAGCCACTGAAGAGGTAATGTATGGAGATTACCAAGGAGGAGACAGGAATAACAACAATTATCGTCAAGGAGGAGACAATAATGGTTATCGCAAGCCCTACAACAACAATCAGGGAAATTCAAATGGGCAGAAACCATATAAGCAAGGACCACCGGGGTTCTATGCAAAAGAGGCTCCTAAGGCACCGTTTCCACCGAAGGATCAAGATTTACATGAACTGATGAAACAACTCATGACCACAAACACTCAAATGATGAATACGAGTAATCAGTTTATGCAAACGACGATTAAAAGATTAGATGACACTGATGCCATCATCCGAAATCAAAGTGCTTCGATTAAACAACTAGAAGGCACTATGGGGAAATTGGCGAAGGTAGTACAAGAAAGGTTTCCAGGACAGCTACCGAGCTTCACGGAAACAAATCCTCCAGATCACGTCAAAGCAGTTACCACCCGAAGTGGTAAAATTCTAAACTCTTCTTTTACAGGTGTTACTAACAAAGTTCCTCTTAATTTTGAACAGGTTGATAAAGAAGAAGAGTACGGAGAAGCAACCACACCGAAAAATTCTGCTACTGCTCCATTTCAGCCGGTGGCTGACACCCAACCGGCGACCAACACTGTCCAGCCGGCGGCTGACCCACTGATTTCGAAGAAAACTCCGTCGTTTGCCACCACGAAGCCGAAAACCACACCGGTGGTTAAAGACTACACTCCATCTGTTCCATATCCTGCTGCTTTGAAGAAAGATAAAGACAATGTCACGTACCACAAATTTCTCGAGAACATGAAGCAGCTTCACATCAATATTCCGTTTATTGAGGCGATTGCTCAAATGCCAAAGTATGCGAAATATATTAAGGATCTTGTGACAAATAAGAGTAAGGTGCTGTTCTTTTGAACCAAAGGTTTTTCCTCTGAATCTGAATACCAGCTCTGAATAATCAGAGGTAGTCCAAAACTCTGAATCTGAATCAATATACTATGTTCTTTTTTCCTTCGTAACATATGTTTTACTATATTAGTACTAAACTGTTGCATTTATAAACCGTCTTAAATAAAAACATTCATAAAAATATTCAAACATAGTGGCAACATTTTTCAAATAAAGATAATTCAAACAACATTTTCAACATTTTGTATTAATTGTGCCGTAAGTTGATCTCGACAATTGTCTAACATCAATTTCAAGACACCAAAAGCACGCTAAATCCATACATATTCATATTACTTATTTGAACAAATTAATAAACTAATTGTCTAACATAAATTTTAAGATATAAAAATAATTAACAAAAGAAAAGTTCACATAAAAGTCATTGTAATAGTAGGAGTTTATATGCAATCGAAATACATATTAAATAAAAATTATATCACCTAAATCTAACAAACAATCATCAATATCAATTTATATAACGAAATCAAGTCACAATCCATTGAAAAAAAATCAAAAATTACTTGAATTTAAGGATGGAAAACTTACTGGTGAAGAGAAAGAGGTAATCAGAGGTAAAAAGAGGTTTTTTATGTAGGGTTGTATCAGAGGTAAAAGAGGTTTTTTGTCTCTGGTTGAAAAAAAAAAAGAACAACAAAAATTTTAAAACCTCTGACCGGGTCAGAGATTAGAGCCTATTCAGACTTTTTTTTTTCTAAAAAGAACAACACCTTGGAAGAAGCTTCCAAGGTTACAATGAATGCCCGATGTTCAGCTTTAATGCAAAACAAGTTACCTCCGAAATTGAGCGATCCAGGCGCTATTTCTATTCCTTGTTTAATTGGTAATTTAACTGTGAACAATGCATTAGCTGATCTAGGAGCGAGTATTTCTTTGATGCCATATTCCATGTATGCTAGACTAGGTTTAGGAGAACCACGACCTATCCGTATGTGCATTGAATTGGCCGACCGATCGGTTCAATATCCTAGGGGAGTTGTTGAAAATGTGCTTGTTAAGGTAGACAAATTTGTGTTTCCATGTGATTTTGTAATTCTTGATATGGTTGAAGACCCTAGAGTACCGATTATTCTAGGACTTCCATTTTTAGCCACTTCTCACTCATTGATTGATGTTTTCAACCGTAGAATTACCATGCAAGTCGGAGACGAAAAAGTTGTCTTTAATGTTAATGATTCAATGGAATATCCTTCTGTAGTAGATGATACTTGTTATTATTTAAATGCCTATGACATTTCCGATGATGAGTTTGTGCAGATTTTGCTGGAGGATGATCAAATTGATTCAATCATTACTGAAGGTTGGAGTGGCGATTTTGATACTGAAAAGGAGTTAGCTGAGTTTGATATGTTACTGGAAGAAGTGAAGTCTACGTTGAATGTAGACATGCAGGAAACAAATGAAGACAAACCAGCAGCACAATCCAACCGGCGGCTAACCAAAGCCAACCGGCGGCTGAAGAGCCAACCGGCGGCTTGGAGTGACCAGACAGCGGCTGGATTGCCCAGTTTAGGGATTTCGGTTCACGATGTTCCATGTTCACGAGCTGAGATAATGGAGATCAAAACATTGATTGAAGAACCACCCAAACTGGAGTTGAAACCACTTCCATCACATCTTGAGTATGCATATTTGCAAGGTACAAGTGACTTACCCGTTATAATTTCTTCTAACTTATCTCGTGGGGAAAAAGATCGTTTGTTACAGGTACTCAAAGATCATAAGCAAGCTCTTGCATGGAAAATCACTGACATTTGGGGGATTAATCCATCATTTTGTACACACAAAATTCTAATGGAGACAGATTTCAAGCCGGTAGTTCAACCGCTTCGACGTTTAAACCCGAAGGTGAAAGATGTAGTGAGGAAGGAAATTATCAAGTTGCTGGATTCGGGACTCATATACCCAATTTCTGACAGTCCATGGTTGAGTCCGGTGCATGTGGTTCCGAAAAAAGGCGGTATGACAGTCGTTGCCAACGAGAAGAATGAGCTTATTCCTACACGAACTGTAACAGGGTGGCGTGTATGCATTGGCTACCGAAAGTTAAATGATGCCACCCGCAAATATCATTTTCCTTTACCATTTGTTGATCAACTGCTTGAACGGTTAGTCGGGAAAGCTTTTTATTGTTTCTTAGATGGTTTTTCAGGTTATTTCCAGATTCCCATTGAGCCGGAAGATCAAGACAAGACCACATTCACGTGTCCCTTTGGCACGTTTGCGTATCGAAGAATGACATTCGGTCTGTGCAATGGAGCTGCTACTTTTCAGCGGTGTATGATGGCTATTTTTCACGATATGGTGGAGCATTTTATGGAGATCTTTATGGATGACTTCTCGGTCTTTGGAGATTCATTTGATTCTTGTTTGGATAACTTGGAGAAGATGTTGGCGAGGTGTGAACAATCTAATTTGGATAACTTGGAGAAGGAACTGTTCTAGGACATAAAATCTCAAGTGTGGGGATCGAGGTGGATCAATAAAAAATTGAAGCTATTTCGAAATTACCCCCACCAACAAATGTCAAGTCGGTAAGAAGTTTTCTAGGTCACGAAGGTTTTTATAGACGTTTCATTAAAGATTTTTCTACAATTGCGCGACCTATGAATCAACTTTTAGAAAAAGATTGTAAATTTATTTTTTCTTCATCTTGTTTAACTGCATTTAACATTTTGAAAGAAAGATTGATTTCAGCACCGATTATGACTAGTCCCAATTGGGATTTACCTTTTGAGCTTATGTGTGATGCGAGCGATTATGCGGTTGGAGCAGTTTTAGGACAACGAATTGAGAAGAGATTTAAGCCAATTTATTACGCAAGCAAAACCCTTACAGATGCGGAGGAAAATTACACCACCACGAAAAAAGAACTACTCGCTGTTGTCTTTGCTTTTGATAAATTTAGATCTTACTTAATCATGTCTAAAACTGTTGTATTTACTGATCATTCTGCTTTGAAATTTCCGTTTAGCAAAAAGGATGCCAAACCAAGATTACTTCGATGGATTTTACTTTTACAGGAATTTGATATTGAAATTCAAGACAAGAAAGGAGCGGAGAACTTGGCGGCGGATCATTTGTCTAGGTTGGAAAACCCGGAATTGGAAAAGTTGGATGAGTCGGTGATAAGGGATACTTTCCCCGATGAGGCACTAATGACTGTAAAAGTAAGTGATGAGGTACCTTGGTTTGCTGATTTTGCTAATTATTTGGTTGCCAAAACCCTTCCCACGAATAAAACATATCAGCAAAAGAAGCGATTCTTTGCTGATTTGAAACATTATTTTTGGGAAGATCCGTTTTTGTTTCGTGCTTGTGCAAATGGTGTAATTCGGAGGTGTGTTTTTGGTGAAGAAAAAGAAAAGATTTTACGCCATTGCCATTCAGGACCTGTAGGCGGACATCATGGGGCGAATTTCACGGCCAAACGTATTTTTGATGTCGGTTTTTATTGGCCATCGGTGTACAAGGATGCTCATGAATTTGTGAAGAAGTGTGACGCGTGTCAACGGACCGGTAACATATCTTCACGCGATGAGATGCCACAAACGGGAATCCAGGTATGCGTAATTTTCGATGTATGGGGAATTTATTTTATGGGACCATTTCCTTCAAGTGGGGGAAATAAATACATTTTGGTTGCCGTCGACTACGTATCAAAGTGGGCCGAAGCAAAGGCTTTACCCACAAACGATGTGCGAGTCGTCGTCAATTTCTTAAAGCAATTATTTTCCCGATTTGGTACCCCTAAAGCTTTAATTAGTGATAGAGGTACACATTTTGTAACGCCCAACTTGAGAAGGTGTTGAAAAGATATGGTGTAAACCATAAGTTTTCAACAGCTTATCACCCCCAAACAAGCGGACAAGTCGAGGTTACTAATCGCGGCTTGAAGCGCATTTTGGAAAGGTCGGTCGGTGCAAATCGTAAGGATTGGTCCGATAAGTTAGACGATGCTCTTTGGGCGCATAGGACTGCATTTAAAACTCCGATTGGTTGTACTCCTTATCGTTTAATTTATGGTAAAGCATGTCACTTACCTGTTGAAATTGAGCACAAGGCCTATTGGGCTTTGAAAGCTGCGAATTTGGAAATGATACCTGCAGGGAAGAACAGGTTCCACCAAATACAAGAATTGGACGAGTTGCGCATGAATACATATGAGAATTCTGTATTTTACAAGGAACGGACAAAGAAGTGGCACGATAACCGTATCAAGACGAACAGAAATTTCATCGACGACGATATGGTTTTACTGTACAATTCCAGATTGAAGTTATTTCCGGGGAAATTATGGTCTAGGTGGTCGGGACCATATATCGTCCTAGATGTATTCCCTTACGGTACGGTGGAGATTGCCAACGAGAAGGGCGAGAGTTTTAAGGTGAATGGGCACAGATTGAAGAGATATTATGCCGATGGACGTGACAACCAATTTCACATGTTTGGAGACGACGAGGAACTCGTTCTCCATGAACGTGACGGTTAATAAACGTGGTTTGAGTCGAGCTTAACGACTCTTCATTAAACAAATAGCGTTTACGGGAGACAACCCGCTTCTTTTCCTTTTATTTTACTTTGTTAAAAAAAAAAAAAAAAAAACAAAAAAACAAAAAAAAAAAAAAAAAAAAAAATCAGAAAAACAACAAAAAAAATACAAAAACATATAAAAAACAACCAAAAAACAAAAATATATGTACGCTACGTGTTTTTCTCGTTTAATCTTTGAATTTTTGTTTCAGGATCACTTATTTCATCATCTGAGAGCTGTTAGAGATGTCGGCAACCAGGTTAGATTGTGTTAAACCACTGAACGAAAAATTTTTTTTTTTTTGAAAACAGAACTTTTCAGCCGACGGCTAAAAGCCAGACGATGGCTCAAATTTCCAGCCGCCGGCTGGATCACCAGTTTGAAAAAAAAAATATATAGGTCGTTTTTTTTTCATAAGTCAAACACACACTTATCTTCACACATCCTAACCGGCGGCTGCTATTGCACCATCGACTTTTTCGTTCAATTCCTTCAAAATTTCAGTTTCTATTCCTAATTCAAGCACCAAGGTATGATTTCTACACTCCTCTTTATTGTTTTTCTTTGATTTTTCATGAAGAACACGAATTGGGGGTTTTCTAATCCGAAATTGTTCTTGCTCAAATTTACAATTAATTGCTAGGATTCATTCCTTAGATGATTTGTATGCTTATGCTTTATTCAATTTTCGATTTCCATGGTGTAATTTTGTTCTAGGGGTGCTTGAAAAATTTGGGGTTTCTGCTAGAAATTTGTGACTTAGTAATGATACAATTAGTTAATAGGTTTAATCTTGTTCACTGATTGTGGTTACATTGAGTTTTAAAATCAAATTGCTATGTTTTAATTGAACACATTTGTATGTTTAAGTGAAGTTTGGGTGGACAATTGAATTCATTTTAGGATTTAGTTGTTTGACTTTTGAATTGGGAATGTTAGTTTCATAATATGGTTTAGAAGAGAAACAAGATTTATTTGTTCATTTTAATGGCATGAATTGTGGTTAGTACCTGTCCCACGTACTGATTTTCGTAACAACAACAGTTTACTGGTTTTAGCATCAGCCGGCGGCTAAATTTAGCCAGCCGGCAGCTCCTTCCCAGCCGGCGGCCCAAACTTGCTGTTTGAAAAATACCACTTTTTAATTCGGCCTGTTTTTGCGAATCTCTATTTCTCCAAACTGTTCTAACTTATTTATTTGGTTGTTTACATGTTGTTTTGTGCAGAATATGGCCGAAGATGCTGCACCATTCGAGATTCCATCTCATGTACCTCACTTTGACCCTACTCATCCCTACTTGCAAGTCACGAATAGGCGCATTACTGGGGCGTTAGTCAACGAAAGAAAACAGAAATTCAGGATAAACTGTCTGCCCTGCAAAATTACCCAGTTTTTGCTCCTTCAGCCATTGATTGGGAGTTTCTAAACACCGTAATTCCACATGACTCTCATTTTGATTCGGGGGCTGCCGACCTGGAAGATATGCTCGAAGTCAATTATGGGACGTTCACATCTCGAGCGTGGGAGAGGTTGTTTCACATCCATGAGCCTATTTACATTGAAGCAACATATGAGTTCTACAGTTCTTTTGCGTTTGTTCATTCTAACCCCGTTCCGAAAGCAAAGACGGTTACTTTTCTATTAGGGGGTGAATATTGAAGGTTGACTCTTACCGAATTTGGGGAAGCTCTAGGTTTATTTGACGAGGAAGATTTGGCGCACCCTGATTTCGATGATTTCATGGCAGCCGGGATAACAACTCCCGATTACTCAGAGAATGCGGCCATGTGGCCAACAATTGCTGATGGAATATTAACGGGCGAACGTGCGCCGTCGTATACCCATATTCGTGACCCGAAGATTCGGGCTATTTTTGTGATGGTATGTTTGTTCGTGATTGGCCGAAAATTGGGGATCGAGAAGGCCCATAAGGATGAAATGTATATCCTCGGTTGTATTGTGCAGAAACGGGTCGTAAATGTGCCGTATATCTTGGCCCGATGTTAGTTTCATAATATGGTTTAGAAGAGAAACAAGATTTATTTGTTCATTTTAATGGCATGAATTGTGGTTAGTACCTGTCCCACGTACTGATTTTCGTAACAACAACAGTTTACTGGTTTTAGCATCAGCCGGCGGCTAAATTTAGCCAGCCGGCAGCTCCTTCCAAGCCGGCGGCCCAAACTTGCTGTTTGAAAAATACCACTTTTAATTCGGCCTGTTTTTGCGAATCTCTATTTCTCCAAACTGTTCTAACTTATTTATTTGGTTGTTTACATGTTGTTTTGTGCAGAATATGGCCGAAGATGCTGCACCATTCGAGATTCCATCTCATGTACCTCACTTTGACCCTACTCATCCCTACTTGCAAGTCACGAATAGGCGCATTACTGGGGCGTTAGTCAACGAAAGAAAACAGAAATTCAGGATAAACTGTCTGCCCTGCAAAATTACCCAGTTTTTGCTCCTTCAGCCATTGATTGGGAGTTTCTAAACACCGTAATTCCACATGACTCTCATTTTGATTCGGGGGCTGCCGACCTGGAAGATATGCTCGAAGTCAATTATGGGACGTTCACATCTCGAGCGTGGGAGAGGTTGTTTCACATCCATGAGCCTATTTACATTGAAGCAACATATGAGTTCTACAGTTCTTTTGCGTTTGTTCATTCTAACCCCGTTCCGAAAGCAAAGACGGTTACTTTTCTATTAGGGGGCGAATATAGGAAGTTGACTCTTACCGAATTTGGGGAAGCTCTAGGTTTATTTGATGAGGCAGATTTGGCGCACCCAGATTTCGATGATTTCATGGCAGCCGGGTTAACAACTCCCGATTACTCAGAGAATGCGGAGATGTGGCCCACAATCGCTGATGGAATATTAACGGGCGAACGTGCGCCGTCGTATACCCATATTCGTGACCCGAAGATTCGGGCTATTTTTGTGATGGTATGTTTGTTCGTGATTGGCCGAAAATCCGGGATCAAGAAGGCCCATAAGGATGAAATGTATATCCTCGGTTGTATTGTGCAGAAACGGGTCGTAAATGTGCCGTATATCTTGGCCCGATGTTAGTTTCATAATATGGTTTAGAAGAGAAACAAGATTTATTTGTTCATTTTAATGGCATGAATTGTGGTTAGTACCTGTCCCACGTACTGATTTTCGTAACAACAACAGTTTACTGGTTTTAGCATCAGCCGGCGGCTAAATTTAGCCAGCCGGCAGCTCCTTCCCAGCCGGCGGCCCAAACTTGCTGTTTGAAAAATACCACTTTTTAATTCGGCCTGTTTTTGCGAATCTCTATTTCTCCAAACTGTTCTAACTTATTTATTTGGTTGTTTACATGTTGTTTTGTGCAGAATATGGCCGAAGATGCTGCACCATTCGAGATTCCATCTCATGTACCTCACTTTGACCCTACTCATCCCTACTTGCAAGTCACGAATAGGCGCATTACTGGGGCGTTAGTCAACGAAAGAAAACAGAAATTCAGGATAAACTGTCTGCCCTGCAAAATTACCCAGTTTTTGCTCCTTCAGCCATTGATTGGGAGTTTCTAAACACCGTAATTCCACATGACTCTCATTTTGATTCGGGGGCTGCCGACCTGGAAGATATGCTCGAAGTCAATTATGGGACGTTCACATCTCGAGCGTGGGAGAGGTTGTTTCACATCCATGAGCCTATTTACATTGAAGCAACATATGAGTTCTACAGTTCTTTTGCGTTTGTTCATTCTAACCCCGTTCCGAAAGCAAAGACGGTTACTTTTCTATTAGGGGGTGAATATTGAAGGTTGACTCTTACCGAATTTGGGGAAGCTCTAGGTTTATTTGACGAGGAAGATTTGGCGCACCCTGATTTCGATGATTTCATGGCAGCCGGGATAACAACTCCCGATTACTCAGAGAATGCGGCCATGTGGCCAAAAATTGCTGATGGAATATTAACGGGCGAACGTGCGCCGTCGTATACCCATATTCGTGACCCGAAGATTCAGGCTATTTTTGTGATGGTATGTTTGTTCGTGATTGGCCGAAAATTGGGGATCGAGAAGGCCCATAAGGATGAAATGTATATCCTCGGTTGTATTGTGCAGAAACGGGTCGTAAATGTGCCGTATATCTTGGCCCGATGGATGGCTCAGGCGCTTAAGGGAGCGCAGCCCGGTAGTGTTGTCCGAGGGGGGCACTTCGTCACTGTTCTTGGTAACAATTTAGGGTTCCGTGGCGCGGGATTTGATCGATGTACTGTTTTGGCACCAGGTATGCGACTCTTGGGGGCAACTTGGTTTAAGTCAGTGGGTATAGTGGTTAAGTTTACGGCCCCTGGGAATTTTGTGACCTACCGATGGGCCGAGATTAAACGGGCTGGTGCAGCTAGTAGCAGTAGAGTTGTGGAGGATCCGGTTGATAAGGATATACCACCGATACAGGAGATGGATCTTAGTGCTCAGATTGCTGCGTTGACGACTAACATGGGCCAGATGTCGACCAGGTTGGACACTTTTGCCAACCGCATGGAGGATCGTTACTACGATCTTAATTCCAACATCAGCATGGTTAGTCACCAACTTGGGCACCTGCAGACCGAGGTTGAGAGTCGAGGCCGATATCAGGACGAGATGGTGTATCAGTATCATCAGCGTGCTGGGCTTAGTTATCAGGCTTACGATGGCTCTTTTCACACTTTTGAAGACACGACTCCCATGGATCAGGACATGCCATCTTCTTCCTCGACACTTCCTGACCGCCACCATCTGTGGTCTGCACCATACTATCCTCCTCCTACCGAGTATCAGCTACAGCAGGAAGAGGAGCAGCAACGAGCCGAGCAGGAGCGCCAGCGGACATATTGGCGATCTGGCTGGTGATATGTGATTTTGTGGTTCTTATGGTTTGTTGGATTGTTTGCATGAACTATTTTGCTTATTTTATTTTTATCGTTTATGCATTATTGTTCGAACTTGTGTAATGGAATTTTTACGTACTTTGAATTTATGGTATTTAATAAGTTTGTGCGTGTGTCTTTTCCTTTTAGAATATCGCTGATTTTAGTGGAAGTATGCCGAAATTTCGAATTTTCAACGGAGAGATACGAAGATTTTTTGAGGACGTTATGCTTTTACAACCATACATTCTTTCCACTTCTGTCTCCTTTCACGGAATCTCGACATCTATATGGGGGAATTCTTTTTCTTCATTTCTCTTTTTCTTTTTGCACTTATTTGTTGATTTTTTGTACAATGAGGACATTGTATTATTTAAGTGTGGGGAAGGGGGTAGGAAAGAAGAATCTATTTGTCGTTAGGAACATTTTAATTTTTTTTTTTGTCATGTTTCTCGTAATTAGATTTAACTAGTTGCATAAGTAGGCGCACCTAACCCATTACATGTTTATGAGGATTTGAGCCATTATAGCATACATTTTATATGCTTTTATCTTCATTTTTATGAGTGTGCCGGTGACTTGCAGACTTTAGAACTTGACACTGTATACGCTTCGAGGCTATGAATGAGCATAAGTTATACTTATCAGTAACTAGGAAAGAGGCAAAAGAATTAGGATTGTTAAACCGTTGATTGACCTATTCGTTTCTTATAGTCAGTAGCTACACTGGTTCCGTGACTCACACTACCTATCGAACACTCATTTTTAGTGTTTTTGACGTTTAGATACCATATTTGCGCCAAACCTTTTTCTTTTATCACCCATTTCACATATATATTCCACAAAATGAGCCTAAATGTTTAAGTCGTTTATTCCAAATATTTTTGTTGAAAATTTTCCTCTTTCATAACTTGGTTGATTATTAGAAGAATCGTTATATATTATGGCGTGGAATTTTTAATTTGCTTGAATTCACGAAGAAACTCATATGTGGATGTAAGAATGAAGAAGTTTTCATAATTTTGATGGGCTTTTTGAGCGGTGTCTTTAATAATAATAAAAAAAGAAAACAAAATCATATTAAAGCCCGTACTAGGTAACCAATAACAGTTGAAGTGATTTAACGACCTTTGCGAGAAATAAAATTCTCAATCGAACCGTTGAAGAATTAAGGCGAAATTTGGTTTTGAGGTATCATCAGAATGAGCCATTAAGAATAATCAATCGAGTTTTGAAAGTAATATGGTTTTTGACTAAAATGTTTGGATTTGTAGACTAATTGGAATTCATATGTTTCATATCATTCATTATCATTCAATTTCGTTCCATTTTTCCATTATTTTATCCATCACCCATTGTTATAACCATAAGTCCTCTAAACTAGTTATTTAGACTCTATTGGTGGAGAAGCGAATCGTTATCAAGCCTATGATAGAATACTTGTCATGACTGAGCTTTGAGTGATTTCACATATATTACACTTAGATTAGCTTTTCGAGTGATTGAGTGTTATACTTCCCAAATCGTGAGATGTTTAGTTATGCATTTAAATTTTGGCTTGGTAATTATTAAATTCATCTTCGTAAATCAATTTTTTGTAATTTAATTGATCCGTTGGGTATTTTATTTTATTGAAGATGTTTGTTTTGTTCTAAATCTGATAGTTTACTTGAGGACAAGTAAGATTCAAGTGTGGGGAATTTGATATGCTTAAAATAATCGACATTTTATTAATCATATTTCTCATTTTTACTCTAGTTTTCTGCAACTTTTGTTATCATCTGGTATGTTTTCAGTTAGAAATGCAGATTAGAGTTGGATTTGGATCATGGAACGAAAAGGAGCTGAAACTAACTCAAGACGGAGACGAACGAGCAAGAACGGTGAAAATCTGAAGAAACAGCCGGCGGCTGAAATTACTTAGCCGGCGACTGGATCAAAGTCACCAAAATGTTCGTAACGTGCCGCGGAAGCAACTTTGCTACCCGTGTTTTCCAGCCGCCGGCTGAATAGGGCGGTTCAGAAGTCTACTTAAAGGGCTGCTAGGTTACGAATTGGAGATATCTTTGACTCAACTTTCATCCCACATTCGACCAGAGGAGCTGCAAGGAGAGATCTGAAGCTTTTGATCACGTTGGAAGCCTTGGTTAAAGTCATTTAATCGAGTTTGAAGTTTGCTTTTATTGGTTTGCACTTATTCTTAATTTTCTTGACACAATGTTTTTGTTTAAAGATTCTTATGTTATTTTGTCACAATCCAACATGAGCTAAACTCTTTTAAGTGATTGCTTGGATTGTTGAACTTGGATCTATGGTTAATTAAGTTTTATGTTTGAACTAAGTGGTTTTTCCTCTATTATTAACGTTTAATCGCAATCCATGTTTATTTAAAGTTATTAGATTTACTACTTAGCGTGATTGATGAATTTATATCATAACTAACGTTCATATAGGTTTATCAGTTATTTACAATTATATAATTCGTTAGATAATTGTAACTTGAGACTTAATTGAGATAAGCTAAGATTTATAGTAATCTAATGAATTGAATGAACATGACTATTATATCATAATTGAATAATTGAGACTTTTGTTAATTCGTAGTCGACAGATTAAATTGTTAATAATAGTGACAGTAAAGCACAATTTAGAGTGGATAGTCTAAGATAACTCTTGATGTACGATCATTCGTATGATCTTTCTCTAAATTTGTAGGATTAGATAACTCTAATAGAAAGTCTAATTAAAATAGAAATCAGAGTTAAACCAATCAAACATATTCTTATGATCCATGATCCAAGGTAAACGTAATTCCAAGTAATCACTGCTTTTTAATATCTGATCAAATCGTAAAGTCTTTTCGAAACATCTTTTCATCCGCAATTCCATTTAGTTAAATTAATTGCTATTTTATTTTAGTTATTTATTTTCCTGAAATACGTTCTCACAAAACTAAAACGTCCCCCATATTTAATTGCTTATTTAGTTCAATTAATAAGTTTAGAATAACGAATATAAATACAAGTTCCCTGAGTTCGATCCGGACTTACTAGATCTGTACTACCATACGATCGGGTACACTGACTGTATTGTGTGTTAGTTGACCTTAGTAATATCCTTGTCTAAACTATAAATAAATATAGGTTTGAAAATACACATCAAGTTTTTGGCGGCGCTGCCGGAGAACGGTAGCTATTTTTATTCGTAATTTTGAATTTTTAGTTATTTGATCCTTTTGGAAAGATCTATCTTTCTGGAAGTTACTTTTACTGTTTATTACGTGATAATTGTTAATTGGACTAATCGAATTTTTAAGGTTACAATTTTTCAGAAAAGTTACAAACAGATATAGTCAACCGCGGGCTGAAGTGAAGCAACTGACGGCTGAATATACCCAGCCGTCGGCTGAATATATCCTGCCGCCGCCTGATTAGCAGTTGTTTGTTAATTTTCGTTTAATTGTAGTTTTAATTGTTCGGTTTGTTTAGTTTTCAGTTTTCAGTTATCACGTGCTCAGAACACCAAGAAAGGATAATGTCTATTGCTTTGACTTATCCAAGGTCTTCCCAACTGGAGCAGTAAATTGTGTTGTCTCCAAAGCAAAATTTGATGAATCTATACTATGGCACAGGAGGATGTGTCACATGAACTTCAAGAACATCAATGAGTTGTTGAAATCAAATCTAGTAAGAGGCCTTCCTAACAAGCAATTCTCCCTTGAAGATAATTGTGTTGCATGTTTAAAGGGAAAACAACACAAATCTTCTCACAAGACAAAGGAAGTCAACACCATACATACTCCTTTACATTTTCTTCATATGGATCTCTTTGGTCCCACAAATGTAAAGAGTATCGCCAAAAAGCCATATTGTCTTGTGATTACTGATGATTCACAAGATATACATGGTGTACTTCCTAGAAACAAAAGATGAGACCAGTCAGCTAATCATCTCTTCATCACTAAAGTTGAAAAACAAATCAACCCGAAGGTTACGAAGATTAGGTGTGATAATGGGACAGAGTTCAAGAATTAAGTGATGAATGACTTTTGTGAGAAGAAGGGAATTGAAAGACAATTCAATGCAGCAAGGACTCCACAACAAAATGGAGTTGCTGAAAGAAGAAATATGACTCTTATTGAAGCAGCAAGAAGCATGTTAGCAGACTCAAATCTACCCATCTTCTTCTGGGCAGAAGCAATTAATAATGCTTGCTATGTGCAAAACTGAGTTCTATTGGTGAAGTCACAGAACAAGACCCCATATGAGTTACTACATAAGAGACAGTCCCTCATAAGTTTCTTAAGAGCATTTGGATGTCCCTGTACAGTCCTAAACTCAAAGGAATATCTTGGCAAGTTTGAAAGCAAGGAAGATGTTGGTTATTTTGTTGGATATTCATTACATAGGAAATCCTATAGAGTCTACAATCATAGGACTAGCATAATTCAATAAAGTGCCAATGTTACCTTCAATGAAAGCACCCCAAACACAAAAGGCCAAGGACCAAACTGGCTGTTTGATATTGATGCTTTAACCAAGTCATTGGACTTCAACTATTACTTCCAACAATCTTCATATGTTACTACTGCACCTATTCCTACTGCACCTATTCCTACTGATCCACAAGTCATTGGTACTGATAGACTGGATGTGATGGAATACGTCTATCTTACCATCTCTCTTGATGATCCTCTCAACATCTATGATAAAATTGACAAGGTGATTGAAGAGGAAGCACTACCAAAAGTACCCAATAATAGAAGCCATTTTACTGATGGGGAAGGCAGTTCACCTACTTCAGAAGCTCCACTCTCTGCCACAGAAACTGGCCAAAGATAAAATGGTGTCCCACATTTAGTAGAAGATGATGACAATGATGTTGAACAAATGGTGGTTAATGAAGCTGAAGATGAAGAGTTTTTCACTCCCAAGAGTTCTGGTCCTCCATCCTTTGTAACTGCACAACCAGACCTCAATGACACCAACTTGGAAACTTCAGTTAGAGTGGAAAAGGTTCCAACATCTAGAATTCATAAGAACCATCATATCTCTCAAATGTTTGGTGACTATGAAATCCCCATGCAAACAAGGAGCCAACTCAAGCCATAGAAGGAAGCTCACAAAGACATCAACCCTTGTTTGTATGCCTGCTTTCTATCACAACTTGAACCAAATAAAATTCAAGAAGCACTCCTAGATCCAAACTGGATTGAAGCTATGCAAGAAGAACTCCTTCAATTCAAAATTCAAGATGTCTGGAAGCTGGTTCAGTTACCAAGAGGGAAGAAAGTTATAGGCACAAAGTGCATCTTCAGGAATAAGAAGGATGAAAGAGGAATAGTTATCAAGAACATGGCAAGGCTTGTAGCTCAAAGCTACACACAGGAGGAAGGAATTGAGTGGGTGAAGATGTGTTTGCACCAGTAGCAAGGATGGAAGCTATTAGAATATTCCTTGCTTATGCATCTTTCAAGGGCTTTAAAGTGTTTCAAATTGATGTGAAGAGTGCCTATTTGTATGGCCTAATAGAAGAAGAAGTCTATGTCAAACAACCTCCAGGCTTTGAAGACCCTCAACATCCTCATTTGGTGTACAAATTGGACAAAGCTCTCTATGGGCTTCATCAAGCACCAAGAGCATGGTATGAGACACTCTCAGACTATCTTCTAAAGAATAACTTCCAAAGAGGAACCATTGACAAGACACTTTTTATCAAGAAAGTCCACTCAAACATCTTACTTGTCCAAATATATGTGGATGGCATCATCTTTGGCTCCACCAAAGATGCTATGTGCAAGGAGTTTGAAAATTTAATGCACAGTAAGTTCAAGATGAGATCCATGGGAGAATTGACATTCTTTCTTGGACTTTAAGTCAAACAGAAGCCAAATGGTCTATTCATCAGCCAATCTAAGTATGTGAAAGATATTCTCACAAAATTTGGATTCTTGGAGTCCAAGGCTTCAAGCACCCATGTAGAGACTCACAAACAGTTGACTGCAGATCTTGAGGGGGAGGATGTAAATATCCACAACTACAGATCCATGATTGGAACTTTAATGTACCTCACAGCTTCAAGACCTGACATCATGTTTGGAGTATGTGTATGTGCAAGATATCAAACCAAGCCCAAAATGTCACATCTTCATGCAGTCAAGAGAATATTCAAATATTTGAAAGGAAAACCTTCCTTAGGTTTATGGTATCCCAAAGACTCTCCTTTTGAATTAATTGCTTATACTGACAATGATTATGGTGGTGAAAGTTTGGACAGAAAATCCGCTTCAGGTGGATGTCAATTTCTTGGATCAAGATTGGTGTCATGGCAATCCAAGAAACAAACAATTGTGTCCACTTCTTCAACAGAAGCTGAGTATGTAGCAGCATCAAGTTGTTGTGCACAAGTACTGTGGATAAAAAATCAGATGATAGACTATGATTATGCCTTTATCAATACTCCAATCTACATAGACAACAAGAGTACGATCAACATCATCAACAATCCTGTGAAGCACTCCAAGACCAAGCACATTGAGATAAGATGCTATTTCATTAGAGACTGCAATGAAAAGAAATTGATTCATGTTGAAAAGGTCCATACTGATAATCAGTTTGCTGATCTTCTCACAAAAGCATTTGATGTGGGAAGGTTTACATTCTTGATTACTAGTATTGGCATGATCAACATGGATTAAACTGCATAAACTAGTCCCTTAATATCTCAATAAATGTCCATTCGAGAAGGCAGTAGTAAACTTAAACTTGAAAACAATGCTCTACTCTTTAGTATTGTACTATGTTACTACTGCAACATTAACAGTAGAAACACCTTTGGCTAAGTATTATTAGTAAGGATAGTAATTACTACTGCAAGTTTCATTGATACTGCAAGTAGTTTTGTTAATACTGCTTGAATGGTTAATACTGCTAGTAAAGTCATTACTATGGCCTAACTGGTTAATACTGCAAGTAATTCACATTACTACTGCCAGATTAGTTATTACGGCCCGTTTTGTCATTACTACTGTGCTTTCCTCATTACTACGTCCAACTGTGTTAATACTGCAACAGTTAGTACTGCAGAGGAATACTTAATTAATAAGATTACTCTGTTAATACTGCGTTGACAAGTCAAATCTCAAGTTGCAACTAACTTTTAACACGTTGTAGTTAACAATAGGACCTAAAATTTTAAACTACGTCGTGCGTCTAATGAAACAGGCCCAACTTGTTACACTAATGGGATTATAAAAGGGGTTTAATCTAATTTTTCAAATCTTTAAGTTTTCCCAAATCAATGGAACCCTAATTTTCTCTAAAAACAGTTGCAACTGAAAATTAATTTCTTAAAGAAAATTTCGCTTAAATCAACAATGGCCTCCTTACAATTTGTTGATAGCCACAACATGGTGGCTTATTTGTTCAAGAATAAAGACAATAAATATTTTCATCAAATCATTGATTTCTTGAAAAATTCACACATCAACTTTGCTTTAACTGTGAGTCCTGAACTTCATGAAGAACATATAAAGGAATTCTGAGGAACTGCAGTTTTATCTTTAGAACAAGAAGTGCCAGTAATCAATGCTACTGTTGATGGCACGAAACTCACAATTTCAGAAGCCACATTGCGAACCCATCTTCAACTGCAAGATGCAAAAGGTATTAATTCTTTACCCAATCAAACAGTGTTTGAAAATTTTCAAAGAATGGGTTATGAGGGGACTCTTACAACAAAAACTTTTCAAAAAGCCCTGTTGTCCCCTCAGTGGAAGTTTTTTATGCACACTTTACAACAATGTATATCACAAAAGAGAACTGGATGGAATGAAGCAAGTTATTCCTTGGCTACAGCCATGGTATGTCTTGCTACAAACCAAACATTTATTTTTTCAAAGTTAATCTTTGATGGGATGTTATGGAAACTGGGACATCCTGATCAAATTTTTTTGATGTACCCAAGATTCTTTCAACATATTTTCAACTGTGAAATAATGGATCTTTCAAGATCCCAAACTGTTTTCCCAGCCAAATCTCATGGAAAGAAAGTTTTTGCAAACATGAGAAGGCAAAATAAAGGTTTTTCAAACCATGTTACCCCATTGTTCTCTACAATGGTGGTGGTAACTCCTTCTACAAATGACAAACATGGTACTCAACCTATGTCTGAACCCCCATCTGTCCCTATTTCTGCTGAGGGTACTTCTACAGTTCCTACTGTAGGTACTACTCCTGTTTCTACTGTGGGTACTTCTACAGTTTCTACTGTGAGTACTCCTCCAGTTACAACTGAACCAACTGTCACCACTATTGTGACAGAGCCCATAATACCATCTACTTCACAACCTCTTCTAACCCCTCCAATTGTTGCACAATTTTCAAAAAGGGCAAAGGGAATTCCTCATACTCTTAAGCCTTAGACTACCCCTGCACCAATTCTTTCCACCACCTTACCTGAACAATCTTTAGGTGAGGAATTTCAATGGGAACACATTGAGCTCTTTCCCAAGATCCATGAGGTGGTCTATAAGGAGAGGGATGACCATGTTAGAAGGGCTCAAACTACTATTGCTTAACCTAGTGGAGCATATGCCAGTTTGACAGGCACTAAGACCCAACTAACGGAACCACTATCTGATGATGCTTCTTTTGAGGTAGCATTAGAAAGTGGAACCAGGTGCCAAGAAACCTTGGGGGACGGAGTAGCTTCTGCTAGGCAGAAGGCTCCCTTTGTTACTTCCTATGATCCACCACCTTTTGGTACTCAACAGGAAAGGAATGAGGAGAGATATGCTTACCCAAACATTGAATTGTTGGAAATGTGCCAAACTTTCATCGTTAAAGTTGATAAACAAGGGGAGGAACTTGCAACTTTAAAGAAACTAGTCCTTCATTTGGTGGAGCAACAAGAAAAGTTAACAACTCAGTTACAGAATTAAAGGCTCGAAAGAAGGAGTATTGGTACCTCTCCCATACATTCAAGCTCATCTAGCTCTTCAGATGATGCACCAGATGATGAGAAAAAGGGGGAGAAGATGGAAAAGGTTGATGTTTTGTCAAAAGAAGGAGGTAATGAAGTTGAGATGGAAAAGGGGGAGGAAGATAGAAAACAAAGTGATAAGACTGTTATTACTGCCACTGAAGATATTGATGATGAAGTTAACCAAGACCGGTTACAAAATATGGAGTCAAATATGGAGATTTATATTGATGATGTTATGGTTGAAGGGAAAGATAATGATGATGTGGTTAAGGGGGAGCAGGATGTTGTTAAGGGGGAGCAGGAAGAAACCAAAGAGATAGTTAAAGTTTTACTTGAAGAAATGATTAGTACTGCTATGAATCAAGAAGTAGTTATTCCTACTGCTTCCATTCCTACTACGGTTTCTTCTGAAGTGGTTTCTACTGCACTTCCTGAAGTGGTTTCTACTGTAGTCCTGAATATGGTTAATACTGAGGTTATTTCTATTGAGGTCATTACTACTGCTGTCATTCGTACTGTTAGTACTGAAGAGATCTCAATGACCATTCCTACTGGAGAAGTTCCTACTGCCATATTTACAGAAGCTACCATTACAACAACTGTTCCTACTGCAGATCCTAACACAGTTCCTACTTGGCAGTATCTACTCCTATTATTGAACCATCTTTGGAGGAGAAGACACTTGCTGCTGAGCTACTGAACATCAAGAAGAGTAAGATCATTCAACAAAGAAGAGAGGAACAAGCTAAGAGGCCCAAGCAAAAAGGAATTACCATTCCCATTCCTACTGAAAGTTGAAGGGGTTGAATACATCTTGGATCCTACTGCTAGATTTGGAGTTGTAGAAATCATTCCTCCAGATACAAGGCAAGTCAATATACCCAGACCACAATCTGATTCATCAATCAAAGATAAGGGAAAAAGGGTTGTAGTGGAGGAAGATAAGAAGGAAAAGAAAGAATAAAAAAAAGAGTCAAAGGAGATAATATTTGATGAGTTAGCTGCTTTTTAGTTGGCTACAGAGACTTTTGATGTTGGTGGTGATCCAACAACTTCCAGAGAAGTTCATGCTCAACTTCAACAAACTGAGCTTGATAGGATTGCTAAGTTGAAAAAAGAAAGATTATTTCTGTTGGCTGAATACAACAGAGACTTAGAAAAGATTAGAAGGGCTGAGGAAGCAAAGAAGTATAATTTGCTTAGCTTAGTGGAGAAAGAAAGAAAGAAGGACAAAGAAAAGACTGCTAATCTTACTAAGAAGGAAGAACAAAACAAATATGAGATGGAGAGATTACTTAAGAGAGCTCACGAGGGTGGAAGAGCTCTGTTTAATCCTCAAGGAGAACCAATACTTAATCCTTTTCATACCAAGACAGTTAGGCAGACTAAGCAATGCAAGAGGACGAAATCTTTTGCTACAAAAGAACAAGCCAAGAAGCCAAGGATAGATGATTCAACTGTTGATTCTACAAGTGTTGAAAGAGAGTCACCTGGAATTATGCCTATCAAAACAGAGCCAGTCATTACATCAATTGTGGAGAAGAAAGGAGATGTTGAAGTTTCTAAAGATGACTGTTCTGCTCTCATAGTACATGAAGAAGGTATGGATGTTGAACCCCTAGCTGTGGATCTTCATGAGATAATTGATTGGGAATACATTGGAGGAGATAATAAAACAACCTATTTGGTGACAAGAGCTGATCAGAAGAAATATGTTATGCCATCTTTCTACAAGATCATCAAGAAATTTTCAAGACAAGATGTGCAGAAATTGTATGAAATTTGGTGTAAGAAAGTACTCTCAAAACAGAGGTACTTGTTCAGGCACAGATCTTGCCCTTGATTGGTTAAATGGTATGTTTGATCCTGCATCAGAGTTGGTAAGTGATGTATTTCGTAAAGGAGGAGTTGATAATCCAGTCACCAGATGGTCGTTATATGAAAGAAGTGGAGTTCACTCAATTGTTAGAAGATATGGTGCAATGAGATTCTACTTGGTGGACAGAAGATATGATCTGGATATTGGAAAACTCCATGAGATGATAACCATTAGATTGTATGCCATAAGAACATCTCAAATGGCTCATGATATGGTTTCGCGGATTGTGCTTAAGAGAAATGAAGAACAAGCAAAGTTCAAGGAAGAGAGGGAAGCAAGAAAGAGAGAAAGCAAATGAGTTTTCTAATCATCAGTATTAATCTTGTAAAAAACTTGTTACTTTAATGAAATATAAAAGTTCAAGTTAGGGGGAGATTGTTGGGATTAAAACTGTTAGAATAAATAGTTTAGTTTCAATAATACTGATCATTACTACTGTTAGTTTATACTGTTTGATTAATACTGCATGAAGAAGGTTAGTACGGCAAACCATGCATGAAGGCAGTTACTACTGCTCAACTCAAGTTAATACTGCTGAAGACAAACTGTTAGTTACTACTTCAACAACTCATTACTACTGCCCGATGCTTGTTAATACTACTTGAAGAGTTTTAGATAATTATGTAATTATCTCTTCCGCAAGTTATGCAATTGTAATTTTTATTAAAGTATAATTGTTTTTAGATGTTTCCTAGTTTAGCTAGGTTTAGCCTCAAGGTCTATAAATACATAGATCCTTGTACTAGGAAAAACACGTATGTTAATCATCTATTTACGATTAATATCTTGAGGCTTAATACTCGACAAACATTATTGTTCTTTCATTGTTATTATTCAATATTTGTTTGATCGTTAAACTTGTAGTATCAAGGTGTTTATCCGCTGCTAAACTTCCTTCATAATCAAGATCTTACTTTAACGTGCTTTGGGTTTGTATAACTCAAACGATCCTAACAAATATCTACTCCATAATCGATGTAAAATCTCAATCTCCTGAAAAGCGTTAAAATACGACGTCAACATAAAGTTGGTGAATTACTCGTATTTTATAAAACAATAAGTATACTCGATAGTTGAATAGGTTTTGACCCTTTAAAATACATAAGAGTAGTATAAATAACGTCAATGAAATAATACCTTGAAGCGTGACCATAAACCTGATATGTGCAATAACTTTAGATAATCCAATACATCTAACCCTTACAATAATACTCAAATACGACCTTCAAATATGGAGTGGGTCAAGCTACAGAATAATACTCAAATACAACCCTTAAATATGCAGCGTGTCAAGCTACAAAATAGTACAACAATACTTATCTAAAGGCACCATATCCTAGCATAGTCAAGATTTACATACATACATACTTTATATACTTTAAAAAAAATAACGCTTAACATGCCCAAAGTTCAACAATAATAAAAGGGGGCATCGAATAACTCACAGAATAGCAAAGCAAATGAAATATGATATGTCGGGTATAAATCAACCGAAAGTAGCTCCTTCGCCTAAGTGCCCTAGCAATACATACAATAAACCGTCTAAGTAGCTCCTTCGCCTTATACGTTAATGTTATATGTCATAATATTAATAATATTCGAAAAGGATAATATTTCATTTTAATAATAATAATGTAACATACTTATGTCATAAAACAGCGCCATACTAATATTGAAAAGTGTTTGGGATTACGGTCGAATATTGGATATAGACGTTTACTGATAATATATAACTTTGAATAAAACCGTGTAAGTGATGATATGTTAACGATAGTGAATATGTTTTGAGTTCAAATCGTTTGGGTAAATAGGTATAATAAACTGGGGTATAATATTCAGTAGGTATAATTAGGTTTTAGAACGATAACGAGTTTAAATATCGAAAATTAGATAAGAAGCAAACTGTGACTCTGTTGCGTCGCAGTAGGAAGCTACTGCGGAGCAGCGTCCTTGTTAGTTACTCAGTTTTTGTTTCGCAAATGTGTTACGTAAAAGGTTGGTATGGGATCAAAGTGTTACGTGACATGTTCTTGTTACGCAATTACGGTGTTACGTAGGTCCTTGTTATGCAAGATAAGATGTTACGTTGCGAGTTGTTTCGTAAAATGTTTTGTTTCGGTAAAATGCCTACTACGGCGCAACAAGGGTTGTTGTGGCACAACAAGGTGTTGTTTCGTTAAAGCATTGTTCCGGAGACACTTGCTTGTTACGGTAAAATACTTGTTTCGTTATCTTGTCATGGGGTTTGTTACGGAATAAGTTTTGGTTGGCTAAACAGCGGACTGGGGCGCAACAGATAAGTGTTTCCGCTCACCGGGCTGTTTCGCTACATAATATTTGTCCCCTGACATTCCGATGCGGCGCACCATAGGGTTGTTGCGGCGTAGTTGGTTACGAAACCTACATTTTTATGTTATTTTTGAGTGTTTTAACGATTCTTTTCACTAAGTATCAAGTCCATAAGTCCATTACAAGGTTCATAAGTAAAATCCACCATAGTTTCGACATAAAATATGGATATATAGATGTTAAATACCATTTTATACATATATGTGTTTTTGGCGATATTTATAGGTAATTTATTAGGTAAAAATTGTTATAATATCATAGTTACTTCCATTTTGATAAAGGTTTATAGATCTAACCGAGGTTTAAAGAAAAGTCAAGAAAAACATAAGATTTGTATAGTAAACTTACCAAATTCGATAAAAATGAAAAGGATGATGATAGAGGATGAATACTTCGAGTTTTTTTTACTTGTAAAACCTTGTTAAAAGGGAATATGTGGGTGTTTTTTAGAGTGGAAAGACGTTTTGATGGAATGAAATGAAAAGATAGTGAGGAATTCAATTGAGACAGCTCCCAACCACCCTAGAGGCAGGAAATGGAGGGGTTGTCTCGGTTGTGGGAAAAGTTTCCCGAGAATCAATGCAAATGGCATCTTTTGAAAACCAAGAAAATAAGGTCACTGCGTCGCAGTACACAGGGGGTGCGGCGCAGTGCCTTCAGATGAAAAGGTTAATTTTCGGTTAAAAGGACTGATTTTGTAATACATTTAACGTTAAGTCCGTTAAGGACCAATTTTGTAACAGATTTTCAGTTAGAGGACTAACTTTGGAATATATTTTAACTTTAACTTTAATCGTATAAATAAAGGCAATAATAACCCTAACTAACTTATGAGCACATTTATATCTACCAGGCACTTAGGTTTTAATTCGGTTTCCGTCATAAAGGACGAGAAAGCCAAACGATACTAACCCGACCAAACATAAACATATTAAATACTTCGATAATAATTTTAGCCCAATAACTAGATAAATACAATAAACTCGTAAACTCATACGCACATAAAACACAAATACTGAAATAAATACATAATAGGGTCAAAACGAAACATATATACATAAAACGATACACGGAATATGACGGAATAATACCTCGAAAGTCGCGGTTGTCACAAATATCTTTCGGAGGTAGCTTTGTCGTTCAATAAAAATATATATCTTTCGGAGGTAGACTAAAGTTGATAAAAGTGGTTCTCGAAAGCTTGACCTTATACCACTTTTCTTTGTAAAAGCTCTGATAAATTTTATAAAAGAGAAGGGGCTAGAAGGCAATGGTAGTGATTAAGTCTCAGAATGGAAAAAGTTAGTGTTGAGAAAGGTGAACATCTTTGTAGGTCCCAGTGGTCCGATCTACAGGATTAAACCAAACTAATCACGAGGCGGAATCTCGTAATCAGTATATCATACAAGTTATAATCGAATGCAGTAAATAATGACAAACACGAAATACCGAATTCCAAATACTTTATTATTGAATCACTCAATTACAATAAAGTATTCTCAGAACTCCCTCAGTCTGTCTCTGCTCCTAAACCATTCAGAATTGCCAACCTAAACCTAAACTCAATGTCTCTTTATATAGAGACATGTTCACAGGCTTGGGCCACTAATGGGCTCATGGACTATGCAAAGTCCATTAACACCCATGACAGACTAAATAGCCCACTTAACAATACAATGTTATTGGGCCATTACAAACTAAAATAAACTATTACTAAAGACTTAATTAATCTAGAACAACTGTCACAGATATTGCACCAACAAACTCCCCCTTGACTGTTGCTTCTAGATTCCGTTATACGCTCAAAGTCTTTATAGTATTGTACTCCTTGTGTTCCTTGCAGGTTCTTCTAACTCATCAATTTCTTGAATAACTCCCCCTGAATTGTTACAATAATTCAGTCTTCTCAGCTTAAGCTTGTGAAGATACAGTCTTCTCCGTTTACGCTTGTGAAGAGTTAGTCTTTTCCATTAATGTTTGTGAAGAGTTAGGCAGCTCCCTTTGTTGTTGTGAACTTCGTTGTTTTTCAGAGTCTTCATCCATAGTTGACTCAACTAAGTTCATCACTTTTTCTTATATTCTTCGAGCTTCCATAAATGACAACAAAACTCCCCCTGAGCTGTCTGACGATGAACAACGTCTCAAACAGCAGTTTTCAAGAGTAGAGTCTTGTATGCGCTTCTCGTACGCGCTTCAGTAACCTGCAAACAAACGTTAGTAATTTTTTTTTTTTTTTTTTTTTTTTTTTTTTTTTTTTTTTTTTTAGATATCGACACGAAATTTTGAGGGTTTCATGTCGATTCTATTTTTCATAAAAGGAAATTACAAAGTTACAAAAATATCAGCTAAACTAGCAATGATCAGTTATGGTGGGGAACCCATGCCATAACACGTCTTGATTGACCGCTTTCGTTCACGTACACAAACTTCTTGAAGAAACCATCATCTTTAGTAACAGTAGCTTGAACTTTAGAATTCGGATGGTTCATCGGTGGACGAAAGGATCTCGACTGCTGATAAAAGGAAGGGACTCTCTGACTCGGGCAGTATGGATTAGAAGTTCTAAAAGATGGTCGAAAAGGACGCTGTAGAAATGAACGATCATTAGAAACACCCGCGTGTTCCTGTTTCTTAATCCATTTTCGAGGCACCTGTTTCCGAACAGGTGAATATGATCGAGCCATTTGTTTCGTCTTCGGTGACGACGATCTGCGAACTTGCTCTTTCTTCGGAGAGGGCGATCTATTGGCTTGCTTTCGCTTCTTCTTTGGACATACCGAGGCTACGTGGCCATGTTCCCGGCATTTAAAACACTTCAAGTCCTCCATAGGCTGTTTGGGTTTTGAGTCTTCAGCTAATGTACTCATATTTGTTTTCGAAACACTCGACTCGGTTGAATTACTTGATTCAGTCTGATCATCCTTTGTAGAGGTGGATTCACAAGAAGATTCAACGCTATTTTCCTTCTCGTCACATTCAGTTTTAAGAAAACTGTAATTGTGATTAAAAGGTGGAGGTGTTTCATTATATCCCAACCCAGTACGATCTCCACTTCGCCTTTGACGACTCAAAATGGAAGTAAATGTGTTAGATGAAGTCCGAAATTGTTCAATCTTTCTGGTAAGCTCCAATCTTTTGACCTCGCTGTCTCGCAGTTCCTTTTCCTTTTCGATGTACAACTGCTTCTCTTTTTCCAAACGTTCATAAAGCATGTCGATATTTTGTGATTGTAAATCGATTGTACATTGATATTCCCTTGTATCATTTGAATCTTGCTTAAGCTTTTTGGATAAGTCATTCTTCAGGTGAACTTCACAAGACAATTCGATTTGCAAATCTTTATATTGATTCGTCAAGATGTCCAAGGCGTCGTTTAAACGTTTATTCTCCGCGGTTAAAGCTGAAATAGTCTCTTTGTCAGATAATGTACTCTCAGTATCTTGATCACTTGCAGTACTAGGATCACCCTCAATAGATGCCAAGATTGTTGACTTATAAGCTCTTAATCTTTTAATCACCTCATCAAAGTCACGTTCATGTTTTACCAAGTTTACATAAACTTCCCAATGCTTAGGCAAAGCGTCTAAAAATTTCTTAATAATTATTATATCACCTAGACGTATACGACACCTGTTGAGTTCTGTAAGGAGATTATAGTATCTGGTGACAGTATTTTCAAAGTTTTCGTTTCTTTCAGCTTTGAACGTATCAAATTGCCTCATAAAGATTTTTCCAGCACTTTCTCTTTCAGCGTCATTTTCGTATAGAAAATAATACATTTCTTTATTTTTTTGTTAAATTGATTAAGTCTAAATAAAGATTCAAGAAACAGTCCAAATGAATTAAATCCAATAAACGAGTCCTAGTAACGAGACCAATCCAATTTTAATTTGGTCCAATTTAATTTAGTCCAAATAACACGTTTAAATCAGTCCAAGTAAAGCCCGAAATACAAATCAAATGCAGCCCCAATTTTAGATCAAAGCAGGCCCAATAACTCCCCCTGAAAAAGCCCAGGTAGTAAAGTTTTCAATCTGCTGCTACTTGCTGTGTCGGCTTAAAAGAAAAATCCCCAAATCAATTTTGAAACGAAGATGACTGTTAATTAATTCACGAGCATCTGTTCAATTTACCACGAAGATCTATTTTCAAACTCAATCACGAACAACTTTTCAAGAAAAGTCCCCAAATCAATTCACGAGCAAAGCCAATTCACGAACAAATAAAGTTCACGAACAACTATAGTTCACGAAGAAGATGTTCGTCTGAGAAGATGTTCGCCGAAGAAGGTGTTCGCCGTCACTAACGAAGAAGGTGTTCGTCGTCACTAACGAAGAAGGTGTTCGTCGAGGGCGATAATCAGCGACGAAGAAGCTGATTGACGAAGAACCCCTCACGAAGAAGATAACCTCGACGAAGATGTATCTGTGTTTGTTGAATTCAAGCCGAAGATGATGAGACGAAGATGTTCTTCGTCGCTGCAATTAATCAAGCCACGAAGAAGATGATGAGACGAAGATGTTCTTCGTCACTGTTTGTTCGCCGCTATGAGGATGTTTACGAAGTTGTTGTTCGTCGTGATGTTTCTGAGCGGCGAAGATGAAAGTCTGTCTGTGTGTAGTTTTTATGTGTAGTTTAATTGGCGAAGAAACCCAAATTTTATTGCTGTGTGTTGTGTCGGCGAAGAAACCCACCTGTCACCGTTTCCTCTTTTTTTTTTAATTTCAATTTTGAGAATTTATTTCCACCGCCACTAACTACCAACCCTTACTCCCTTTTAATTTGTAATTCACTGTCCTTCTATTTCCCTTTGTTAATCTCGCTGCTAGACCAAGGCCCAAATAAAAAAAATTAATAACAAGCCCGACAAGAAGTTTAAAGAAAGCCCTAATAATATTTTGCTAGGTTACGAACAACAATCAGATTTTTCAGCCGCCACCAAAAAATTAAAAACCCTAATTTTCTAATAACAGCCGCCAGAAAACTGAAGAACCCTAATTCCCAAAATCGATTAAAACCTGATTTAATCCTGAACCAAATCTCGATAGAGAGCAAACAATGCGTTTGCTCTGATACCAATTGTAGGTCCCAGTGGTCCGATCTACAGGATTAAACCAAACTTTTCACGAGGTGGAATCTCGTAATCAGTATATCATACAAGTTATAATCGAATGCAGTAAATAATAACAAACACGAAATACCGAATTCCAAATACTTTATTATTGAATCACTCAATTACAATAAAGTATTCTCAGAACTCCCTCAGTCTGTCTCTGCTCCTAAACCATTCAGAATTGCCAACCTAAACCTAAACTCAATGTCTCTTTATATAGAGACATGTTCACAGGCTTGGGCCACTAATGGGCTCATGGACTATGCAAAGTCCATTAACACCCATGACAGACTAAATAGCCCACTTAACAATACAATGTTATTGGGCCATTACAAACTAAAATAAACTATTACTAAAGACTTAATTAATCTAGAACAACTGTCACAGATATTGCACCAACAATCTTTGTGTGGCGGGTTCGTCAAAAAAGAATCCTGGTTCGATTGGTGCTAGACCGTGTTGGTATAGACCTTGACTCTCTTATATGTTCTTGTTGTCAAGACGTAATTGAATCGGTAGACCATTATATAATTCGGTGCAAATGGGTTAAAGTAGAGTGTGCGCAAATTTTTAAATGGTGGAACATGAGCCCGTTCTATGGGTCGATTGAGGAGCTCATCCTTTATAACGGAGGTTATAGTTTCTCAATCATCCAAAAATCTAGATGGCAAGTGGTAGTGTGGATCACAACTTACGTCATTTAGAGTACCCGAAATAGTGTCATCTTCAACCGAAAAAAAACCATGTCATGTTGATCTTCTCTCCGAGATCCAAGTGTTATGTAATTTTTGTTGAATCTTCGAGACAAAAACTTCTCAAAACCTTGGCATTCATGGTGCTCGAATCCGAAAGCAACCTCGTACTAAGGCTACTATTGTCAAATAGTTTGTAGTTTTGGTTGTTCTCCCTAATTTTGTTTTTTTTTTATCATTTGTATGGTTAGTAAGATTTTTTGTTTTTATTTCACAAAGTCTAGTGTTTGTTTTAGTTTTTGTGTGTGCTCTTAATTGTATCCAAATGAAGGGACTTTGTATATAAGTTATTATTATTATTAATAAAATTGATACCTTAGATGGTAGTTTGGTAAATTTCTTACTTAAAAGTTCAACATTAATACTATGTGTTCAAATACTTTATATGCAGTTAAGATTATGATTTTCATTCTTATATTTTAAAATTTAATCCTAGTAAGATGGTTACGGAAATAATTACATATTTTATACATATTTGATATTGACGGTTACAAACTATGTAATTAATTTCCGTAAGTGAAACACAAGCGATATTTTCAAACTTGAAAGACTCAATATCTTCATATAAATAACATACAAATTTATGTAATGTTCTCATATTATCAATATACTCAATTATTAAAGTAAGTGTGGTAGTAAACAGTACCTATTTATATTAATATATAAATAATGATTAGCAAAAGAAATACCAAACCTTGCCTCTAACATGCAATTTTAGTATTTTTTTCAATTATTATTTCCTTTAACCCCTTAACTTTGAATTATTTTTTTCTTTCACTTTAACCCTTTAGTGTTGTTATTATTTATGTTTAACCCTTTAACCATTGCTATTTACACTACATTAATTCCTATTTTTATTTTCTTTTTGCTTCATCTCTTAACTTTATTACTAAAAATTATAACCCTTAATATCCTTTAATAACATTATTATTTATATATTACTAATATAATTAATTATTACTATTTATACTAATATCATAATTATAATATTTGTTTATAGTATTATAATTATTATTACTGTTGCGAAAACCAACAAATATGACTAGTACTTTTATTTTTTGGAATTAATGCAAAAATGAAAAAATAATAGTATCTACTTATAAAATCTAATTAAAAAACTTTAAACATACAATTGGAATTAAGTAATTTTAATTCCCGCCACGACACGCAGACAATAGAAAACCTTGTTTATAACATAACTAGATTATTGTCCCGCGATAGCGCGGAAAAAAATAAAAATTGAATTGTAAACTTTATGTTTATGTAGATTTTAGGTTATTATAAAAAGACAATGTTATACGTATAATAACATATATATACCTTTACGTTTATACACATGTTAGTTATAATAACATAAACACTTTTACGTTTATACACATGTTTTAATATTTTTTATTAGGAGATTTTAAATAAAAATTATGTAAATCATAGTTCAAATTGAGTGAAATTTTTTAAGTAAATTGGAATTTTGTTTTTATTTAAGTAGAGATTGGAATTAAAGAGATAATTTAATTATGTTTTGTAAAAGAGTGTAAAATGAAAATAGTGTTTGATGACATCATCAATTTGATCTAACGGTTGAAATCAAATAAGTTAACCCATCTAAGGGTCGTTACTTCGCCATGTGGCATTTAAGGCAACACCCGATTCATAAATAGGGTCGGGTTTCGGATAGAATAGTTCCAGTTTGTCGGGTTTCGGGTTTGACCCGATTGACATGAAAATTACCGTCGAACTATATTGTAATCCAAAGGCATATGATATATATAAGCTAGAAGTCTGAAAGAGTTTCATACATGAAGCGATGTGGGACAAAGTAGGAAAAACTAAAGGCATATGATATATATAGGCTAGAAGTATGAAAAAGTTTCATACCTGAAGCGATGTGGGACAACTAAAATGAAAATAGTGTTTGATGACATCATCAATTTGATCTAACGGTTGAAATCAAATAAGTTAACACATCTAAGGGTCCTTACTTCGCCATGTGGCATTTAAGGCCTCTCTTTTATTATATATTAGTTATAATAACATAAACACTTTTACGTTTATACACATGTTTTAATATTTTTTATTAGGAGTATTTAAATAAAAATTATGTAAATCATAGTTCAAATTGAGTGAAATTTTTTTAAGTAAATTGGAATTTTGTTTTTATTTAAGTAGAGATTGGATATAAAGAGATAATGTAATTATGTTTTGTAAAAGAGTGTAAAATGAAAATAGTGTTTGATGACATCATCAATTTGATCTAACGGTTGAAATCAAATAAGTTAACCCATCTAAGGGTCGTTACTTCGCCATGTGGCATTTAAGGCAACACCCGATTCATAAATAGGTTCGGGTTTCGGATAGAATAGTTCCAGTTTGTCGGGTTTCGGGTTTGACCCGATTGACATGAAAATTACCGTCGAACTATATTTTAATCCAAAGGCATATGATATATATAAGCTAGAAGTCTGAAAGAGTTTCATACATGAAGCGATGTGGGACAAAGTAGGAAACACTAAAGGCATATGATATATATAGGCTAGAAGTATGAAAAAGTTTCATACCTGAAGCGATGTGGGACAACTAAAATGAAAATAGTGTTTGATGACATCATCAATTTGATCTAACGGTTGAAATCAAATAAGTTAACCCATCTAAGGGTCCTTACTTCGCCATGTGGCATTTAAGGCCTCTCTTTTATTATATATTAAAGATATGATTTATGGTGTTTCTTCAAATGTGCATATTTTATAAGTGGCCTTTATTTAGATGTCTATATATTCTGTAAAAATCAATCAAAACGAATTTTTATTATAACCCTTTAACTTTTTTTTACTTTTTTTTTGTATTATTCAAAACAATAAAGACTAGATATACGAAATCCCAAACAACCAATAACTCAAGATTCTATGAGTTGCGACTAACGAGTATTTTTAAGTTCGAGTGTTATAGTGGATTTTAAATAATTACACAATTACTTGTCAACTTGAATCAAGAGAGATTTAACATATATATATATATATATATATATATATATATATATATATATATATATATATATATATATATATATATATATATATATATATATATATATATATATATAAACATCAGTTCATAATTCGAAAGTTGAATAAAAGGTATTTGAGTTTTCGAAAGTTTTTTTCTCTAAAAAAAATAAAATACTATTCATTCTAGTCAATGAATAATTATTTAAATTTAAATTTCGCTAACAAATTACCAATCTAATATTTACCAACATTTAAATTTAAATATTATTCATTGACTAGATATGATGAATAGTATTTTTTTTTTAGAGAAAAAAACTTTCGAAACTCAAATCCCTTTTATTCAAATTTTAAATTATGAATTGCTGTTTAATTATTTATATATATATATATATATATATATATATATATATATATATATATATATATATATATATATATATATATATATATATATATAAATAATTAAACAGCAATTCATAATTTAAAATTTGAATAAAAGGGATTTGAGTTTCGAAAGTTTTTTGCTCTAGTTTTTTTTAAAGTAGAAAATGGGATCTATGTACTCATCTTGTTCGGGATCTCGGGTAATCAAAGAAAAGGAAAGACTCGGGAATCCTAGCGAAGGCCTAGGGAAATAAAAGGATAACGTAAGTCTTAGGTAGGAAAAAAATGAATGTTTACGTAAGAAGTAAGTAGTGAATGATTGGAACTTAGTTTAGAATTCAAAACAGAAAAGTAAAGGGGCTGTCTAAATTACACTCGGTTCAAAAGGGAAACATCAACAAGTTATGAATGGCTTTAGGTCAAGCCCTTTTGGTTTACTGAAATATAGCATATTAAGAACAAAATGAGATTTTTGGAATATTTTTAGAATTGTTTATATTAATCAAATGGCCTCACACTTTTGGTCTCAACAGTTTTAGATTTTGTTGGACCCCAGTGCATTCATCGGCTTACTAAGAATGAATTACTTGGAGTCAAGATAGGAAATAGGTACCAAATTAAAGATAACACGGAGATATAACTAACTCCATTGGACTCAATTTATTTGGAGAAGAATTGAGTAAGTTATGGTCCGTGAAAGTTAAACAAAATACTTTTTTTAAAAGACAGAATGTATAGCTTGTGTTTTAGATGCCTTCTTAGTGACTTAAAAGTGGTATTTTTATATGTGGTTGGACTTTTTAGAAACTAGAAAAAATAATCTATTGTTTGAAAGAAAATCAATGAAATTGGTTTAATCGTTTGTGAGTTATGCTCGTTTGAAATTGACTAAGTTTATGGGATAGAAGCTGTCCATTTTAGTTTTCATAATAAAAACGTTTTTAGGCTAAATTTTCCAAAAGATGGTGTGCATACTGTAACGACCTGGTTTTCAAAAATCACGTTTAACAAAAGCTTTTTATATTATCAGAGTATTAAAAGCGGAAAACGTTTAATTAAACGAGATTAGCGGTTCATAAAGCTATTTCAATAATAAAACCATTTGCTACTTTAAAACTCACATTAATATGTTGAACATTAATCAAGTTGGGAATGACAACCAGTTGGGGACAATAAGCTACCCCAAAGTAATCTCGCGTCACCAAGCACGTCTAAAGCAACCTACGAGATTCTTCCTTCATATCTTCGGTAGTACTCCTTCGGGGAAGTAGAAATTAAAATCAAATCATAAAATAAATTCGAATGGAAAAAGAAAATCCTATAATGTTAGCTATATGCGGACACTTAGGTTATAGTCTAGGTAAATCCAAACCTAATTCTCTATAAACAGTGATCTAATACCAATCTGTCAGACCCCACCTTTGGCCGAAGCGTAGGGTGCAATACGATTGACGTTTGTCACAACACATGGTACAATAATATATAGAATAACTAATAAATGAAATATAAATTAAAGACACATGTCATGACGTCGCACAATCACAAGAAATAACTTATGTATCGCAAACCAAATAAGAAGAAATAAACAACTCAATGTATAACTTGAAATAATTTGCAGATGTATATAATTGAAATTTAAAGTGTATAAAATGCATCTAAAGGTCTTGGATCTAGCGCTTAAGCCAACTAGTCTCCTCAAGCCTTATTGTCACCTGAAATATTAGTTTAAAAACGTCAACAATAATGTTGGTGTGAGTTCGTAGAGTTTTATTTGTAATAAAGTCCTTTTTGTTGTGATAAAACCATTTTAAATAAACATACTTTTTAACAATGTAACCATTGTATATCATTGTCATTGAACTTGTAAAACAATTGAAATAGTTGAGACTGAAATAACATTTAAAATAGTTTTGGACAGTGCATATATGAATACTAAATGAAAACTGTAATCGGGACACGAAACCGAATTCACATTGTACTCGTAATTGCAACATTGAATACCCAGGGGTACTGTTAACTCATAACAATTCCCGCACTATGATTACCTACGTTTTACATTAGCAATCCACACATAGAATCACCTATTGTCTAATTTAAAATAACAATTGTTAGAAACCCAGAGCATTGTCAACACATAACAAGCTCACATTGATATAACTGTTGAAATTCCACAATACATGTAAACTGAGTATCCGAAAAAATAAACCCTCATTGTATTCGTAACCACATTGAAAATCAATTGACCTAGTATAATTATAAACTTGTATAACATTGAATTTTTGTATATCGTGTATCTTGTATGACATTATACCCTGTATCACATTGTATCACTCAAGTAGCAAACATATTGCATGTATTGTCCACAAGTAATAAAATAGTAACATTTTCAATTGAAGCTAATATTCCCCCCAAACATTTGAAAACAGTAAAATAAGGTCTAGAGAACTCACCTTGATTCCTTGAAATAAAGCTAGATTAATATATCACACATTGCAACTAAATGAGTACAAGCTTCCTAAATTGGAAATATATAAATATGAGTATTATATTGACTCCTTCATTTTACTTTAAGATGTTCACTGAGTAAAGAAATTGCAAAAATTAATTCGTGACCCAATCGAAACACTTAAGTATTTATACAAGACGAAACTCACAAACGGGTCGGAAAACTAGAAATTCAGGACAACATGTTTCAAATCATTTTTGGAGTCATACTTATATACCTCTAAAATTCAAAGAAATAAGTAACTAACTCAGTAGGTAATGACATATCCAAATTTCAAGTTCTAAATCATTAGTACGCGTGAGATAAAAATAGTCCAAGTCGACATAAAACTGTATATTTCTGCAAACTAGATTTGACCAACATTTGTATTTAACCGATTTGAATAACCAAATGATTGAATTATAAAAAAAGACTTATATATTCAGAAATTAGACTCATATCTATACAACCTAGAATTAAAATTTAATAAAAATCATTTAGTTATGACTAAGATATGACCGGTTGAACTGAAGTAGAACTATTCACAATTTTTCCAGAAACTTTTATAACACAATTGGTAAAGACGTTTTTAAATACTAAACGATAACTTAAATTCACCAACAAATCTAGATCACACATTTGATATAATAAGGACTTCATGTTTTAAAATTAAAACTATTTCACTTTTAAGACATAGAACAAGTGCACTCAAAATCGGATGTAGAAAACTAGCACAAAACACAGTTTAGACCCACGTTCACTAAAGACCAGTTCTAGAGAGTTTGAAAATGAATTAGAGATGAGTCTTATATTTATAGAAACTAGACTCCGAGGGCTACAACTTTGGTTTAGATATCATTTAAAACTACGAAATTATTAGAAAGTTATTATTGGTGAAAAACAGGTCAACATTCTGATCAGCAAATAGTAGTAATCCAAAGACGCTATAATTTATTCGAAATCATTTTTAGTATAACCTGAATTCAACATTTACCATCTAGACATCAAACTTTAATATTAAATCTAGATCTACAGAACTCACAAGATTACAATTTAGTTTTTAAGTTATTAAAATATATATATATATATATATATGAACAACGCTAAGGATATGTTTTAAAACCAAATCAACAACCATGAAATAAGAAACCCTAATTTTCGTTTTTATAAAACAACACCAACATGAACCTTTTATAATCTATAAAAGGCTACTAATAATGACATAATATAAATACAAAAAGAACACAAGGGAAGATGATTACCTACAAAACATAACAAACGAGAATATGTGACTAAGACTTGCGGCTGTGAGAGAGAAACGGGAACGGTTAATGCTTGTTGCTGCTCACGGAATGTTAAAGGGAAGAAGATTACGGCTTCCCTTGGGTGGTGGTCGAACAAAAACAGAAAAGGGAATAGTTTTTTCGATTAGGGTTGTGGTTAACAAGGTTTGGCCGATTGAAGGGATTTATGATCGGGTTGGGTTGTTTAACCGACTAGGGAGAAGTGGTGGCGGGTTGGGCTAGCTTAGGGTGGATACATGGATCAAATTGTATTCTAAATGGATTAGCTAAGAGCCCAAGAGTTAGATTAGGATCCTAGTTAGACTAATAACGGTTAGAGAAGTAATTTATATAATTTTCCGTTTACAAAACAAGACTCGAGAATTTAAAACACTAACTTAGATCGTAAGACGTGTCTTGCATTTATTAAGATTACTCGAAATAGAAAGTTTACGTTTTATGATTCAACCACGACAATTGCTCTATTGAAAACTAACGTAGAAGCTCGATACTCATGCAAAGGTGACAATAATTATCTAGCATGCAATTACATAGTTTAAGTAGTGTTATGTAAACAATCATGTCTAAAAATAGTAATTTGTAACATAAGAATATGTATAACACACAATCACATTTAGAAAATACGAAATCAAGTAAAATTTTAAAAAAGTAGGGCATTTTGACTTAGAGACTAGCCTAGAATAGTGATTTGCTGACGGTTATCACATATATGATTAAATAATTAAACAATGACGTACAAATGCATATGAAATTAATTCTAATCTTATAATCAATTCCATATCAATGCATATATCTTTTCATTGTACTAGGGTCCATCGTGACCTAAGTGTTTACCTTATCTGGTTCATCGATGTCCTAAGTATACAACTTATCTAGTCCATCGATGTTCTACGTATTCTACTTATCTGTTCCATCAATGTCCTAAGTGTACCACTTATCTGGTCCATCAATGTCCTAAGTGTGACAACCGTCACTTTTTCCGTCTCAAGTTAGTCTAGTATTCATGTAGCTCATTACCGACTCTTATTAAAAAAAATTTATAAAGTTTCTTTATACTATATTGATGTGTGATAGTTATGATTTCATGTGTGTTTCATTTATATATTGTTGGATATGTATAGTACTCTAGGTGCACAAGTAATTAAACCCCGCTAGATGAGCTTCTCCATAATTTAATGAATTAATCCCGTAACATATTTATGATTATATTTTGAAATGCGTACACCCTAATTGATATTAGGAACACTCCTTTATTATAGATAAACTAATGTTTATAATTCCCGAATCGTAGCTTATGTTTAGGTTTCTTTTTATTAATTATCGAGTTACATTTTTATAAATGAGTAATTCTTTGATAGTCCTTCTTGTTTAACCCATGTTTTAAAGCCCGACCTATTGGTTACTTTAATTAAACCCATAATCCATAGTATTATCCCAAAACCATATTTTTAAAACCCAAACCCTGAATCAATATCTTTCTTTTTCCATCCCAATTCAGTCGACTTCTTTTTCTGATTTCATGGGATCGACCAGAAGAGGAGTAGAAAAAGCCTTGGTCGATTACCATCCTTCCTCTCCTCCTTTAAGTCGATCAGCAGCAAGTATTCAGTCACCATCATCGCCCGCTATCTCCATCTTGCTCTCATTTTGTCTGTATCGCGACATCCCACTCCCTTTGTTCTAGTTTTTGTTTAGTTGGTAATCCTTCTAATCTATCACTTTCATTTATAGTTACTTAGTGTTCTTGTTGTTAAATTTAATTCTTTAAGCAAATTGGTATAGAGTTATAATTGAAAATTGTGGAATTAGGGTTTATAAAATGATGTTTTTGAAAGTGTTTATATGTTATGTCTTAAAGGAATTTGTGTATAATAAGTTTATGAATTTTGGAGTATATGATCAGATGTCGAACTTTTAATATTAGGGTTTACTTTTTATTGATCAATCTTGGAGTTTTATGTCGGTCAAAAACGTTTTTCACAATTGGAATCATCATTGTAAATTTTCTGTTTTGTTGATCAGATGATTTTAGGTCTGAGTTCAAGAGACCATACCTTGGTCTTAAATTCGTTTTTGGAAGTGATATTTATATCTATGTTATAGTAACCTGAGTCTAGTTTTCATAAATATAAATTATGTGAAATTTGGAGTTCGTTTACCTAGTCAAATGATTTTTGAAAAAGAGTCGCCCCGAACCGCAAGTTCCAAACAGTTTCAGTAGTCCAGTTTCAACGGGTGATATCTTGGTCATAACATAATTTTTTTGATCGAATATTTGCTTTATATTGTAGCCCCCGGAGTCTAGTTTCTATAAATATAAGCCTCGTTGTCCAAATCTTTTTCAAACCCTCAGAAACTATAAATTAGTGAGCGAGAGTCAAATCTGAAATCTTAAAACGATATTGTTAGCTAGGTTATTACAACTTGAAAATGTGTAACGATTTAGCAAACTAACAGGTTTTGTAAATCCTCAAAGCTCATACAATCTATGTAAGGATTCAATAACTAGTTGTGGAATAATAGGTTATTGATCAAAGCTAAACAGATTAAGAACAAGGTTTCAACGATTTAAGAGATATTATTTCAAAGGCTTTAATTAGCGGGAAAGGTTGTTACAGAGTAAATGATCTAACTAACTCTCACTTTCTGCACTGCTTTCACCACTATTTATAGGCTAAGCTACCTACCTAACTATTACATTACAAACCCTTATGTTTATTTAAAAACACTCAGGGTGAACTAATAATTTACAACTCAGTTAACTTTAGTTCGGGTGAACTTGAACTTAACTCTGGTGAAGAGTTAGTTCACCTGACCTAAAGTCTTTCTGAGATTACACTTTATTATTTAGTTCGGGTGATGAACAATGTTCACCCTAACTAAAAGTATACCACTCTACACTATGATTCAGATATTTGGAAGGTTCACCATCACACTTGTATGCTCCAACAATCTCCCCCTTGGATGATGCTTCCAAAATTTTCATATTGCTAGTTTAAGCTCCCTTCCCATCTTCCAATCCAACATCAGATTCTACCTTCCTTCTCTTGTACCTCTTTTGATTTTATCCACTTCCCAAGCTTCACATTCTAATGCCATTCTTCCTTCTTTGTCATTAGGTTGTAATTTCTCAAGTGGAAGGTTGAACAGAGTAATAATATCTTCATTAGTGAGGTCTCTTATATCAGCCATTTCATAGAGCCTCTGTTCTTCTCCTTCTTCTCTGTTTAGCACATACTCATCACTGTCATAGTCAACCCACCATCTCAGAATATTTGCCTTTTGATGCACAACTTTTTTCTTCTTCATGGGAGCAATGTACATAGCCATTCTCTTTCTTTTAGCTATGTAATTCTTACCAAAGTTTTCAAACCCTGTCTTGACACATTCATGGATAAATCTTTCATACTCATAACCATGTGCATACTGACCATGATTTACCATCTTCAACTGACTTAATTTCTGGCATCTTCCACATATATTTTCATTAGTTTTTCAGTTGTATTGAAGGACTGGGTCATTGTTCATGTTCTGCCTTTTCTTTTGATAACAATAGCCCCAATGTAGTGATCAAACCTCTAACCAACAATGGGTGTAAGAATACCTTCCTTTAAGTTCATTAATTCTTCCCTTTCTGCCCTCATCTCCTCCTGGGATCCCTTCTTTATCCTTGATCCTGAAGCACTACCCTCACCTTGAACTGAAGTATCAGCATCATCAACAGGAAATCCATAATGGTCTAGATCACCTCCATCAGCTGCAGTCTCATCAATCCATTGAGATATTTCTTCAATCATGAAAGTTACTACAGGATCATCAATATAATAGTCTTTTGGCAAAGTGGATTATGAAGGTTGAGCAGCAACTGGATCTTCATGTTGAGGGGACTTAGCAAACTAGGACTCCTTCTCCATGTATTCAACAAAAGGAACATCTTATTGTTTCACCTTAGTCTTTCAATGTACATCTTGACTCTGCTTCTCAACAAGAGACTTCAATGTAACAGTTTGACTTGGATCAACAGTCTTTGAAGAAGATCCCTCACCAGTTTGGACAGGAGGAATAACTGGAGCTTCAGCTTCTTCTACTCTTGGATTCTCAACATTCTCAGTAATCCTTTCTGATTGTCTTTTACTCAGCTCCTCTGCAATCTTCTTCTCTCTCTTTGATTTCAGATCCCTTACCATCACTTTGGTTTGAACATCAAGCCATTTTTTCTCCAATGTTTCAATTTTCATTTTTCCTACTGACCTTGATAACATCCCACCAACTGTCACTAGATAGTTCTTCAGATGAAGTTTGTAATTCTTCTCTAAGTACACTTGTTTGTACTCAACCATTTTCTTCTTCAAACTAACCACCTTTGAAGGAACCATAGTTGAAGATTTCACAGCTCTACTTTTAACCCATCCTCCTTGTTTGACATTACTAGCACCCGCTTCAGGGGTCTCTTCAGTCAGCTTCTCTATTTCTTCTTTCTTCACTGTCACATCCATACTTTCATCCTCCTCCTTATCACTGTCAATCTCTATCACCACCTTTTCTCCTCCTAGGTCCTCATTCCACTGATTGTTAATATCAAATGCATGAATTGACTCAGGATTCCTTTCCTTAATGAACACAGTGAAAGTCTCCTCAGCATTGACATGAAAAATGCCTTCATGTAGCTGCTGCGCCCGCCCCCCTCTTATATGGACATTCAAAATGTTTCTCAAATATTTGCTAGTCTACAGTCTCTCCAAATTGGTCCACAACTCTGAACTTCTTTATATTCTTCTCAGTATTCACATACTCATCATCAGCAGAATTAAAAATGTCTTCACCCGATTTAAGTTCTTCTTCACCAGATTTTTCTTTTTCTTCACCCGATTTATCCTTCTCTTCAGCAGACTTGTTCTATTCTTCACCAGACCTAAATAAATCTTCACCAAAGGTATACTATGTGATTTTCTCTTTCCCTTTAACACTACCAACCTCCTTCTAATTCTCCGTTATTTTCCAAACAATAGACAAATCTACATCATCTTCTTCATTCAAGCTCTCATTGCTCTCCACCCTTATTGCATCTTTTTTTTCAACATTCATATTAGATTCAGTAGTTTTATCTCCCTCTATTTTGGATGCATCATCCATAGGACGAGAATTCTTGCATGTGTTCCTCAACTGATCCATGATAATAGCATTTGTAGCCTGCTTCCACCTCAGATTATTGATCATTGATCTCTGTTTTCTCACCAAATGCTTCAAAGCCTCATTCTTCTTTGTTAGCTCCTGGATTGTCAACATACCAATCCCTGCTCCCCCTTTCTTTCTTGGGGTGTATAATTGAATAGGAGTGTTAGACGAAGCATCCTTTTGCACAATAGAAGGTGAAGCAGAAGAAGAAAGAGCTTGAGAAGCATCCAGATTAGGCAAAGCTTGACTCTCTTCAACTGTATAGTACCAATCACCTCCTTCACCACTCCTTTGAGGTTGTTCTGCAACAGGTGATTGAGGAGGAGTTGAAGGAATAGGAATTACTGGTGATTCAGGTTGATCATCTTGTTGTTGTTGTTGTGGTTGTTCTTCTGGTTGTACATTTTCTCCCCATTGGCCTTGTAGCTCTAAAAATGTCTGAATAACTACTCTTTCCTGATTGATCATGGGTGGTAAGAATGGAGTGAAATGCCTAGATAATACTACTCTTTCTTTAGGGAAGGACTTCATCATATTGTTCATTATATTCCAATTCATGTTCTCCTCTTTCAAGGTAGGACCTTCAAGCATGAGTCCCTGCACCTCAGACTGCAGAATGATCTAAAGGAATCTTTGGTATAGAAGAAACTTCTGGGATCTGCCTTCAGCCATCCTTTGCATGCAATCCATAATAAACCAAGAGAAGTTAAACCGTCTTTGAGTGATTATACAAACAAAAGCAGATGCTAATGTTTTATTCATCTCATCAAACCCTCCCGATCTTCCGGAAATACAACATACTAGAACATGGATGAGTTATCTCCAATTGAATGAGACCCTATAGTCTTCTTTACCATGCTTTCTGGAAAATTTCCTTCATAACCAATCTGTCTATAACCATTCTTGATCTCCTCCATATCTAACCTTTTTACACATTTATCATCATTCAACTGCAACACTCTCCTAACTACCTCTTCAATAATTATCACCTCTTCCATTTGAACATTGGATATCACTATCCTCACTCCATTGATGATATCAAACCTTGCATTTTCTCAAAATTCCTGAAGAATGTCTCTATATAGCACTGGACTCTCTGAGATGGCAAATCTTATGTTTGAGTTTATCAAAAATCCCAAAATTAACTTCCAGTCTTCATCCACCTCAGAATGGCCATATCAAGGAATGCAACTACACTATGCTTGGGTTTATATGAAAAATCCATCTGAAATCATTCACATATCATTAGTATTTAAATACAAGACAAAAAACATATTTAAACAATAATAAAAACTGAAAATACCTTAATAAAATCAGAAAACAATGGAAAAACAATACTAATAACTGAAAAACGCTCAAAAACTATCTTAGAAGCACTAAAAACTCTAAAGAACTGCTCTAAACTGAATCATCAGGGAGAATAAAGAATGAATTTTTTTATTGAGATTAGCAATTTTGATCCGGATAAGAGATGCAATTTGCATGAATTAGAAAATGATTATTTAAAATTAAAATCAATTTCCCACCAAAAGTCACCCGACTTAAGTAACAATGTCCCAAAGTTAAAATAAAACAAAATTTTAACCCGACTTAAAAATAAAGGACCCGACTTAAATTTAAGGTCAACATAGTCAACTCAAGTACTAGACATAAACGAACTCAATACCCGAAATAAAAAATAAGGTGAACAAAGTCAAAAGAATTCCCACACATAAATTAAAATAACACCATACTTAAATTATTACCTCCTGAATTAAATTAAATCAAAATTAACTCCTTAAATTTGTCCGAGTTAAACTTTTAACATCGGAAGTGAACCATCAGTTAACTTGAAATTGTTTGAAAAGAAAAACTTCAATTTCAAAATCAAAAACTTATATTCCCGGAATTCATAAATTCGTTCATAAGATCAAATTTGTAACAAAAATGAAATATTTTATAAAATGCATATACTTGTATTTATAATAGAGTTCATCATGTGTCAAAAATTCATAAATTGCAGGTTTTAATAAATTAAAAATGACATGATATACAATCAAACTTATTCAATTTTTATCAAGTAGAAATAAATTAAATTAATATTTTACTTAAATCTGAATAAATATCTTTTTGTCAATAAAAAAGAACAATTTTATGACACACTTTTAACTAAATGAATTTATATGAACACATGAACAATCTTCAATCTTTATTGAGAGTCCCTAGAATATGATTTCTCTACCTTATAAACTGCTTTTTCTCTCAAGATATGTGAAAACCGTCACTCTCTCCGTCCTTAGTTAGTCTAGTATGCCTGTAGATCATTACCACATTTTTACTGAAAAATTTAAAACTTGTTTATTACTATTGATACTATATTAAAAGCTACATATTCTGATATAAGATGACTTCTATGATATGTGTGTATACTTTTTGTGATGCTTTCGTTAGTTAGGTGCACAGTAGATAGTTGTTCCCACTAGACGAGCTCCTAGATGACGTAACGAGTAAATTCCGTATGCAAATCATAAGTATAGTTATTGTTATATAAGTGAACTTTTAAATAACTTGTGTACTCATTTTTTTTAATGTTGAAGTTGTTACTTAAATATCTAGTTAACTCAATTCTTATTTATCTTTTGAGCATCATCCGAGATACATTTTGTTTCTTTAGCATTTGCCTTGGGTCTATGGTGTGTATCATGGACTTATAGGTTGGCCTTGAATTTCTTATTTATTTGGGCTGTTTAGTCGATCTCCAAAAGAGCCAGGCATCATATTGTTTTGTGTTATCAACCTAGATATATAATTCTTAATATTAGGGAAACCCTATTTTATTTTCTTTACACTTTGCCGTTGCCAAACACTATTCTTATTCAACCATCGATTTTGAGTGTTGAGTATCTATACTCGCTCATCATCATCACCAGCAACCATAATCAAATTCGGGAGATCAACATTCGTTCATCATCATCATCTCTTAATCATCACCATTCTAAGCTTAAGTTATTGATTGTTGTTGCTGTGATTCCAGCTTACTCGAACCTCAAACTAAACTCATCAAGTCGCCTAGGTAATCTGGTGTTTTCATTTTAGTTTTCTAGTGGTTGATCGGCATCATTATCATTTAACCATGTTTCGTTTTATTGTGAAACTGATTGTGTTTGTTAATCTTGATTTCGGATGATTACTAGATCGTTTCCCAGAAGCTTTGGCGGATTCTTTTTGTGTTTGCCAGCATCCAATTTGTGTCTAGGAGTCCAAGGAATTGCATCATCCATGAGACGTATCATTCTAAGGGTATAACTCTAGTTTTCGGTTCATCTTTTGATCTTGCTTTTCGTTACATTAATTGTGGTTGTTTGAGATTGTAATTCCGAAATTTAATCACTCATAAACGTATCTATCAACACACAATTCGAACCTACAAGATTTGTATACAAAATATGGTTAAAACCTTAATATGTATAAGCGATTACGATTGGAACATTCTTAACTGTTTCGTATAGGTTATAATATGTGCTTTGTGTAACCACGTAGCAAATCTTAATCATCTGTTGTAATTGGTTATTTTAACTTCTAATCCGTTCTCAAAACAATGTTGATGGTGTCAAACTTGTCTAAACGATTATTGGTAACATGGAAATGGTTTTAGTAATCCTAAACTTGTCATCTTGCTGAAGTGGTATATTAGGCTGTCTTACTCGGTTAATATATATATATATATATATATATATATATATATATATATATATATATATATATATATATATATATATATATATATATATATATATATATATATATATACATATATATATATATATATATATATATATATATATATATATATATATATATATATATATATATATATATATATATATATATATATATATAAAATGGTCAATCATGTTTACGTGTTCGTTTAATAATTTATAAACGTTTTATAAAACAATCTATTAAAGTTACCGTTTTTGGACAAATTAAATCCCTTTCATAACGAAATCTTTTGTAATGATATTTTAGTCTAAAACGTAGCCCTCGGTGTCTAGTTTTCTAATATATATATCTCGACGTCTAATTCCTTCTAGAACTTCATCTATTCTGGTTTGAACGAACGTATACGTTAGTTGAGAAATTGTGTCATTTAATCCAAAGTCTAATCGTAGAATCTATACTTATACATTTATACCTTTATCTAAGGGAGCTCCCAGACTAGTGAGGACACTACTTCTCATCGACATCTGACGCTTATTACACACATTTCCTATTTTATCGCTCATTCGATAAGGTGAGTTCATTGCCCATATTTCTTACTATTTTATGTGTTTAAACTAATCGGGGGAAACTAAAACTCAAATTACTGTTTTGAGAAAACGGATACTATTTTCAAACTTACCATAAATAGATATTTCTATTTATGGAAACTTACAATATTTGGAAACCTTCTATTTCGGGAAATTTACTACTTTCGATAAACTTACTATAAATAGAAACTTACTACTTTTTGAAACTTACTTCTTTAGGCCTTTGGTATCCTAAGAATTCTAGCTTTGAATTTTATGCCTATACTGATAGTGATTATGGAGGTTGCAACTTGAATAAGAAATCTACAACAAGAGGATGCCAGTTTTTCGGAAATAGGCTAGTCTATTGGCAGTACAAGAAACAGACTTATGTTTCTCAATCCTCTGCTGAAGCAGAGTACATTGTTGCTGGTTCTTGTACTTCACAGGTTTTATGGATTCAGAATCAGATGCTAGACTCTGGCCTTAATTTTATGAACACTTCTATTCACATAGACAATACTTCTGCCATGTTCATTACTAGGATCTAGTTGGATTGGACTCCTAAAGACTTAGAGTAATATTGCATTGTGGCTTGAGTTTGATACATTTATTTTACTTATATTTCGGGCTTGCATGCCTAAGAACTTTATTTTCATTTTCGGATTTATTTTGGATATTGTTCGTTGTAGTGATTAACGTAATTGTGTACTAAGGGTTCATCGTTCTAAAACCTATTGATACCCACTAAATATTATACCCAAGTTAATTATACTTATTTACCCAAACGTTTTGAACTCGAAACATATTCTTTATCTTGAAGATATCATTACTTATACGATTTTATCAAAGTATTACATTTTCGATGAAAGTATATATTATCCAATTATCGATCGTAATCACAAACAACTTGTAATATTAGTATGACGTTGTCTTTTAACACAAAGTATGTTACTCTATATTTTAACACGAACTATTACTTTTCGAACAATATTAATATCATGAAAAATGGCATCTTTACAAAACCAAGAAAAATGAGGTCACTGCGTAGCACCACTCAAGGAGTGCGGCGCAGTGCCTTCAGACGGAAAAAGTTATCTTTTTGGTTAAAAGGACTGAATTTGTAATACTTTTAACGTTAAGTTCGTTAAGGACAAATTTTGTAATAGATTTGCAGTTAGAGGACTAACTTTGGAATATATTTTAACGTTAACTTTAAACGTATGAATAAAGGCAATAATTACCCTAACTAACTTACGAGCATACTTATTTCTACCAGACACATAGGTTCTAATACGGTTTCCATCACGAAGGACGAGACAACCAAACGATACTTAACCCGACAAAACATAAATATATAAAATACTCGATAATAAATATAACTCAATGAACTCATACATGCATAAAACGCATCCAAAATAATACATAAATAATATGCGGTAAAACGCTAAATCACCAAGATAAACAAATAATAGGGTCAAAACAAAACATCGAAAAATAAAGCGATACACCATACTGCCGGAATAATACCACGCAAAACGCGGTTGCCACATTGGTTGTGGAGATTACTTGTTCTAACGTGCTCATTAGTAGATTTTTCTACGAATGGAGTCTTCTTGCAGTAACGTGACTACCATCATAATCTACTTGTATATCAGGATACATCTAGCTGATGTTACAAGCGTATCAACAGAATGTACTTGTAGATACACACAGTTGCGTGACTATCGCAGTATGTTGTCAGTGTATCTGACTATATATGCGCAATGCATGTATTATCGACATAATGTACTTGTCGATCGGTAGCGTGGCTACTACGGATTATCATGAGGATTGTTTTATTACTTACATGCATTTGTTACACATATTTATACACCACTACTTGATGATATATGGTTTGATTATTTTTTATTTTTAATACTCAATGAAATCGCTCAACCTTTGTGTTGATTTTTCGAGCTTTATTTTCAGGTAATGAGTAGGCATAGGACGTAACTTTGAAACTTGGCTTTTAGAAGACGTCTAGATTATGCATTGCATTGGCGTACTCTCTTGTATTATTACAATTGGATTATTTCGAGTTTCATGCCTATGTCTTTCCTTTTGAAACACTGTACTCTTGACTTTTATTTCGAGATACTTAATTGTAGTGTATGACGTGTACATGAGAAAAGGATATTTATCTTATTAAATGGAAATGTCACAACACTTTTCGTTTAATTCTTGCATTTAGTATTTCTCTATTATATTGTTGCGTTGTGATGATTGCCAATCAGCCACACCATGAGTTTCTACCGTAGGCGGGGTGTGACATATTTGTATCAAGAGCACATGGTTATAGAGAACTAGGTGGTTTGACCTAGACTATACCTAGGAGTCCCCATATAGATCTTTTTGGATATTTCCTTGTTTCCTTACGTCTCACTACTCGCACGCGACGATTATCACCTAAGGAGATGACAAACTATGACACCTTTTCGACGATGAAGAAATTCTTATCCGAGTTATTCTCGTATTTATGTTTCTTAATCACATCTCCTCCTATTAATTGAATTTTGATTAAACTCTCATATTTTCCATCCTTAATAATCTGTAAATGTTATCATTATGATAATATACCTGGAGAGCAAATGTGTATTTGAGACGACGTTCTTTCTTTGTGCCCTCATCTAGTTGCCACACTAGAATCGCTTTCTCATTTATTTATGATTCCGCTACTCCCTAGAAATTCCTGTTTTATTTCATTTCGATTTATCGATCTTCTTACTTTCGGATTTCTATCCTACAGTACCTGACGCTCTCGTGAAAGAACTTTCGTGCAACTTTTAAGGTGTGAATTGAAGACCCGTTTACTTTATCTTTGGAGTCGACATTTTCCCCGCATATCTTTGAATTCTTTCAATCTTTTTTAAACATTTTCATTCATTCATATATATTATTACAATATCGATGTTCAATCTATATCATAAGCTTGTCTAATTCGAATTCTAAAGATTCGTTCCTATTATATTGTTGCCTCATTGTTGCAAAACTCAAGGACAAATATTATTTTTCGCCCTATTCATTTGTAAGGTTTCATATTGCTATATCAATTACTTTGTTGTTCCCAAAATCGTGGAGGAAGATTATTTTTTACTTACTAATTCAGTGCAGCTCCTCATATCAACGCTTGGAGGTGAACATTCAATTCGGTAGCAGTTTTTTGTCTCAACAGAAAAACCTTAATTTCTCCTATCTTTGTTCGTTTTAAAGTTTTACTTGATGTTCAAAATCTAGTTTTCCAAAATAAGTTTTTTCTACATTACGACACCGGGCAGTGTACCCTTATCGATCGTAGTAAAGAATAGGCAAATTCCGGGTTGGAACACGGGGACTATTGTAAATTGAGAAAATAGCTAAAAAGTAACAAGTGACAAGTGGGGTTTTGTCTTAGGAAGACTAAATGTAAAAACGATTAAAACTGATTTGTATTTCAAATATTGATTAAGGACACTTGCTTGGACCGTTTACGAATGTGTGATATTTCCCAAGTATGAAATGCCGATAAATTTCTAATATAAAACCTAGTTCCTTTCGAATACTAAATTTCTCCAATTACCTAACCATGCAACTATTCATTTCGAATACAGTTAACACCTAAAATAATCGTGCATAAAGTTTCAAGCCGATGTGTGCGAATTAATCTTTAAGCTTCCTTTCGAATAGCTTACTAATTGATAAACCAATTTCTCTTAATTTATTAACTAGCGTTTGTGTTAACACTTACTTGTTCTAATTGTTGATAGCGATTCCTTTCGAATACCGCAAACTCTTAACCATCTATAGACTGGTTGATTGTTTCGTTCCTATTTTAGTAAAATTTACGAGTTCCTTTCGAATACCCGTTTTTAGTTTACCAAACAAAAGTATAAACAATTTTAACAAGATAATTAAAGTTTCAACCAAAACGGATCCCCAATTAACCACAACACATCAATCTATTTCATACTCAAAATTTACCACACAAACGATCTCAAATCCAAGCAAACGTTTAAGAAAATTAGCTACTCGTGATATTGACTAAACACAAATTATAATAAAAATACATGATTATATTGAAATGAAATGAAATAAGTTCAATACCAAACTGAAAATTTGTTGGGAAATACAATGATTTACCCTAAGATTAATAAATCTGTTAATCAAAGTCTCGGTCTGAGTGACTGAGTCTGAGTGTCTCGGTCTGAGTGACTGAGTCTGAGTGTCTCAGTCTGACTAACTCAGACTCATTAAGAGACTTAAGGCGTGATTTTAGGTAATCTAGTTAGACAAAATCTTCTATCTCTTTAGAAGATTTCCTAAGATTTATCTTTATCAAGCTCACTATTATTGTGTATAAATAGTGAGCTTGAACGTTGTAAACATTGCACCTTTTGAAAGAAATATAACTGTGTGTTATTTTACCGTTTCTTTATTATAATTCCGCTATAATAATTACTGAAACTGAGTAATCAATCGATAAATAATAATTAACGTCTAAATACTTATTTGTGATTGATTTGCCATTGTTTGAGATCTTGGTAAGACCTAACAACTGGTATCAGAGCAAATAAGATTTACATTTTAATAAATTTATAAATCTTAAACGATCAATACTTAGAATCTCAAAACAATGTCATCATCTTCAAATATAACTGCAATGGCTGGAAAAGGAATTCCTGTATTCAATGGTCATAACTTTGCCCATTGGAAACTTAAAGCTGAGTGGCATTTATCAGGAATTCATGAAGAAATGATAAGAATCATAACTGAAGGACCCATAATTCCGGGAAAAATCATTGATGAAGTCAAAGAAGGTGATAAGGTTTTCCAACGTGCAATATGGGTTCAAACTACCAAAGCACAATGGACAGATCAAGATAAGCTGTTATACAATCTTGATCCCAAAGCCAGAAGCATCTTAGGAAATGCAGTATCTGAACAAATATTTTCAAAAATTGCTGGCTGCAAAACCGCTAAAGAACTCTGGGATACATTAATTGTATCATATGAAGGTGTCCCAATGGTGAAAGAACAATGTCTAAACAGTCTCATAAGAAATTATGAAAACTTTTACATGAAAGAAAAGGAGACTTTGGATGATGTTAACACAAGATTTCAAATCATGTTAAATGATATGTCAGCTCTGGGAGTGACAAAGGAAGATGATTAAATGTGTAAGAAATTTGTTGACATTTTACCTAACAAATTTGAATCTGTTATTACATCTCTTGTAGTGAGTGAGAAACTGTCCACCTACAAGCTGCCAGGACTATTTGGCTTATTGTTGAACTTTGAGGAATCTCAAGAAAGGAAGAAGATCAACAATAGGCGAACTGCAAGGGATCCAGAAGCTACATTAGTTGCAACTAGCAAGAGGAATAAAGAAATTTATTCTAAAGCTGACTCATCTGAGTCTGAGTCACACTCAGACTCAGAATCTGACGATGAATCAGAAGTTAAGAAACTGAAAAGTCAGCTTGCCCTGTTGACCATGAAGCTTGAACAAAAAACAGGCTACAAAGGAAAGAAACCGTTTGATCTGAAGAAGGTAAAATGCTTCAAATGCAATGAATATGGTCACATGGCTGCTGACTGTAAAGTGAAGAATGCTCAGACTGAGCATATGGATGAAGTTGCTGAAAGAGCCCAAAGATACAGAAACAAGTATCTTAAGTATAAGAAAGGCTACAGTTCAAATCCTCAAAAACCTCAAGCTGAGCAGAAAGCATTCTTTGCTGAAGAATGGCTAGATGAGGAACTGTCATCTGATGAAGAGGAAGTAGAGGACAAATGTCTGATGGCTTTGGTGGAGGAAGTAACTGAAGCTGAGAAATCCGCTTCTTAGTTCGAAAAGGATCTAAAGGAAGCAGAAAGAATGAGCTGCAACTCAGACTGGAACAAGTCAAAACTTTACAAGGTACATAAATTATAATTATTATACAAATGAACAAAAACTTCAGATGTTTGAATACATGTATATTGACTTGACCTCCACTTTAGAAGAACAAACTGAACTCAAACAAAAACTCAAAAATCTTGAAAACAATTTAAAAATTAAAGATGATAAAATTTTAGAATTAGAAAGCTACAAAGTACTTTAAAATGCTCAGACTGAAGCTTATAATGATCTTGCAAAAGAAAATCACAAATTTAGAGAAGAAACTGAGCACTATAAAAGAATTTGTAAATCATGGTGTATTTCATCTTTGAAAAATGAAGATTGCTTGAGCAGACAGGTACCCAAACAAGTGCAAGCAGTGTTGGGTGAAGGGTTCAGTTTGAATAAATACATGACAGAAGAGGAAGAAGAAGCTGAAAAGGCTGAAAGAGAAAAAATCATTTTTAAACCTGAAATTCTTCCAAATACTTTCACTTACTTGAAAGGGGATAAAATAATGATGTCAAATGCATTTGTTAAACCTGTAATTTCTCAAGTTTTGAATAAAAATGATCTTTTGCCTTCATCTTCCTCTAAATCTGAATGTGTTACTTTATCTGAGACTGATGTGCAGACTTCTACATCCTTGAACAAAGTTTTCCCCAAAGTTATGAGCAAACCAAAGGGTTCAGTCAGTTCCAGAGGCCATAACAAAAGTCCTGAATCAAAAACAATTGATAAATTAGGAAATCAATTACTGGAACTGACCAACATTGTAAAAACTTTAGTCAGGGATAAACCACCAAATCAAGCAAGGTCCAAATCTCATCCTAAGAGAAATTGCTATAACTGTGGTGAAAAAGGGCATGAAGCTGTGTTTTGTAAACTGTTGACTAGGTCTAGACCTAAAAATCCTTATGTTCAAAAGTCAGTCTCATCAAAACATTGGTCAGCTTCACATCAGTCAAGGTCATCAAAATCCAGATCAGTCTCATTAAAATCAGATTCATCCTCAAGAAACACTTCTCCAACAAAGACTAAATCTGTACAATCGTCCAAAATTAAGTCAGTCCCAACTAGAGTCAGTCTTAAAAATACTCCTTGCAAGTATTGTGGTGTCATAGGTCACTATTCTGTTAATTGCATGAATGAGATCAACAAATGGAACTATACAAGTCCCAAAACTGACTGCAAGATTGAATCTGCACCTAAACCTGTCTCAATTCATGGATCCACTCTAAAGTGGGTACCCAAAAGGAACTAATTTCTTCCTTTTTCATGTGCAGGATTCTACAAAATGGTATCTAGATAGTGGAGCATCAAGGCACATGACAGGAATGAAGTCCTTTCTACAGGACTATAAGGAAGAAGATGGTCCTCAAGTAAGATATGGTGACAATGGGGTATCAATGACTCGGGGATATGGAAAGATTCATGCAGGAGCTGTTATATTCAAGAGAGTTGCATATGTGGAAGGATTACAACACAACTTACTCAGTGTGAGTCAAATTACTGATGAAGATCATGAAGTCAGATTCAGGAAACAAGCAGGCATAATCTATAGTGCCAAGGGCAAACCATTGCTGCTAGCCAAGAGAGAAAGAGATGTGTTCTGCCTGGATCTGAGTACAACAAATGATGAAGCTGAAACATGCCTGTTCACAGAAACAAAGGAGGAATTGAATTGGCTATGGCATCGACGGTTATCTCATTTAAACTTCAAGAACATCAATGCCTTGTCCAAAAACAAGCTGGTAAGAGGCTTGCCAGAACTAACCTATACCAAAGATAAAGTTTGCTCAGCCTGTGTTCTTGGAAAGCAAACGAAGTCACAATTTCCATCCAAAATGTTACATTCCATTGATGAACCTTTATTCATGCTACACATGGATCTGTTTGGACCAATTGGAATTGAGAGTAAAGGAGGAAAGAAGTACACATTGGTCATTGTTGATGAGTTTACTCGATTTACTTGGGTCATATTCTTAAGAGCCAAAAGTGATGCTGCAGAAGAAATTATCAGTCTGATCAAAAGAGAACAACGCCAGAAAAACTCTCTTGTTCGTCAAATGCGAAGTGATCATGGAACTGAGTTCAAGAACTCAGCCTTAATTGATTTCTGTGATCAATTAGGCATAGTGCAAAACTTTGCCTCAGTTCGAATTCCACAACAAAATGGAGTAGTAGAGAGAAGGAACAGAACACTAACTGAAGCTGCCAGAACAATGTTGTGTTATGGAAACATGAAGATAAAATTCTGGGCTGAAGTTGTGACCACTGCATGCTTCACACAGAACAGATCAATTATTGTGAAGAGACATGGCAAAACAACATATGAATTATATCACAACAAGGTGCCTTCCATTCATTACTTTCATATCTTTGGAAGTAAGTGTTACATTCTCAATCAAAGAGACTTGTTGTGCAAAATGTCTCCTAAAGCTGATGAAGGGCTGTTTGTTGGATACTCTAGCATTGCTAAAGCATTCAGAGTTTATAATGAAAGAAGAAAAGTGGTAGAAGAAAGCATAAATGTCACTTTTGATGACACTACCCAGTCTGACAAAGATGAATCATCTTCACAGACTGATCTAGCCACTATCAATCAACTTTGTGACGAATTACTAGTCACTTCGTTTGAATCTGACAATCAGACTGGAGATAAGAATGCAGAAATTGCCCCTCAACATCAAGAATCAGAAAGTGACACTGATGAACCATACACCAAGACTAATTCAGAATTGGACAAGTTGGAATCAACGGGCACTGTTGATACTCAGCCTGATACAGCTCAGACTGACCATGGTCAGCCTCAAACCAATCAGCCTGAGAGCGGTCAGACTGACGAAGAAAAGGTTCCTAATACTAGTTCAGGCAACATCAAGACTGTCAAAGGCCATCCTATCTCATCGGTAATTGGATCCTTAACTGAAGGGGTCAAAACTAGAAGAAAGAATGCCACAGCAAATTTCTGTTTCTATACCAATTTCTTGAGTCTGATGGAACCAAAGAGAGTTGAAGAAGCCCTATTAGATGAAGACTGGGTGGATGGCATGCAAGAGGAGCTTGGAGAATTCATTAGAAATAATGTTTGGACAAAAGTCCCACGTCCCCTACTTAAGACTATCATTGGTCTCAAGTGGATCTTTCGAAACAAGTATGATAAAGATGGAGTGGTGATCAGAAATAAAGCCAGACTGGTGGCTCAAGGATACAAACAAGAAGAAGGCATTGACTATGATGAAACATTTGCTCCAGTGGCCAGAATTGAAGCAATTCGCCTATTTCTTGCATATGCAGCCTTCAAAGATTTCTTGGTCTATCAAATGGATGTGAAGAGTGCCTTTCTCAATGGAGACTTGCAGGAGGAAGTCTATGTGAAACAGCCTCCAGGTTTTGTTGATCCAAACTTTCCTGATCATGTTTATAAGTTAAACAAAGCATTATATGGTCTCAAACAAGCTCCTAGAGCTTGGTATGATACTTTGTCTGAATTTCTCATTAAAAATGATTTTAAAAGGGGATCAATTGATAAAACTTTATTCATCAAAAAGGAAAATGGTCATGTCATTCTGGTTCAAATATATGTGGATGACATCATATTTGGCTCCGCAAATGAAAAGTTGTGTACTTGGTTTTCAAAACTAATGTGTAGTGAATACAGAATGAGCATGAATGAGGAACTTAATTTCTTTCTGGGTCTACAAGTTGAACAAAAGAAAGATGGCATTTTCATAAACCAAAGTAAATATGTTCATGATTTAGTCAAGAAATTTGGTTTTGAAACAAGTTCTGAAATGAAAACACCAATGAGCATCTCTGACAAGCTGCACAAAGACTCATCTGGCAAGTCAGTCTGTCAAGCTACTTATAGAGGAATGATTGGTTCATTACTCTATCTGACTGCTAGCAGACCTGACATCATGTTTTCTACATGTCTGTGTGCACGCTATCAAGCTGACCCCAAAGAATCTCATCTTAAAGCTGTCAAACGAATTTTTAGATATCTTAAGGGTACACCAAACCTTGGTTTATGGTACCCTAAAGATTCTGTTTTTGAACTAATTGGCTACTCTGATGCAGATTATGCAGGTTGCAAGCTTGACAGGAAGAGTACCTCAGGAGGCTGTCAGCTTCTAGGAGGAAAGCTAGTTAGTTGGTCAAGTAAGAAACAAAACTCAGTTGAAACTTCCACTGCTGAAGCTGAGTATGTGGCTGCAGGAAGTTGTTGTGCCCAATTGCTTTGGATGCAACATCAATTGGCTGATCTTGACATTCATATTCACAACACTCCCATCATGTGTGACAACAAGAGTGCCATTCAAATAACTGAGAATCCAGTTTTCCACTCCAGGACCAAACACATTGAAATCAGACATCACTTCATACGAGACTGTGTGGAGAAAGGAATGGTCAGACTGGAGTTCGTGACCACAAATGATCAATTGGCAGACATATTTACTAAGCCTCTAAGTGAGGAAAGGTTTTTCTATCTCTTAGGAGAACTAGGAATGCTAAATCCTTAATCTGTCAAAATTTGTATCTCAGGCTGACCTGTCAGTCAGCTTGTGAATTTTCAGTCTGACTCACTTGTCAGCTTCAGTCATCTCAGTCTGACCCCGTGCTCAGAATGAATGTATTTTTGGAACAAATTTCTTTATTTTTTTTGTATATCTTATTTTCCTTATTCGATATTTTTTTTGATTTTTTTTTATTATTTGAGTCCATGTCCAGTCAACGGTCAATAGTGACAATATGATACAAAGTAGAGGTCCAAATTGTAAATTTTCTAACTTAGTTACAGATTTTTAGCTATTTTAGTTTAAAACTAACTGAATTTCAAATTTTTAACCTAATTTTGTTTTCTCTCTTACTAATCATCTGCTTGCTTGTATCTTCAATGGCGAATGCTAATATGATTCTTCATGTTACTCCAAGAATGATTCCTGGTGCAGATTTCCAACAAAGGGTTCAAATCAAGGACAATAATCGCGTGGCGACTGCTGAAATTCCCGCCAATCGTCAAAACAGGGGATTCGAGCAACTGATCCAATACATGAAGGCACACCCACTTTATGGCGCTTTCTTTTGTGCTAACACGATGTGTCCTCCGGTGCTCTGTGAATGGTGGTATACTTGCACCGCTAATGCTGACAGGACGGCCCTAACTGGAACTTATAATGATGGGCAAGACAGACTCACGATCACTGAGGATACTATTCGTATTGCCTTACTACTCCCCACTCTCGCTGAGGCTGGAAAAGGTGGATTTCAGCCCAGACAGAGCAAACAACAAGCCAGAGATGAAGCGTTTCCTCTCATTGGTCAGCCTGAAACCCAAGGGGTTATTAAGTACAATCTTTTTACTGGCAAATGGAAATTCTTGTTTTCCATGATCACTCGGTGCTTGGGGGGTAAATCGGGCAGCCTGGATCAGATGAATGAGTTTGAAACTCATCTGTTTCATGCTATGGTAACGGGTAGACGAATCTCCTTTTCACAACTCTATTTTGATGAGATTCTCTCCCTAGCCATAAAAACAAAACGACCGAATGATGTCCCATTCATTCGTGTCCTTTCACTGTGCTTTGAGGAGGTTATGCGGAAAGAAAATTATGATCAGCTGGAGCAAATCTTTTATACCTGTGATCTCCCCAAACTGACTCCAAAAATCTTTACATATATACACATCACTGAGGATGAAGCTGAGCTCACACCTGTTATGCTTGAATGGATTGAAAATCCTTTCATCGATCAGGAACTGACTGAGTCTGACTCGTCAGACTCAGAGGTCCAAGCTGAACGAATTGACGGAGGGCCTGAGGGAAATATCCCTGCTGCGGATGCTGAGGTGGAACTGGGTGGGGCTGGGCCTGATGGAGCTGACCCAGGTATGGACATTCCTATTTCTCTACCTCAGTCTGAGAGTATCCCCTCTCAGTCTGAGCAGTCCACTCCACAACTTGATGTCTTGGCTACACAAGCGACCCAACTTATGAACTCACCAAGTTCATTTGATAAAGCTCTCACATCAAGCCCCACAGCAAATCAAGCACTAATGGACTCACTTTTCCATGAGGCTGAGAGTACTATACTCCCCTCAAGTGCTGCAGTTCAGACCAGTCTCTCTCTGCTAGAGCATGAGTTGGATCTGACTTCCTTGACTACCCAAAGCCCCATTAAGGTAGTAAACTTGGAGAAACATGTTACTGCTCCCACACAGACATATGTGGCTAGCATTGAAGAAAATGTCTCACTCCTGGACATCCCTGTACTTAGAATGGGACCACCCCCCTCAGTTTCACAGCCAGTTCCAACGGCTATTTTCACCAGCTCTGTGCTGGTTCACGATAAGGTACCACCGCCAAATCTCTTACACTCTCTATCACTAGTCGCCAATTCCTTACTCCCCAAACTGAGTGAGGTACAGACTACATATTCTATGGCTCATGATCATTCTCCTAAATCACAGGGAGGGAGTGAAGCTGTGCCACCTGTTACATCAACAACTGCTACCACTTCAACCCAGTCTGAGGTTGCCTTGACTGTCCCAGTGCTGTTACAAGCTCTTATGGACGTGTCAGCTCAGTTTGATGACAGACTGAAGGCAATGCAGTCTGAGGTTCATGCTTTAAGAACACAAAATGCAGAGGAGCTGAAGGATCTGAAGGAGATGGTGTTGAAACTGACATCTGAAGTCAGTATAATGAGGAAGGGCAAGGCTGTTGCAGAGGGTTCTCAGCTTCAGGGGGAGAAAATAACTGCTGCAACTAATGAATCTGAGATCCCCAAGCAGCCGTTGAAAAGGAAAAGAGAAGAGGGGGAGAAAAGGTACTATAAGACTACCAGGTTTAACACTAAAACTGGTCAGTCTGAAGTATTCTATGAAACTGACTGGAGTGAGATCTCAAGTGATGAAGCTGAGATGGAAGATTTTAAAGGAAAAGGCAAAGTTGGGTATACAAGTGACCCAGAACAGACTGAAGAAGGGGAAGGGGATAAAATGGAGACACAAACTGAACCTGAAACTGAGGCCAAAAAGAACCAGGTTGAAACTGAAAAATTGGCAAAACTCCAAAGGTATGCTCAAAATGCTGGAATGACTGTGGATAAATACAGAGAATATGTGAAAGGGTTATACCAAGAGAAGTTTGAGGTTAATCCATATGATCAAGCATCAAAAGCTGCTGAAGAGCTTGAAGCTGAGATGACAGCTGAGGAGGAACTGGCCATTGAAGAAGAACATATGAGGGTTGAAGCTGATGCCCAAATGGCCAAACTAGTTCTCAGAGAACATGCTAGGGTTGATTACATTGAAACAAACTTCACAATGAGAAAGCTTAAGCATAGGATTCACCACTTAGACTGTAAAAGTCATGGTGGAACTGACCTCTTACTCACATGCACACACAAAGGTGGATCTTTCAGAGTTGGATTGTCAAGAATGCACACCATGGGATTGGAAGAATGGAAAGATATAGCAAGTTTGAGCTATAACATAACTGACACAGCTCAAAGTATGGCTATAAGAAGAGAAGCTATCTTCAACATGAATGCAGCTCACATGCTGAATCTAGTGGCTGATGAAGATTACAGAGCTTTCTGTACCAAGCACAACGTGAGAGTTAGGGCTAAATCTTTGGGTCTGGAATCAAGCAGTATGCATCCTGTTCCCAAAGATGTTGTATTCCAAGACAGGACTTATATTGAAACTGAGAAGCATACTGGACTTTGTTATGTTGATTGTGGGGGAGAAGAGAGTTTTCAAGACAAAGACAGACTCAACATGTCGTCAATCTATCATTGCATAGCGTTACTTAGCGAATGTGAGTCTGCTCAAAGTCTTCCATTCAGAATGAAGCTGGTCAGTTGGCTGTTCAACAATCTCAGAAGAATTGAAGACATTGGAACATTGTCTGACAAGGTGGAGCTAATCAAGAAGGAATATCAGCTGCATTTTCATAAGTCTGACACTGAAATGGAAAGATTGTTAGCTTGGAAGACAGAGAGACTGAAATGGCTGAATGAAAGAGATCAACCTTTGCCATTTGAGACATCATTGAAGAAGAGGAAGAGAACCTTGAAGAAACAGAAGTAATCTGGCTAGTGCTTATTTTGTTCACAAACAATGTTTTGTTAAATATTTTTATGTTTGTGTTTATTTTGATGCATCTTTTGTAAAAGACTTTGATTGAAACAGATAGGGGGAGATTGTTGGGAAATACAATGATTTACCCTAAGATTAATAAATCTGTTAATCAAAGTCTCGGTCTGAGTGACTGAGTCTGAGTGTCTCGGTCTGAGTGACTGAGTCTGAGTGTCTCAGTCTGACTAACTCAGACTCATTAAGAGACTTAAGGCGTGATTTTAGGTAATCTAGTTAGACAAAATCTTCTATCTCTTTAGAAGATTTCCTAAGATTTATCCTTATCAAGCTCACTATTATTGTGTATAAATAGTGAGCTTGAACGTTGTAAACATTGCACCTTTTGAAAGAAATATAACTGTGTGTTATTTTACCGTTTCTTTATTATAATTCCGCTATAATAATTACTGAAACTGAGTAATCAATCGATAAATAATAATTAACGTCTAAATACTTATTTGTGATTGATTTGCCATTGTTTGAGATCTTGGTAAGACCTAACAAAAATTATTCTTGAAAATAATCTCCAAGCTAGCAAATGATGAGAAAAATGAAAATTGTTCAATGATTGCTTCCAAAATTCCGAAATTACAATGATTATTGCCTTCTTCCCTCTTTAAAGATTAGACAAGAGTGATTGATGATGATAAGATGATCCAATTACTGTCCAAAATTCCTCCTTATGTGCAGTCCATAAGTCTCTTTGGTATCCTTCTTTAATGACAACTAAAACATAAACTTGTAACAACAATACCCTCCACCGTGTCGCACTAGGCTGACCGCGGCGCGGTGGAGCTTCAGACAGCCTAGTCTTTTTTGCTTTGTTGGTCCTTTGCGTTTATTAGTCCAAAATTGTCCCGTATTGTTCCAAAATAACACAAACATCTAAATACAAACTTTATATAAAACATTAGAAAGAAAGGGGTTTATCCATTACGTTTTGGACTCGAATCATAACAAATATCGTGATAAAATACTCGTCTAAATGAGCGATATCAAACCCCTCATACTTAAGCATTTGCTTGCCCTCAAGCAAATCCGACTCAATACTACTCTAAATTTACAAAAAACATACAACTTAAGAAAATCTAGGGATTCACGGGCTCAAACATTTAACTACATTCTGGTATTAGTAATTATAGATTTGCGTGAAAGTGTAAGATCGTAAAACCGACTACGAACATCAAAAGCTACCAAATTACTTAAATAAATAAAACCGCAATATCCTAATGTCAATTCCTAATTTATCCCCTAGTTTTGATATGTCCAAATAAACACCCCTTTTTCCTCACCCTCCAACCTAAGTTGGAGCGATCAGTCTTTTGGGCCGACCCCTATACCGCCTTGCTTTCGGGGAATACCTTAAAATATCACAAAACCATTTTTTTATCTTCTTTTTGTTTCTTATTTCTTTTGAGAATTTTTGGTTAGTCCACTCATTTTGCTTTCCTCTCACTTTTGTTCACTTCAAATACTAAAGATTTATAATTTTATATTTTCTTTGAAGTGAACGGTTTTGGTAACGGGATTTGAGTCTTCGTTATAGTAAGGATGAGTTCAATTTTGTTGACGGGAAAGACCTATGGCCTTTTTCTTCGCCTCTAACTCTCTTTTGGGATTAAGTGATACTAGAATTCCCCACCTACCCCCGAAAGGGTGCAAGAGACTACAAGGGCTCGGTACTAAGGATATCTAGCGGTTATCCGGATTTAAGATTTTTCGGGGAAATTTAAGGAAACTAAAACTAGAAACCTAAATTCTTACTTACAAATATTTTATTAACTAGAGATGTTCGTAAACAATTTCATCTTAAAGTACCAGAATGGTTCTAAATGCATAAGCCCCTATCATTTTCCCTAACTAAAGAAAGGAAAAGAAATACAAAACCGTGTGCTGAACTTAATGTCAGACTTTTCATCATTTTACACACCACAAATAACAAACGAGTTAATTAGCAAATAAAAATCTAACAAGCAAATATAAAAAAAAAATAGTTCAAACATCTGACCCGAACCGACTCGACAAGAAAATAAATAGTTCAAAAGTTTAATCAACAAACAAATAGCAAATAACAGATTCCGCAACAAATCTCCACTGCCGCGTCGCACCGGGCTGGGCGAGGCGCGGTGGAGCCTCATATCTGCTTCAATCTTCATCCTCGTCATCCTGTTGTGGTGGGAACATAGGCGGTGGATTGTACGGTCCCAATCCAACGGAAGACCCGAGCAAGTTGGCGTGAAATTGTTGTGCCAAAGCCTCCAACGTTGGTTGATACCTCGCCATATGATATCTAATATATTTCCCCATGCTATGAAAATCTCGACGATGTGCATCCATCTCCCTACCTATACGAAACATCTCATCCCTCATAGTATTACCACTATGTCCCGAAGGTGGTGGCGGTGCATCTTCCTGCTCCTCTTCTTCTTCCCCTTCAACCGTTTCCTCCGCGATCCTGCCCTTTGGCCCAATCGCACCCGCTATTTTTAAGTCTTGCTTCGTAATCAATCGCCATGTGATCGGTGGACTACAAATGTTGATATTTTCCACTGTAGCAAAACCTAAATTTTTCGTTATCCTCGTAATGAAATGACCACATAAAATTGAGCTATTCTTTTGTCTACCCACCCCTTTCTCATTCATGTGACATGCCAATACCCAAGGCACATTTTCATACCTTTGATTGTCCTTCCATGAGAATAAATCCAGTAGCCAAACGTCATCGACGTATACCTTGTCATGTTGAGAAGCGCGCTGTAAAAACGAGTAGGTAATCATTTTCTGGATTGCCTTTAGAACATGTGATTTGATACTCTTTGCTCGACTCACACTTGACAAGTATTTCTCTTTACCCGATAACTCCTGCCATATTCTATCAATCCTATTCTTCACCCGATCTCCGTTCAATTCAGCCCAACACTCATAACCCGCCATATAATCCATCCTCTCCTCCTCCGGTGTATACAAACCGGTTAAAACCACGAAACGAGCAATTGTCACTTTATGTTCAACTCCCCCCCACTGAAAGCTAATTACCGGAGTTCTAAACAACAAATGTGACTTAGGAAGTTTATCGAGTTTTAAGCTTGAATAAAACTCTAAACACCATTCCCGATATATATATATTCCCTAATTTCGAAAGCTCGTTTCCACACCTTAATCTCCATCGATTCCTCCTCATCCTGTACAAACCGAGTCAAAAACAAACTATCCAACTCCTTCCCTATACCTATTTCGTCACAAATGTCCCAATCTATGAACCTGGGCTAAGCAATGGGTTTTCCTTGTATAGACGCCAGTTTTTTATTTAATTCAATCCTTCGGTTTGCCGAACATTCAGGCCAGTTTAGCCATGGATGTTGTTCCGGTGTCATCATCCTAGCTTCAACCGTAAGAGTGGAAACCCTTCTTGTGGTTGTTCCTTCTCCAGCCCCTTCCGACGTTTCCTCTACAGCCCTACGTTTACCCTGAAATTGTTTAATGAACAAGAAAACCAACACCGTTAATCAATACAACAATTAATCAATCAAAACAACAACAAAAATTGTCTGCCCCACCTCTACGTCGCTGTGGGATAGGCTGGGCGCGGCGGATGTCTTTTCAACAAGAAATTTTTCTGTTTTTTCCGTAAATTATCCTAGCAAACAATCATGATTCTTACAACTAAACACACACTAAAGGCTTATCCTAAATCAATTTCAACAATTAAGTTTAAAAATTCAAAACCCTAAGTTTTTCCCCAATTCAATTTTAGGATATAAACCCTAGTTACATAAGAAATATAATGGATTGATGTTAGAAATCTTACCGCTCTACTCATGTTGTTAATTGATTGATTCCTTGAATAAAAATAGAGAAAAGTTGTTTTGGTGGCGTGAAGTGTGTGTGTGTGTTTTTGCCCCCTTTTTTTTTTTTTTTTTTTTTTTTTTTTTTTTTTTATGTGTGACTGCGTTCCTGACCGCGGCCCTTATGGGCTTAAAAACTTCCTGACCGTGGCGCGGAGGGCTGGGAGCGGTGCGGCGGCTGTCCAGACACACTACAACTAATAAGAAAATTAAAGAAAAGAGAGAAAAGGCAAAAGATACAACAAACCGGGATTTATCCCGAAGTTGCTCGTTTTTTGCTCGAGTCATTAGCTTGACTCCTCGTTATTCTTTCAAACTAGAATGGGTAGAACCCATCCTCAACCGTCATATCATTCTCATCATCCTTCTCGAGATACAGGTTTAACCTTTGCCCGTTCACGATAAACGTTCCTCCATCGTCCGTTTCTAGTTCAACATAACCCGTCGAAAAGACCCGTCTCACAATATACGGACCCGTCCATTTGGATTTTAGTTTCGGTGCTTTAAATTTGTATTTAGATTGAAACAAAAGCACCTTATCCCCTTCTTTGAACTCCTTTCGATGAATTTTTAGATCATGGACCATTTTTGTTCTTGCTTTGTAGAGGGTCGAGTTCTCGTATGCATTCCACCTCAAATCATCTAGCTCATGCAATTGCAAAATTCGTGTTTCTCCACTTGTCACCAAGTCGGTGCTGCACTCCCTTAACGCCCAATATTCCTTATGCTCTATCTCCATCGGCAAATGGCACGTATTCCCATATAAAGTTTGAACGGAGTGGTACCAATTGGCGTTTTGTAGGCTGTTCGAAATGCCCACAATGCATCATCCAATTTCTTTGACCAAAGAGACGGGTTATTGTGCACCGTGTTCTCCAATATGCGCTTGATTTCCCGGTTGGTGTTCTCGACTTGCCCACTTGTTTGGGGATGATAGGAAGTCGAAAACCGATGTTGTACCCCACATCGTCTCATTACCTTCTCCATTTGGGAATTTGCAAAATGACTCCCTCGATCACTAATCAACGATTTAGGCATGCCAAACCTACAAAATAAACTTTTCAAAAAGTCAATAACCACATTAGCGTTGTTGGTGGATAGAGCTTTTGCCTCGACCCATTTGGATATATAATCCACCGCCACCAAGATATAGACATTCCTATTAGACGGTTTGAACGGTCCCATAAAATCTATACCCCAAATGTCAAAAACCTCGCACACTTGAATGCTTTGTTGCGGCATTTCGTCCCTTCTCGTTACCGTTCCTTGCCTTTGACAAGAATCACAAGTCCTGACCAAAGTGTATGCCTCCTTGAAAGTAGTGGGCCAATAAAATCCCGCATCATACACTTTCTTTCCCGTTACCGATGGACCGTAGTGCCCTCCAGTTGGGCCATGATGACATTCGTCAAGAATTCTCCTCGTTTCACCCCCATGAACACATCTTCGAACCATCCCATCGGCACACATCCTAAATAGATAAGGTTCCTCCTAAAAGTAATATTTTGCATCTGAATATAGCTTCTTCTGTTGTTCGTAACTTAAATCCTTATTAATAACTCCTACCGCCAAATAGTTCGCTATATCCGCATACCAAGGACCCCTTTCACCATTTATCCTTCCAACATACGCAAGTCGCTCATCCGGAAATGTATCTATGATTTCCTCTTCTTTCAATTCTCCAAGACCCGGGTTTTCCAAACGGCTCAAATGGTCAGTCGCTACATTCTCCCTACCCCTCTTATCTTGAATTTCCACGTCAAATTCTTGTAACAGTAGGATCCACCTAATCAACCTCGGTTTTGCATCCAACTTCGAAAACAAAAACTTAAGCGCCGAGTGATCCGTAAATACTACCGTTTTGCTCAACACTAGATACGACCTAAAGTTATCAAATGCAAAGACCACTGCAAGTAACTCCTTTTCATTTGTGGTGTAGTTTTGTTGAGCCTCATTCAACGTCTTACTCGCAAAATAAATCGGTTGAAAATGTTTACCGATTCTTTGACCCAAAACAGCCCCAACCGCGAAACTACTTGCATCACACATTAGTTCAAAAGGTAAATTCCAATCTGGAGAAACTAGAATAGGCGTATCCGTCAATTTCCCTTTCAATAATTCGAACGCCTCCAAATATTCCTTCGAGAACTCAAACTTCACCTCCTTTTCTAACAACCTCGTCATCGGTCTAGTAATTTTGGAAAAATCTTTAATAAATCTCCTATAGAAACCCGCATGACCCAAAAAACTTCTAACCGCCTTTTCATTTGTTGGAGGTGGTAACTTCGATATCACTTCGATTTTAGCCTTATCCACCTCAATTCCCATCTTTGACACCTTGTGTCCCAAAACTATCCCTTCCTTCACCATGAAATGACACTTCTCATAGTTTAAAACCAAGTTAGTCTCCTCACATCTTGCAAGCATTCGATCCAAATTTCCCAAACATCCTTCAAACGAGTCCCCATATACCAAAAAGTCATCAATAAAAACCTCCATCGAATTTTCCATCATGTCTTGGAAAATTGCCATCATACACCTTTGAAAAGTTCCTGGTGCATTGCACAATCCAAACGGAATTATCCTATAAGCAAAGGTACCAAACAGACAAGTAAAAGTTGTTTTCTCTTGGTCCTCGGGGTCAATTGGAATTTGAAAATATCCCGAGAAACCATCAAGAAAACAATAGTACTCATTTCCAGCTAATCGTTTGATCATTTGATCCATGCAGGGAAGTGGGAAATGATCCTTCCTTGTTGCCTCGTTTAATTTCCGGTAGTCAATACATACCCTCCAACTCGTCACCGTCCTTGTAGGAACCAACTCATCTTTCTCATTTAACACCACTGTCATTCCCCCTTTCTTCGGTACACAATGAAACGAACTAACCCAAGGGCTATCCGATATCGGGTAAATGATACATGCATCCAAAAGCTTAACCACTTCCTTTTTAACAACATCTTGCATATTCGGGTTTAGTCTCCGTTGTCTTTGAACAACGGGTTTTATATTATTTAAAAAGTTGATTTTATGTTTGCAAAAATCTGAACTAATAGCCAGAATATCCGGAATGCGCCAAGCAAAAGCCTTTTTATCGCTTTTAAGGATAGTCAATAATCTGTTTTTCTCGTCTTCCAAAAGTGAAGACGAGATAATTACGCGAAGACACGAATTACCCTCTAAAAATTCATACTCGAGGTGGTTTGGCAATTGCTTCGGCTCCAAATCTTTTGGAGGATCCTCGATCGACGTTTTGATCCTCACACTACCATCCATCACTACCTCTTCCTCAAGAATTCCTTCCCAATCCAACTCATAATCTGCTTCATCTATGACATCAATTCTAAAACAAGATTCATAAGTTGAATATGAGTGTTTCATAGCTTGATTTAGAGAAAATGTAGCTCTTTCATTACCCAAACCCAATGATATTTCAATATCTCTAACACGGATGATAGCATTCGAGGTATTTAGAAAAGGTCTTTCCAAGATGAGAGGAACTTTTTCATCCTCTTCCATCTCAAGAATTTCAAAATTGACCGGATATAAAAATTCCCCAACCCTTATTAACATGTTTTCTACAATTCCCAATGGATATTGATAAGATCGATCGGCCAATCTTATACTCATTCGGGTTGGTGTTAAAGCACCCGAAGAAAGTTTAGTGTAAATAGAGTTAGGCATTAAATTAATGCTTGCCCCTAAATCCGCTAATGCACTAAAAGTATAATCATCGTTAAAAGTGCAAGTAAGTAAAAAATTTCCCGGGTCTTCAAGCTTTGGTGGGATTGACTTCTTCACAATAGCCGAGCATTCTGCATTAAGAAATGCGGTTCTCTTCTCCATGTAATCTCCTTTACCGCTCGCTAACTCCTTCATGAACTTGGCATAATTTGGCATACCTGAAATAAGATCAACTAAAGGAACGTTAATTTTTACGGATTTTTACTCTTTCATGAACTTGGCATAGTTGAGGGTATGGAATATTCAGCTTGTACGCTCCATTAACCTCCATTTTAGGCTCCTTATCTTTGTTTGGAACCATTAGTTCCTTCCCAGGTCGCCTCTCCATCTCAATGTCTTCTTCCTCTTCGTCATCGGAGACTGGCTCGTCACCGCGGCGTACTGGACTGACCGCGGCGCTGTCATCAAAAATTTCATCAACATTTTTTGTCCGAAGCCCCACCGCGTCGTTGTGCCTTGGGTGCGGCGCCGTGGTTGGTTTTTCTTTCTCAATTCCTTTTCTGTTCACTTTCAGTTTTCCTTCTGCACACCCCCATACTTAAGACCCGATCTCGTCTCTTTGATGGGGTTCTTGGTACCTTTGTCTTTGATTCGATGGACCTCCGTTATTGTTTTGATTTGGCCTCGGGTTGGGTTGGGTAGAACTTGGAATTTGACCCGGTGGTCGATTTGCAAACCGATCATTGATTCTTTCAAATTTTCGTTCTAACTCCTGAACGCTTGCCTGAGTATTCCCTTGAACTTGGTCAATCTTCTCGTGGATTCCGTTCATTGAGTTTGCTATTAAGTCATTCTTTGCCTTTTGTGTATGGATGAAATCTTTCATCATTTCTTACAAACTCGAGTCTTCTTCCTCCTCCCTCGGTTTCTGTTGGTTTGGTTGAAAACGTGCCTCATTCCTATTTCCCCGATTCTGAGTTCCATAGTCGTAATTACCTCCATCTTGTTGACGATTTTGGTAATTACCACGGTATTGATAACTGTAGTTGGCATAGTTGGCATCCTTGACTTTCGTCTCACATTCCTCCGTATAGTATGGTCCTCCACATTTCCCACATCTATTTCTAACCAAGTGGACATCTTTTTCCAACTAAACCATTCTATTCTTCATTTCATCTGCCAATGACTTAATCTCGTTCACAATCTCATTACTTCCACTACTACTTCCTCCTTCTACTTGATTCACCGACCCCCGTACTTTTCTATTCTTATTAACTCGGTCCCTAGCGATCCCGACTTGCACTTGATCCTCCATCATTCGGTGATTTGCACAAAAAGTTTCCACCACCCGCTAAGTCTAAATCTTGCTGAGAACGGTTGTCCAATCCATGATAAAATATGTCAACAATCTGCTCTCTATCAAGATCGTGCCCATGACAATTCCTCAAAAGATCCTTAAGCCTAACCCACGCCTCCGTTGTGGTCTCATTATCGTACTGATAAAAACTCCTAATCTGATTCAACAATTTTCTACCCAAGATGGGCGGAAAGAAGCGGGTCACAAACAACTCTCTCATCTCTTCCCATGTTTCAATCGACTCCGGCTCTAACTCATAGAACCATGTCCTAGCCTCACCTCGTAAAGATGATGGGAATAAACAAAGCATGTCTCCCTCCTCTAAACCTTTTCCATACTCAAAGTCTCAAACATCGTGCTGATTTCCATGAATGTTTCAATGTGTTTATGCGGGCCATCTTTGGAATTTCCGCCAAATGAATTTTCTTGAATCATTTTGTGGTGATGCCCCTTGACGAAAAAATTATTCCCACGTTTGGTGGAATAATCGGTGATCCTCGAGTGAGTGGCACGGTTCGGTTCCGGTTGATCATCGGTATGTCAAACGGGTTGGGTGGGTCAATAACGGCATGATCTTCTCCGTTTTCAGCCATCTCGCTCGGTTCAAATTCTTCCTCTTCAAAAATTAACTCTTCTTCCTCCTCGGAAGATCCCTTCTCACCGAATAAAACGGGTCTAAAACCTTGTTTTCGCAAAATTCATTTCGGCTCAGAAAGTGGGCTTACAACGTGCTTCCCTTGGGATCTCGTAAACATCCACTAACAATTACCTGAAAATCAAAACAAAAACACAGAAAATACCGTGAAAACTATTCGAACCAAAATAACACAAAAACTAAAATTTCAATTAAATCAAGTCCCCGGCAGCGGCGCCAAAAACTTGATGTTCAAAATCTAGTTTTCCAAAATAAGCTTTTTCTAGATTACGACACCGGGCAGTGTACCCTTATCGATCGTAGTAAAGTATAGGAAAAATTCCGGATTCGAACACGGGGACTATTGTAAATTGAGAAAAAAGCTAAAAAGTAACAAGTAACAAGTGGGGTTTTGTCGTAGGAAGACTAAATGTAAAAACGATTAAAACTGATTTGTATTTCAAATATTAAGGACGCTTGCTTGGACCGTTTACGAATGTGTGATATTTGCCAAGTATGAAATGCCGATAAACTTCTAATATAAAACCTAGTTCCTTTCGAATACTAAATTTCTCTAATTACTTAACCATGCAACTATTCCTTTCGAATATAGTTAACACCTAAAATAATCGTGCATAAAGTTCCAAGCCGATGTGTGCGAATTAATCTTTAAGCTTCCTTTCGAATAGCTTACTAATTGATAAACCGATTTCTCTTAATTTATTAACTAGCGTTTGTGTTAACACTTACTTGTTCTAATTGTTGATAGCGATTCCTTTCGAATACAGCAAACTCTTAACCAACTATAGACTGGTTGGTTGTTTCGTTCCTATTTTAGTAAAATTTACGAGTTCCTTTCGAATACCCGTTTTTAGTTTACCAAACAAAAGTATAAACAATTTTAACAAGATAATTAAAGTTTCAACCAAAACGAATCCCCAATTAACCACAACACATCAATCTAATTTCATACTCAAAATTTACCACACAAACGATTACAAATCCAAGCAAACGTTTAAGAAAATTAGCTACTCATGATATTGGCTAAACACAAACTATAATAGAAAGAGATGATTATATTGAAATGAAATGAAATAAGTTCAATACCAAACTGAAAATAATTCTTGAAAATAGTCTCTAAGCTAGCAAATGATGAGAAAAATGAAAATTGTTCAATGATTGCTTCCAAAATTCCGAAATTACAATGATTATTGCCTTCTTCCTTCTCCAACTATTAGCCAAGAGTGATTGATAATGATAAGATGATCCAATTACTGTCCAACATTCGTCCATAGGTGCAGTCTATAAGTCTCTTTGGTATCCTTCTTTAATGACAATTAAAACATAAACTTGTAACAGCAATACCCTCCACCGCGTCGCACTAGGCTGACCGCGGCGCGATGGAGCTTCAGACAACCTAGTCTTTTTTGCTTTGTTGGTCCTTTGCGTTTATTAGTCCAAAATTGTCCCGTTTTGTTCCAAAATAACACAAACATCTAAATACAAACTTTATATAAAACATTAGTAAGAAAGGGGTTTATCCATTACGTTTTGGACTCGAATCATAACAAATATCGCGATAAAATACTCGTATAAATGAGCGATATGAATATCATAAGCTTGTCTAATTCGAATTCTAAAGATTCGTTCCTATTATACCGTTGCCTCATTGTTTCAAAACCCAAGGAAAAATATTATTTCTCGCTCTATTCATTTGTAAGGTTTCATATTGCTATATCAATTACTTTGTTGTTCCCAAACTAACGGAGGAAGATTATTTTTTACTTACTAATTCAGTGCAGCTCCTCATATCAACGCTCGGAGGTGAACATTCAATTTGGTAGCAGTTTTGTGTCTCAACAGAAAAACCTTAACTTCTCCTATCTTTGTTCGTTTTCAAGTTTTGGTTTCTTTTGGAAAGTTGTTTAGAACGTCGAAATCTAGCTGTCACGCGGGAATCAGAGTCCGTTACCTCCTTCACGATTTCATATTGAATTTATTATAATCTGTGTCAGGATCGTATTAGCCAATGTAAACTAATAGTTCGCCTTCGTTAAGATCGTGATCTATTGAAGAAGTTCAGCAGCGGATGAACACTTCAATATTAACAAGTTATCGAACAATATAATGTTGTATGAATAACAATACGAACACACAAAATATAGTCTAATTATAAGCCTCAATCGTATTAATGAAAGTATCAATACAACGCGTTTTCTATCATACAAGGATCTATCTATTTATAGACCTTGAGGCCGACCTAGATAAACTAGGAAACATCTTCTATCCTTATCTAAATATATCGTTATCTAGAATAAGGAAACTATATTTAATAACAAAAGGAAATATAAACATAATCTAATTACAACTCTAATTAGATTATTCTTGCACGGCAAGTTGGTCTTCCGTAGTAACTCGTTATGACCGCATAAACTTGTTATCTTCCGTAGCAACTTTAACAACAGTAGTAACTTTGTTGGACAGCCGCACTAACTTGTTCTTCCATAGTAACTCTTAATGTCTTCCGCATTAAACGTTTAAGTTACTATTCTTGTTGTTTAGCGTATTGATGATAGGTTAAACTGTTTTGTCTAAGTTATAACCCAACAATCTCCCCCTAACCTTGAACTTTTATGACACATCAAAAGTACAAGTTTTATGCTCTAACAGTACTAACTTATTTTCATTAACAAACGATGATTTAACTATGTTAAGTTAATTACAAATTTTCATTCATCTTTGTTTAGGCCAATCACCTTCTTTTCCTTTTGCCTTTTCATCTATGATCTGCATCAAGATTCTCCAAACCAGTTCATGTGCAAGTGGTGAATCATGAAGTCCATTGAGCTTGACTTCAATCATCTCTTCCAACGTCTTCAGTCCATGTGGATATTGTATATCCACCAAATAAAATTCCATGGCTCCCTCATTTCTTCTAAGTGAGTAGACACCACTTCGATCATATATGAACCACTTAATTACGGGATTAGTTGGACTTCCTCTTTTCAACACTGAACTTTTCTTGATGTATCGTGGTTCGAATAATCCGCACAGCACATCCATAGCAAGATCTATTCCTGAGCATTGACCTCCTTGATGAGAAAATTTGACTTTTCCAATTTTGTACATTCGTTCCAAATCATATCTGTCAAAATCTCTGATTGCTTGGTGAAAAGCATGAAGCACTTTCTTTGATCTATCTTGTCTAGTGACTTCATACTCAGTACCCATCTGCCCACCAAGGAACTTGCAGTCTATGATTATTGGAGGTTTTACTGTCAATGCAGTAATTCTAAGACCTTCTTCATGATGTATGTATGCAGAATAATCTCCCCCTTGAATAGTCATAGGAGGATCTTGTTCCATACTTTTAGGTTTTTGTTGAGAAGCAGCAGCACCTTCCATTTTCTGTCTTTTGGCTGGAGGCATTGGAATCCTCTTTGATGCTAACTTTTGTCTTTTGGGCTTCTCACTAGGCTTCTCTACATCAGGAACAGTATCAACAGGTTCTTGCTCAAGGAACACTTTCCTTCCAGTTTTCAGAGCAGCTTTGATTGCCTTTTCTGCATCAATCTTTTTCTTCTCTTGAATTCGTGCAAGAGCAGCTTCTCTTTTTGCTTCCTTTTGTTTTTCTTCCTTCACAAGGTCCAACATGTTAGTCAATTTCATAGGACCTAGTGATCTACCACTACAACCTTTGCTCTTGAGATAGATGGTATATTTCTCTCTATCTTCAGCTAGCTTGACATGTATGGATTGGACACTTTCTTCTTCTCAGGCTTGGCTTTGGCTTTGATTTTCTGTTCATCTTCCTGCATCTTCATTGCAAGTAATTCATCTGATTTCACCAAGCCTTGACGAACTAAGTCATTCAAAATGTCCTCATTTTCCATCTCCTTAGCTCGAATTGCATCCTCATCAGCAATTCTGTTTAGCTTTTCTCTCTCTTCTGGAGTTGGAGATTGATTCAATCTTGCATGGAGCTCATCTTCTTCAGCTATCTTCCTTTTTCTTTCTCTTTCAGCCTGCTCATGCTCAGCAGCCAATCTGAGCATCAATTCTATTTCTTCTTGCTCTTGTCTTAGCCTTTCTATTTCTTCTTTTGTCATATTTTGAAAATTTATTTCTTCTGCAGCTTTTTCTTTAGCAAGACTTTCTTCCTCCATCTTTTCTTCCTTTGATTTCTCCACAACTACAACTTTTCCTTTGTCTTTATCTTCTGGAGCATCAAGGTCAACTCTCTGAATCTTTTTCTTCTTCTTATCCACAGTAACATATCCATATCTACCTGTAGAAATAGACACACTAGCATATTGTTCAGGTAAGGTTAGAGAAGTTGCTAAAGGTTTAGCAACCAATGCAGTTGCTGCTCTTTGTCTAGCAACAAGTTCATCTATCATCTTCTTCCTTTCCTCTTCTGCTTTCTCCTTTTCTTGTTTCTGCTTGTCTTCTTTGATCTTAAGCAGCTGTAATGCTAAAGTGTCTTCATCAGCCATGACAGTTGTTCTTGTCATCTCTTGTTGGATTAAGACATTTGCAGCTTCTTGTTGATCAATTGTAGGAACAAGAGATTCAGTTATTGTGGTTGAAAGTGTTGTAGCTTCAGAATGTATTGCTTGTAAAGGATTTGAAGCTTGATAAAATGTGGGAGGAGTGGTTGTGAACAAGTATGATTGATCATCATCATCTGCACCTGGACTGGTAATCATAGGATCAGTAGTAACTGTGTCCGTAGTAACTATGTCCGTAGCAACTGGACTAGTAACCATAGGATCAGCACCAATTTTGTCTGTAGCAATTGAGTCCGCAGCAACCATCTCATCATCCGCAGCAACTGGGTCAGCAGTAAGTGAGTCAGTAGCAACTTCAGGATTGATTTCAGCTTCAACTTCCATTTGTTCTACTGTTTCTTCAACCATTTGCTTCACTTCTTTCTGCTCCCCCTCAAGTTGTTCATCTATAACCATTTTCTCCCCTTCTTCATCCACCACCATATCTTCTGTCTCTAACTCTAACTCCCCCTCAAATGCACTGGCAGTCTCCATGTCTTCATCATGTTTTGAGGTGGCAGTGGTCACAGTATCTGCACTTCCCTTATCTTCACCCTTGCTCTCTTCAGATGAGAACAAAACAATATGTTCTTTCTCCCCCTTGTTATCAGCTGTAGGAGAGTCATCTGAAGATGAGGAGCTGGAAGGCCTAGGTGAGTTTCCAGTACTTCGTGTGGTGATTATTTTGGGCAGTAACTGGGCTGATAGTAAAGCTTGTTGTGCCAGTACCTGTTGCACCAAAGCTGTTAGAGTAGACATCACTTCACCCTGTTTTTCCACCTTCACCATTAGAGATCGGTACAAATCCATCAATTCCATAAACTGGCCACTACTACCCTCACCCCTTTCATGTTGGGTACCAACAGGCGGTTGATCATAGGGAATAGAGAAACTCTCCTGCCTAGCAGAAGCATGTAACTCTCCCATGGTCTCTTGGTGCCAGGGAACACCTTCCAAAGATGAGAACAAGTCCTCAGCAGTGGATGGTGTTGCCGTAGTTTGGGTCTTAGCTATGTTGATACTGTCCTGAGCTTCACTATGAGAAGTAAAAGCTGCAGTAGTATCAGCCCTCCCTACATGGTCTCCCCCCTCCTTATGGACCAACTCAGTGAACAAGGGGGTATGTTCAATGTTTTCCCCTAAATTTTGTGTCATTCCTGAAGAAGTTTCAGGTAATGATTTTGAAGTGTGAGAATGGGGGATGGTTTTAGAAACAAGAGGCTGAGTAACCCTCTTGAGTCTTTTGAAAGCAGCCTTTGATGGTTTGTGAGGTGATGAAACAGTGGGTTTAGTTACTTTAGAAGTAGTAACTGGTGCAGTAGCAACTGGAGTAAAACTCACAGTAGCAACTGGAGTAAAACTCACAGTAGCAACTGGAGGCACATGAGCAGTAGTAACTGCCGTAGTAACCTCAGGGATAACACCCTCAGTACCTGCTACAGATATGGCACTAGTGCCCACAGATATTGCAGTAGTACTGATGGTGGCAGCTGGGGGTTGGGACAGAGGTGAAGTCACTTGTCCTTAGCTGTTGGAATGGTGATCACCAACATTGTAGAGAACAATGGTGTCACATTGGATGAACCTCCCTTATTAACTTGCCTCATATTTGTAAAAACTTTCTTTGAATGAGCATGTGAGGAAAAACAGTTTTCTGATCTAGTAAGATCTTTAAACTCACAGTTAAAAAGATGTTGAAGAAAGCGAGGATACATTAAAAATTTAAGTTTTGGATTTAAAAGATTCCATCGCATTCCTTCAAAGATCATGTAAGAAAAATTGTAATTTCTTTTTGTTGCCAAACAGACCATGGCATTAGCTAGAGCAGAGATTCCTTCATGCCATCCTGTTTGTTTTTGGGATATACATTGTTGCAAAGTATGCAAAAAAAATTTCCATTGAGGGGAGAGTTTTTCCTTGAGAAAGGTCGAAATATTCAAGTTCCCCTCATATCCCATTTTTGTAAAATTGTCAGTCAGGATGTCATAAGGAAGTGTTACTATACCTGCTGCATCTTTGAGTTGTAGGTGTTTGCACAGTAATTTCTCGGTAATTTTGATTGCTTTGCCATCCACCACAGCATTAATGGCCGTCTCTACATCATCCAGTTCAGCGGATGTCCAGAAATCCCTAATGTGAGATTCATTAATTTCTGGATCAATAGTTAACGCCGTTTTGATTTTCGATTGATTCAAGAAATCAATAATTTGGTGGAAATCGGCGTTTTCATCATTTTTCTCCAAGAAAGCTACCATATTATGTGTTTTATGAAAATGTAGTTCTGCCATTGTTGTAAGTTTGAGATATTATTATGAGATTAATGAAAAAAAAGGCAAACAGTTAGTCACACAGGGAAAGAAAAATTGAGAAATTTTTAGTCTAACGGTAACTTTTTATGAGGATTTAGGGGTTTTAAGAAAAGGTAATTTTAAAATGGTTAAAAAGAACCCCTATTTATACTGAAATTTCGTAACAACTTGATGACTCCGATTAGACGCGGGTAATGATTTAAATGTAACGGTCCAATTAAAAATTGCCACGTGTCAGTAGTAGCTGTGCCTCGCGCCTGAATTTTAATAATTAGGTCCAATCGGAACTTGCCACGTGTAAAAGTTGGTTACAAGTTGTATTTTGACTTGTCAAATCACCATTAATTAGGGTAAACTTATTGTTTAAGAAACCTTTTAATATGGTAATCTGCAGTATTAACAAATCAGTCCGTAGTAAGTTGGTTAAGCGTCCGTAGTAATGGTTCATAGGCCTTATTAATTGGACTGTCCGTAGTAATGTGAGTTACTGACAGTATTAATCCAGAGGTCCGTAGTAACACATTATTTGGCCGTATTAACCATTCCGTCCAAATAAATAGACTTAGGGCAGTAGTAGTTAAACCTTCCCTTAGTACTAATTGTTTGGCCGTACTAATCATACTTTGGTCACGATTTGTTTTTACTATTAATGTTGCAGTAGTAACATAGTCCAATGCTAGAAAGTAAGGTACATGATTTTCATCATAAGGTTACTACTGCTTCTCGAAGGGACTTGTTTTAAACAATAGAAATACTAAGAGAAAAAGGATATCGTTATTAATCCATGTTGATCATTTCAATACTTGTAATCAACAATGTGAATCTTCCCACATCAAATGCTTTTGTGAGAAGGTCAGCAAGCTGATTATCAGTGTGGATTTTCTCAACATGAATCAACTTCTTTTCGTTGCAATCTCTTATGAAGTGATAGCGTATCTCTATATGCTTTGTTTTGGAGTGTTTGACTGGATTGTTGATGATGCTAATGGTGCTTTGATTGTCAATATGGATTGGTGTGTTCATGAAGGAATAGCCATAGTCCATCATTTGATTTTGTATCCAAAGAACTTGAGCACAACAACTAGCAGCGGCAATGTACTCAGCTTCTGTGGAAGAGGTTGAAACCGTTGTTTGTTTCTTGCATTGCCATGACACCAGTCTTGAACCAATAAATTGGCATCCTCCAGTCGTTGATTTCCTGTCTAAGTTTTCACCACCATAGTCACTGTCAGTATAAGAAATTAAATCAAAAGGGGAGTCTTTAGGATACCATAAGCCTAAGTTAGGCTTGCCCTTTAGGTAACGAAAGATTTTCTTGACTGCAATGAGGTGTGACATCTTGGGCCTTGTTTGATATCTTGCACATACACAAACTCCAAACATGATGTCTGGTCTTGAAGCTGTGAGATACATGAGAGATCCAATCATTGATCGATAGTTATGTATATCCACATCCTCCCCCTCAAGATCAGCCGTCAATTGTTTGTGAGTTTCAACCGGAGTGCTTGCAACCTTGGCATCCATGAGTCCAAATTTGGTTAGGATGTCCTTGACATACTTGGTTTGGCTTATAAAGAGGCCATCCGGCTTCTGTTTAACTTGTAAGCCCAAGAAGAAAGTAAGTTCGCCCATGGAACTCATCTGAAACTTAGTGTGCATGAGGTCTTCAGATTCCTTGCACAAAGAATCTTTGGTAGAGCCAAAGATGATGTCATCAACGTAGATTTGAACAAGAAGAATGTCTGAGTGAGATTTCTTGAAGAATAATGTCTTGTCAATTGTTCCTCTTTGAAAGTTGTTTTGAAGAAGGTAATCTGAAAGAGTGTCATACCAAGCTCGTGGTGCTTGATGAAGCCCATAGAGAGCTTTGATCAATTTGTATACCTTATGAGGATGTTGCGGATCCTCAAAACCAGGAGGCTGTTTGACATATACTTCTTCTTCAATGACACCATAAATAAATGCACTCTTGACGTCCATTTGATAAACCTTGAAACCCATGAATGAAGCAAAAGCTAGAAATAAGCGAATTGCTTCAATCCTAGCCACTAGAGCAAAGACCTCTTCATAGTCGATTCCCTCTTCCTGTGTGTAGCCTTGTGCAACCAGTCTTTCTTTATTCTTAACCACAATTCCGCGTTCATCCTTCTTGTTTCTGAAGATCCATCGTGTACCTATCACCTTTTTGCCATATGGGACTTCCACTAGTACCCATACTCCTTGAATCTTGAATTGGAGTAGCTCAGCTTGACATGCCTCGATCCAATGTGGATCTAGTAATGCTTCTTGGATTTTCTTTGGTTCCATTTGAGAAAGGAAACATGCAAATAGACATGTGTTGATGAGAGCAGTCGCAGGATCCTTTTTGGAATTGGTTTGACTTCTAGTTACTATGGAGAAGTCAAGTTCACCAATTATTTGAGAAGGTGGATGATTCTTGGCAACACGAGAAGATGGGGTCTTCTCAAGTCTTAGTTCAACGCCCAAGTTTGTATCATTCATATCAGGCATTGCATTGCTAGGATAATGAGTATTGAACGGAGGAGTAGTGAATGGAGAAGTAGTGAATGAAGGAGTAGTGAATGAAGTAGGTATATCGGTAGTGTAAGGTTCAAACTCTTCATCGACAATTTGTTCAACTCCATTGTCATCCTCTTGAACTAGGTGTGGAACACCATTGGGGCGTGTTGTATTATCCGTAGCAGTGGATGAGGGTGGTGGTACTGCTTCGTCCTCCTTGGTAGAGGCTGCCTCGTGATGTGAAGAAGCTGGTTCTTCTGATGAGATGGGATCAAATAGTTGAATGGGATCATCCAGAGAGATAGGAAGATTGATGTATTCCATCACATCTAATCGAGCAGTACCTGTGATGGGAGCCGCAGCAACTGACTCCGTATTAACTGAATTTGATTGAAACTCAAAGTTAGAGTTTAACGATTTGGTCAAGGCATCCAAATCAAAAACCCAGTCTGGTCCATGTCCCTTCTTGGTGTAAGTGTGTTCATTGAAGGTCACATTGGAGCTTTCCTCTATAATTTTCGATTTGTGATTGTAAACTCGATATGCCTTGTTTTGGGAAGAGTAACCAACGAATGTGCCTTCATCAGCTTTGCTTTCAAACTTACCAAGGTAGTCTTTAGAGTTTAAAACTGTGCATGGACATTCAAATGCGCGTAAGAAACTGATCAAAGGTTGTTTCTTGTGGAGGAGCTCATATGGAGTTTTGTTGTGTGCCTTGACTAGAAGAACCCTATTCTGAACATAGCATGCAGTGTTAACTGCTTCTGCCCAGAAAAAGATGGGTAGATTAAAGTCAGCCAACATGCTTCTAGCTGCTTCAATCAATGTCCTATTTTTTCGTTCAGCAACTCCATTTTGTTGAGGAGTCCTAGCCGCACTGAATTGTCTCTCTATTCCTTTCTTGTCACAGAAGTCATTCATCACTTAGTTCTTGAATTTCGTGCCATTGTCACATCGAATTTTCTTGATCTTCAGGTTGAGTTGATGTTCAATCTTGGTGATAAAAGTGATGAGTAGTTGACTTGTTTCATCCTTGGTACCAAGAAAGTACACCCATGTATATCTTGAAAAGTCATCAGTGATGACAAGGCAATATGACTTCTTCGCAATACTCTTTACATTTGTAGGACCAAAGAGATCCATGTGAAGTAAATGTCAAGGTGTGGTGTTGGAGTTGATCTCCTTTGTCTTGTGAGAAGACTTGTGTTGCTTGCCCTTCAAGCATGCTAAGCAGTTGTCTTCAAGGTTGAACTGCTTGTTTGGGAGACCTCTAACCAAACTAGATTTAACTAGTTTATTGATGTTCTTCAGGTTCATGTGGCACATCCTCCTATGCCATAAAGTGGATTCATCTAAAGTAGCTTTTGAGAGAAAGCATGCTTTAGGTGAATTGAGTTGAACCTTTGACATGTCAAGACAATAGACATTGTCTCTCCTTGGTATTCTGAGTAAGATCATACTTTCATCTATGACATACCCAGGCTTCATTATAATGCATTCTGTTGCAGTGAAGATCGGTGTGTGTTTCTCATCACAGACTTGAGAGACACTCTGTAATATCCCAAAAATTTAAATACATATTTTGAGAAATAAGCAATAAGATAAGTTTGAGTCTAAATATGTTTGAGTTATTAGTTAAGTATTTTAATAATAATTATATCATTAAATTTATAATTTTTCTAAGTTTAATATTATTTATTTTATCTTAAGTTGTTAAATAATAAAGTTAACATAAGTTAACTATTATTTTGTCACATGTTTAATAAATTCTTAAACTATGTCTTTTAGTAATATTACCTTATACTCTACAACTTTCAAACATTGGATTCTTTTTGGTACATAAACTTAAAAGTCTAAACAACAAAATACAATGTGTAGGTTTATTTTAACTAAAACAAGTCTAGATTCATAAGAGACTTTTTGATTTCACATCATTTAAACTACAAATAACTTAATTTTTATCTCAATTTATGTTTGTTAATTAATTGATATTTTAATAAAAAACCATCCATATTTTTTTATGTTACAATATCAAAGGAGACTCTTGATTTCTATCTTTTTCTCCCATTGATTTCTCTCCCAAAAATCCACCATATTTTGATTTCCAATTTGCTAAGCCTTGATTCATTTTGGTAGAAAAACAAGGTTGTTTGTGTCCAAATGTTAAGGTAATATTTCTATCTTTTGTTATATATTCTTAAAAGTATATGATCATTTTATAAACTATAAAATTATTAAAGGAAAACCTCAAACAAGAAAAGAGAATTCATGTCTAAACTTGGTTTAATATTTCGTACTTTTTGTTGTCAAACTATAGGGTAAATGATGGGAGTTTTAATCACACTTATAAATTTTGAATAATATAAATAATCACTTTGGAATCATATATTAATCTAAGAAAATAAAGGATATTACATACTACCTATTTGAATGTGTTTTGTACTCATACTTTTCTATATGTTAGACTTGATTCGTTGATCGCATTCGTTCGGTGCTTCTTTCGTTTTTGCAATTATTTTGTTTGGAAATAAGGTACGGATATTCCGAGTCTCTTTTAATTATGTTTCTCTTGTTCGTATTATTGTTGGTACGGATATTCTATACATTATATGTATATTTGGTGTCATCTTTCGATTGATTATTATTGTGATTTTTGTTACAAATTATTGATACATTTATATGTATATTTGTTGTCTTAGTTCGATTGATTATTTGTGACATTGATTATTTTGATTCTATAAATATTCTTAACTTTCTTTTAAATATTCATTTCGCTCGTATATTGTTCATTCGATATTTTATTCCCCTAATAAACATCCTTTCAATTATTAGCTTCTTTTGTGAAATTCGTATTGATTTCAATATATGTTTATTTGTACGCATATATTATCTTTTAATAAGTATTCTTTTATTCGTAATATGTTTGTACATATGTCTTTCTTAAACGTTCTTTTTATTTGAAACTCACCTTATTGTTTTGCCCCTTCCTTCGATACATTTTTCTTGTGATTATTGATACAAATTCATTGTTCTTATCGTATGTGAATCTTTTGACCGTTTTTACAAATTTCGTATAAGTCTCCGTGAAATCTCGTCAAATGATTTGAAATATTATTGGTATAACATGTATGTTTGCATAAAAGTTTGTTTAAGTTTTGTTTCGAAATCATATTACTTTATATTGATCATTTGGTGTACTAACGAGAATTTGTGATCATGTGTAGATTTGAAAATGAGTAAACGAAAAGTATTTTATGTGTCAAAAATCGTGTCTCTAAAACTCCTACCGAAACAACCCCAAATCAGTCCCGAGAACTGTCCCGAAACAGCCCCGAAAAAGTCTCGAAGCAACTCGGTAAAGAACACGTGTGATTGTGGTAATTGGTACGATGATTCGTATAAAGTTTCACTCATTCCGTGTGGCTTTACATGTCCCGATAAGGACCCGTTAAGTTATTATTTCGTAAATAGATTGATAATGTTGTCATGGTGATTCGTGACAAGATTTGAACGAACGGTTGGGTAGACACGTGATTTTCAAAATAAATAAATTGTTATATTATATAATATTTTATGTTTATGGTTAAACTACTTTACGTACATTATAAATAACTTTTTAAACATATTTTGGAGTCTATTAATCACTTTGATAATTTGTAAAAGTATTTTTAAATTTGTTATATATAAGTCGGTTAAAACGGTTTTGTAAGATATGCCTAAGAGTAACCTATCCATGGAGGTCCCATGGGCGCGTTATTGTGACACCAATAATTTGGCATCGACCGTAGCGGTGTATTTTGCTATATCTACGGCGTCTCTTTTTGTTTACCCGGATTATGGTAAGGTGCACTAAGTATTCTTTGTTATAAGAGGCGTATGGATCGATCCTAGGAACTTTGTGTGTTTGATGGTGGACGTTTATCGTAGTGTCATTCGAAACGTTTGCACCTTTTGGAAAGACTAGTGGTATGTGTTACCCTAGGATTTCATTTGATATTTGTTACCTATTTGTTTGACTCTTGGTGCATTATTTTACAAAATTTGGTTTTCTAAAATGTGAATATATGTTTGTATTACTTTGATATATTTGACGTTGGGTGTTGTGGATATATTACATATTTGTATTTTTGCTTTGAAAATAAGTTTGTTTTGAAAATAAGTTTTGTCTTGCAACTTTGTATTTTTAAATAAGTTTTTATTTACTTATTAAGCATGTCATACCTATTCCGTGTCATTTGTATATATCTGTTCACTGAGCATTCGCTCAGCCGTTTTCTTTTTCTTTCTTTCTTAAACGGCAGGTAATCAGTGGCTTGGGGAATGGGGTCGAGCGTAGAGAGATTAAGGATTTAGGACGTTTCCCTTAGAATATTATTATCTTTTAATACCTCATTTTGAAATTTGTTTTTTGAATATTTTCTTTTACATAAGTTTAACGCCCTTTTGCCTTTTAAGTTCCTTTCGATATCATTTTGTATGCTTTGTAAGTCGGGGCGTTACACACTCAACAAATTATATTGAAGCTGTTGCACATAGTACACATCTTTGAAGTGTAGTGTACCATTGCTTATTGTTCCTTTCGCAGTAATCTTTCCTCCTTTTGGATTGCCTCCAAATGCAACATATCCTCCGTTGAACTTTTCAAAGTCCTGAAGACATGACATGTTGCCCGTCATGTGCCTGGAACAACCACTATCTACATGCCAACTGTTCTCACTTTCTTTTGCTGCCTGAACCTGCACATAAACGATAGAGATTAGTTTCTGTTGGGAACCCAAGCCAAAGTTGACTTGGGTTTGCCCATTTCATCAAAGTAACTCACCTTCCTTTGTACTAGTTTTGAAACATCAATGGGGATAGGTGGTTGAGTTACTTGGATCTTTGGTTGCCACACTTGTTTGAAAGATTTAGCTTTTGAAACAGTTTTAGTGTTAACAACTTTTGATTTAACAATAGGAACAGGTACTGTTGTGACATGCCTTTGTTTCTTAGCGTTAATAGTAGCCTTAGTAACAAAGTTACGTTTGGCAGTATTAACACGAGCAGTAGTAACACGGTCATTTTTCACAGTATTAATACGGGCAGTATTAACACCATTATGTTTGGCCGTATTCACCTTTGCAGTAGAAACAAATTTTTGTCTGGCAGTAGGAACTTTATTCTTCTTGTTAGAAAATATGTTTCTTTTGTTAACACTTTGACTTCCTGAAGGCATGTTACTGTGGTTCATGAAGTTATTTTTATGGGCAACCCTTCCTGTGTATCCCACCCCATGATGTGGTTTTTGAATCACGTGCAATTGATTTTGAGGATTGTGATAACAAATTTTTGCATAGTGATTTGATTTACCACAAATAAAACATCCCTTCCCTGAGCTTTGAACAGTTTTGCCCTTTTGAGTTTTGACTTGATTCATGTTTCGTTGGTTTCCTCTTTTACCTATGTGTTTCCAAGTCTTTTCGTTTTCCTTAAGGACTGTTTTGTTCTTTTGGTCAGTAGGTGTTTTGTCAATTTTAATGGGGTCAGGGGTTGGCATAGACACTAGACTTTGTGAAGAATGTTGAGTAATGCCTTCTATTGTGAGTAAGTGATTTTCCAATGGAATGTTCTTATTTTTCACAATATTGATCTTACTCTCTTCTACTAAGTCCTCAATTAGAACTTCATCATAGTTGATTGGATCAAAATTGAATGATTCTTTTGGAGGTGTCTGAGAGATGGGAATCCTAGGTTCATCTAAGGATGGAGGGATATAGTTTTGGTTAAATGGAGGGGCAACTTCTTTGTAACCTAAACCAGCTTTTACCTTGCCATGTATTTGTTTTTGACATAGGTCATTCACTGATTTTGAAGCAAATTCTAATTTCCCTACATCTAACTCAACTTTATTATGTTCTTGTTCTAGACGTTTGATTTCGTCCCTAGCCATCTTGAGTTTAATTAGTAAGTCCTCTCTTTTCCATTCAATTAAGCTAATCTTTTCTTGATAACTTTGTTCATTAGTTTTGTGTGACTTGATATGATTTTCTAAGTTATCAATTACCCTAGAAGCTGATTGTCTTTGTTCTTCTAAGATTTTAATCGAATCACTCATCAATTGATTATGATTTTTGTATTTAACAATTATAGCTTTACACTCAGATGTACATAATTTAGAATTTACCTCGGCCATAAGAGATGGAGTTTCTGGAGTTGGGGAGTCAATAGCCATTAGAGCATCCTCTTGTGTTGCTCCTTGATCATCATCATTCCAGTCATATCCAGGTACGTTGTTGCCAATTTCGGTAATTCCAACATCAGTATAAACTAGCTCCGTAGAAACTAATTCCTCCATAGAAACAGGGTCTGTATCATCAATTACTACGGCTATGCATGCATGGTGAACAGTAGTAATATTTTCTACGTGAACAGGATTTTGTTCTTCAGAGATTAGTGCCCTGTTTTGACTTGTTTCTTCAGCTAAGTCACTCCAATCATATCCAAAGATGTCTTGCGACATAAGTGCACTCCGATTTGTGTCTTGAGTGGATCTTGGATTGTTGGTTCTTGACTTGTTTGGACATTCTCTAGCAAAGTGACCTAATTCGTTGCATTCGTAGCACTTCACTTTGCTTTTGTCGAAGGTGATTCGTTCGTTGTTTCGTGGATTGAATCTTCGTCCTGTTCTATTTACAAGTCTTCATGCTCGTAGTGCCAGCATAGCAGATTGCCACTTTAGATCAATTTCATCATAGTCATCCTGATGCATCTGTTTTACATCTTCACCTGTGAGACTTGAGCACTTAGATATAAAGGCTTCGAATGAAATCTCTTCACTGATTTCATGTTTTAGTCCTCCATACATTGTAGCAAGTGCAGTATTAACATTAGTAATACTGGGGCTGCTATTGCCAGCTTTTTCTGCTTCCACTTCTGCCTCAAAGACTCTTAAGTCGTTGTAAAGATCATCTAATTCCAGTTCCTCTAAGGTATCTCCTTGTCTGTAGGAAATTGTGTATATTTTCTATACCTTGCCTAGAGCTCTTATGAACTTTCTGTTGAGATCATCTTTATCATACTTAATGCCTGTCAGGATCGTATTAGTCTATGTAAACAAATAAGTTTGCCTTCGTTAAGATCGTGATCTATTGAAGAAGTTCAGCAGCGGATGAACACTTCAATATTACGAGTTATCGAACAATGAATAATGAATAATGAATAAACAAAAGTATTATAAGCCTCAATCGTATTAATCTTAAGAATACTTAATACAACGTGTTTTTATGAATACAAGGATCTATCTATATATAGACCTTGAGGCCGACCTAGATAAACTAGGAAATCTCATCTATCCTTATCTCAATATAACATTATCTAGAAATAAGGAAACTCTATCTACAAAAGGAAACATAATCTAATTATAACTGTATAAGTTAGATTATACTTGCAAGGCAAGATTGTCTTCCGTGTCTTGACTTGACTTCTTCCGTATCTTGACTTTGCCCGTAGTAACTTGTAATCAATATCAATATCACCGTAGCAACTGTCTAGCCGTAGTAACTTGTTGAACAGCCGTACTAACTTGTCTTCCGTAGTAACTCTCAATATCTTCCGTATTAATCGTTTGAGCTACTATTCTTGTTTGTTAAGTGAATTGTTCATGGTTAAACTATTTTGTCTAAGTTATAACCCAACAATCTCCCCCTAACCTTGAACTTTTATGACACATCAAAAGTACAAGTTTTATACTTCAACAGTACTAACTTTTTACAATACAGTACTAACTATTGTATGTTAATTACAACTACTTGTTTTGCCAGTCAGACTTTCCCTTGGACTTTTCTTCTATGCGTTGACACAAGATTCTCCAAATGAGTTCATGAGCTAGTCTTGAGTCTTGTGGTCCATTCAGCTTTAACTCAACCATCTCATCCAATGTCTTCAAAGAATGTGGGTATTTAACATCCACCAAGTAGAATTCTCTTGCTCCATGTCTTCTTATAATGGAGTACGTTCCACTTCTTTCATAAATGTACCAATTAAGAATAGGATTGTTTGGTCCTTCTTTCTTGAAGACTGAACTCTTTTTCTTGTAATCAGGTTCAAATAGTCCGCATAAAATGTCCATTGCCAGATCAATTCCTGGTACTCCTCTTTGATTAGAGTATTTTGCTTTGCCTATATGATACATTCTTTCCAGGTCTTCTCTGTCAAAAACTCTAATGGCATCATAGAAAGCATGAAGTATCTTCTTTGATTTGTCTTGTCTGATCACTTCATACTCAGTCTTGGTGTACCCTCCAATATACTTCCAGTCAATGATGATTGGAGGTTTCACAGCCAACGGAGTAAACTTCAAACCTTCGACGTGATTGATGTATGCAGAATAGTCTCCCCCTTGAGTAGTGCTAGGAGGGTCTTGTTCCATACAGTCAGGTTCTGGTTTGACATCCATGAATGGAATATCTGGACTTTCCTGAGAAGCAGCAGCATCATCATTCATCCTCCTTCTTTTAGCTTGAGGAATCCTTTTTGATGGTCTTTATAGTCTTTTGAGCTTCTCTTCTGGCTTCTTTACTTCAGGAATAGGTTCAGGTTGTATGAACACTTTCCTTCCAGTTTTCAGGGCAGCTTCAAGAGCTTTTTCAGCATCCTTCTTCTTCTTCTCTTGAATCTTGGCAAGAGCAGCTTCCCTGTTTGTTTCCTTCTGTCTTTCTTCCTTCACAAGATCCAAAATATTAGTCAACTTCATAGGGCCTAATGATCTACCACTGTAACCTTTGCTTTTAAGGTACATGTTGTATTTCTCCCTGTCTTGAGCTAACTTCCTTTGTGTGGACTTGGATACTTTCTTCTTCTCAAGCTTGGTTTTGACTTTTGCTTGGTTAAGAGCAGCTTCATCTTCTTCCAGAGTTTGCATTCCATACTCGAAATCTGCTCTAACTTGGCCTTGAGAACAAAGTCTTTGAAGGAGTTCTTCATTATACATCTCCTTTACTTTGATTGCATCCTCTGCAGCAATCTTCTCCAATCTTTCTCTTTCTTCTGGAGTTGGAGCTGTATTCAGTTTAGCATGGAGCTCATCTTCTTGAGCTATCTTCTTTTTCCTTGCTCTTTCCTCTTCTTCTTTCTCAGCAGCCAATCTGTTGAACAGCTCTGCTTCTTCATGCTCTTGTCTGAGCACTTCAATCTCTTCAGCTGTCATACCTTGAAAATTAAAGGCTTCCTGATTGCTTCTTTCTTCTTCAGGCTTTGATTTCTCCTCAACAATGGATTTGCCTTTTCCTTTCTCTTGTTCAGTATCAAGGTCAACTCTTTGTACTTTCTTCTTTTTCTTGTCCACTGTAACATACCCAAATCTACCTGTAGGAATAGAAACAGACAAACCAGTAGATTGTTCAGGTAATTTTAAAGAGGTTTGTATTGGCTTTTCACCCAATGCAGCTGATGCTCTCTGTTTTGCAACTCGCTCAGCTAACATCTTCTTTCTTTCCTCTTCTGCTTTCTCCTCTTTGATCTTAAGCAGCTGTGATGCTATAGTGTCTTCATCAGCCATCACACTTGTTCTTGACATTTCTGTTCTTATAAGAACATTTGCAGCTTCTTGTTGATCATTAGTAGAAATAGGAGTTTCTGTTACAGTGGTTGAAAGAGTTGTAGCTTCAGATTGGATTGCTTGAAGAGGATTTGAAGCTTGGTAGAATGTGGGAGGAGTGGTTGTGAACAGGTATGAATGATCTTCCTCTGCATCCTCTGTTCTTGGACTGGTGACCATGGGGACCGTAGTAACTTGATTCGTAGTAACTGGGCTAGTCACCATAGGGTCCGTAGTAACTGGATCCGCAGCAACTGAGTCCGCAGCAACTGGGCTAGTCACCATAGGATCAGTAGTAACTTGATCGGCAGCAATGGAGTCCGCAGCAACCATTTCAGTATCAAATTGATCCGCAACAAGTGTTTCAGTATCAACAATTGGTGAAGTTTCAGCTTCCATCTCGTCTATTGTTTCTTCAACCATTTGTTTCACTTCTTGCTGCTGCTCCCCCTCAAGTTGAGAATCTATCACCATCTTCTCACCTTCTTCATCCACTACCATATCAGCAGCTTCAAATTCAGTCTCCCCCTCGAATGTACTGCCTTCCATTTCTTCATCATCATGTTTTGAAGTGGCAGTTATCACAGTATCAGCACTTCCCTTGTCTTCTCCCTTGCTTTCTTCTGATGAGAACAGCATAATTGGTTCTTTCTCCCCCTTGTTATCATCGGAAGGAAAGCCATCTGAGGATGAGGAACTTGAAGGTCTTGGAGAAGTTCCAGTGCTTTGTGTGGTGATTCTTTTGGGCAGTAACTGGGCTGATAAGAGTGCTTGTTGTGCCAGTACCTGTTCCACCCTCACCATTAAATATTGGTACATGTCCATCAATTCCTTAAACTGACCACCACTACCCTCACCCATTTCCTGTTGGGTACCAACAGGTGGAAGATCATAGGGAATAGAGAAACTCTCCTGCCTAGCAGAAGCAGGTATCTCTCCCATGGTCTCTTGGCGCCAGGGACCACCTTCCCAATCTGAGAACAAGTCCTCAGCAAGGGATGGTGTTGCCGTAGTTTGGGTCTTAGATATGTTGATACTGTCCTGAGCTCTACTATGAGAAGTAGAAGCTGCACTAGTATCAGCCCTCCCTACATGGTCTCCCCCCTCCTTATGGACCACCTCAGTGAACAAGGGGGTGTGTTCAATGTTTTCCCCTAATGTGTGTGACAATCCTGAAGATGTTTCAGGGATTGCTTTTGCAGTAATAGTATGGGGGATGGTTTTAGACACAAGAGGCTGAGTAACCCTCTTGAGTCTCTTTGAAGCAGCTTTGGGGGGTTTGTGAGGTGCTGAAACTATGGGTTTAGTCACTTTAGCAGTAGTGACTGGGGCAGTAGCAGCTGGAGTAGAACTCACAGTAGCAACTGGAGGTACTGGGGCAGTAGTAACTGTCGTAGTAACCTCAGGGATTCCACCAGCAGTACCTGCTTCAGATATGGCACTAGTGCCCACGGATATAGCAGTGGTACTGGAGGTGGCAGTTGTGGGTTGGGACAGAGGTAGAGTTACTTGTCTTGCAGCTGTGGGAATCGTGACCACCAACATTTTTGAGAATAGTGGTGTCACATTAGATGGACCACCCTTGTTAACTTGTCTCATATTAGTGAAAACCTTCTTTGAATGAGCATGTGATTTTAAAAGATTTTCTGATCTTGGAAGATCTTTGTGGACACAGTTAATAAAATGTTGAAGAAATCGAGGATACATTAAAAATTTAGTTTGTGGGTTCTCGATATTCTTTCTCATTGACTCAAAAATCATGTAGGAAAAATTGTAAGTTCTTCATGTAGCCAAACACACCATAGCGTTGGCTAAAGTAGAGCTCCCTTCGTGCCATCCTGTTCTTTTGGGGGACATACATTGTTGCAAAGTATGCAACATGTATTTCCATTGAGGGGAGAATTTTGATTTTAAAAATGTTGAAATATTTAAATCCCCCTCATATCCCATGTTTGTAAAAGTGTTTACCAGGATGTCATAAGGCACTCTTAGTATACCTGTGGAGTCTTGAAGGTTCAGATGTTTTCGGAGAGAAGACTCTGAAACCTTGATCGCTTTGCCCTTCACCGTAGCAATGATGGCGGCCTCTGTTTCATGTAGAGTAGCAGACGTCCAGAAATCCCTAATGTGGGATTCATCAATATCGGGATTGATGGTTAATGCCGTCTTGATCTTCGATTGATCAAAGAAATCGATTATTTGATGGAAATCGGCATTTTCGGCAGTCTTTTCCAAGCAAGCCACCATGTTGTGAGTTTTGAATAATTGCAATTGTTCCGCCATTGTTGATTCAGTTGATTGATTATTACAGTGATGAACAAGAATGTAAATGGTTAGTCACAACGATAAAGAAAATCGATTGATTTTTAGTTCTAACGGTAACTTTTTCTTGGAAGATTTAGGGGTTTTTACAAACGGTAAGTTTCAAACGGTTAAATTAACCCCCTTTTATACCGAAAAATTGTAACAACTTGACTCCCCTGATTAGACGCGGGTAATGATTTAAAAGTGACGGTCCAATTAAAAATTGCCACGTGTCACGAGTAGCTGTGCCTCGCGCCTGAATTTTAAAAATTAGGTCCAATCAGTTCTTGCCACGTGTTAAAGATGTGTTACCCGGACTTGACACGTGTAAAGGTGGGTTACAAGTTGTGTTTTGACTTGTCAAATCATCATTAATTAGGGTATTCTTATCTCTTAAGAAACCTTTATAATATGATAATCTGCAGTATTAACAAAGGGTCCGTAGTAAGTTGGTTAATGAGGCCGTAGTAATGATCCATGGGCCGTATTAACTGGACTGTCCGTAGTAACTTGAGTTACTGGCAGTATTAAACCAGAGGTCCGTAGTATCATATTACTCGTCCGTATTAACCATTCCGTCTAAATTTATTGACATAGGGCAGTAGTAGTTAAACCTTCCCTTAGTCTTAACAATTTGGTCGTACTAATCATACTTTGGACACAATTTGCCTTTACTATTGATGTTGCAGTAGTAACATAGTACAATGCTAGAGAGTAAGGTACTTGATTTTCATCATAAGGTTCGAAGGGACTTGCTTTAAACAAATAGAAATACTAAGAGAAAAGTATATGAGTTATTCATCCATATTGATCATTCCAATGCTTGTAATCAGAAATGTGAATCTCCCCACATCAAATGCTTTGGTGAGAAGGTCAGCAAGTTGATTGTCAGTGTGTATCTTTTCAACATAGATTAGTTTCTTCTCGTTGCAATCTCTTATAAAGTGATAGCGTATCTCTATGTGCTTTGTTTTGGAGTGTTTGACTGGATTGTTGATGATGCTTATAGTACTTTGATTGTCAATGTAGATTGGTGTGTTCATGAAGGAGTAGCCATAGTCCATCATTTGATTTTGAATCCAAAGTACTTGGGCACAACAACTAGCAGCAGCAATGTACTCAGCTTCAGTGGAAGAGGTTGACACCGTTGTTTGCTTCTTGCATTGCCATGACACCAGTCTTGAACCAATAAATTGGCACCCTCCAGTTGTTGATTTCCTGTCTAAATTCTCACCACCATAATCACTGTCAGTATAAGCAATTAAATCAAAGGGAGAGTCTTTAGGATACCATAAGCCTAGGTTAGGCTTGCCCTTTAGGTAACGAAAGATTCTCTTGACTGCAATTAGGTGTGACATCTTGGGCCTTGTTTGATATCTTGCGCATACACAAACTCCAAACATTATGTCTGGTCTTGAAGCTGTGAGATACATGAGAGATCTAATCATTGATCGATAGTTGTGTATATCCACATCCTCCCCCTCAAGATCAGGCGTCAATTGTTTGTGAGTTTCCACCGGAGTGCTTGCAACTTTGGCATCCATGAGGCCAAATTTGGTGAGGATGTCCTTGACATACTTGGTTTGGCTTATGAGGAGTCCATCCGGCTTTTGCTTGACTTGTAGGCCCAAGAAGAAAGTGAGTTCACCCATTGAACTCATCTGAAACTTAGTGTGCATGAGATCCTCAAATTCTTTGCACAATGAATCCTTGGTGGATCCAAAGATGATGTCATCAACGTAGATTTGAACAAGAAGAATGTCTGAGTTAGACTTCTTGAAAAATAGCGTTTTGTCAATGGTTCCTCGTTGAAAGTTGTTTTGAAGAAGATAGTCTGAAAGAGTATCATACCAAGCTCGTGGTGCTTGATGAAGCCCATAGAGAGCTTTGATCAATTTGTAGACTTTGTGAGGATGTTGCGGGTCCTCAAATCCAGGAGGTTGTTTGACGTAGACCTCTTCTCAATGACACCATATAGAAAAGCACTTTTGACATCCATTTGATAGACTTTGAAGCCCATAAATAAAGCAAAGGCTAGGTAATAGACGAATGGCTTCAATCCTAGCCACTGGAGCAAAGACTTCTTCATAATCAATTCCATCTTCCTGTGTGTAGCCTTGTGCAACCAGTCGTGCTTTGTTTTTAACCACATTTCCACGTTCATCTTTCTTGTTTCTGAAGATCCAGCGTGTACCAATCACCCTCTTGCCATATGGGACCTCAACTAGTACCCATACTCCTTGTATTTTGAACTGGAGTAGCTCTGCCTGACATGCCTCGATCCAGTGTGGATCTAGTAGTGCTTCTTGAATTTTCTTGGGTTCCATTTGGGACAGGAAGCATGCAAAGAGACATGTATTAATTAGAGCAGTTGTAGAATCCGTTTTGGACTTAGTTTGACTTCTAGTTGCCATAGAGTAGTCAAGTTCTCCAATTATTTGAGAGGGTGGATGATTCTTGGAAACACGAGATGATGGAATCTTCTCAAGCCGTAGTACAACACCCAAATTAGTATCATTCATATCGGGCATCTCATTGCTAGGATAGTGTGCATTGAATGGAGGAGTAGTGAATGGAGAGGTGGTATATGAAGGTCCAGTGACTGAGGTAGGGATATCAGTTGTATAGGGCTCATCATTAACAAATTGATCAACTCCATTATCATCCTCTTCAATTAGACGTGGAACCCCGTTGGGACGTGTTGTATTATCCGTAGCCAATGGTGAATGTGGTTGTGTTTCTTCGTCCTCCTTTGTAGAGTTTTCTTCAGTGTGAGGAGAGTCTGGTTCGTCTTGGATGATGGGATCTTCCAAAATAGTGGGAAGATTGATATATTCCATCACATCTAGTCGTGCAGTACCTGTGATTGGAGCCATAGCAACTTGCTCCGTAGAAACAGGTGCAGTAGGAATAGATTTTTCCGTAGGAACTGGAGCCGTATTAACTTGGTTGGAGTGAAACTCAAAGTTTGAGTTTAATGATTTGGTCAGGGCATCCAAGTCAAATACCCAGTCTGGTCCATGTCCCTTCTTGGTGTAAGTGTGTTCATTGAAGTTCACATTAGAGCTCTCCTCGATAATCTTCGATTTGTGGTTGTAGACTCGATAAGCTTTACTATGAGATGAGTAACCAACAAATGTGACTTCATCAGCTTTGCTATCAAACTTTCCAAGATAGTCCTTAGAGTTTAGGACTGTGCATGGACATCCAAAGGCGCGTAGGAAGCTTATCATAGGTTGTCTCTTGTGGATAAGCTCATATGGAGATTTGTTGTGTGCCTTGACTAGTAGGACCCTATTCTGAACATAGCAGGCAGTGTTAACTGCTTCTGCCCAGAAAAACATGGGAAGATTGGAGTCAGCCAACATACTTCGTGCTGCTTCAATCAATGTCCTGTTCCTTCTTTCAGCAACTCCATTTTGTTGAGGAGTCCTAGCAGCGCTGAATTGCCTCTCTATTCCTTTCTTGTCACAGAAGTCATTCATCACTTGGTTCTTGAACTCTGTGTCGTTGTCACATCGAATTTTCTTAATCTTCAGGTTGAGTTGGTGTTCAACTTTGGTGACAAAAGTGATGAGGAGCTGACTTGTTTCATCTTTGGTTCCAAGAAAGTATACCCATGTATATCTTGAAAAGTCATCAGTAATGACAAGGCAGTATGACTTCTTTGCAATACTCTTTACATTGGTAGGACCAAAGAGAGTAAATGTAAAGGTGTGGTGTTAGAGTTAATCTCCTTTGTCTTGTGGGAAGTTTTGTGTTGCTTGCCCTTCAAGCATGCTAAGCAGTTATCTTCAAGGTTGAACTGCTTGTTTGGGAGACCTCTAACCAAACTAGATTTAACTAGTTTATTGATGTTCTTTAGGTTCATGTGGCACATCCTCCTATGCCAGATAGTAGATTCATCGAAAGTAGCTTTTGAGAGAAAGCATGCTTCAGGAGAATTTATTTGAACCTTTGACATGTCTAAGCAGTACACATTGTCTCTCCTTGGTGTTCTTAGTAGAATCATTCTTTCATCAATGACATACCCAGGCTTCATTATAATACATTCTGTAGCAGTGAATATCGATGTGTGTTTTTCATCACAAACTTGAGATACACTCAAAAAATTGTATTGAAGCTGTTGCACATAGTACACGTCTTTGAAGTGTAGTGTACCATTGCTTATTGTTCCTTTCCCAGTAATCTTTCCTCCTTTTGGCAACGTATCCACCGTTGAACTTTTCAAAGTCCTGAAGGCATGACATGTTGCCCGTCATGTGCCTGGAACAGCCACTATCTACATGCCAACTGTTCTCACTTTCTTTTGTTGGCTGAACCTGCACATAAACGATAGAGATTAGTTTCTGGTGGGAACCCAAGCCAAGGTTGACTTGGGTTTGCCCATTTCATCAAAGTAACTCACCTTCCTTTGTACTAGTTTTGAAAAATCAGTGGGGATAGGTGGTTGAGTTACTTGAACTTTTGGTTGCCACATTTGTTTGAAAGATTTTGCTTTTTGAACAATTTTAGTGTTAACAGCTTGTGGTTTAACAGTAGGAACGGGTACTGGTTTGACATGCCTTTGTTTCTTATTGTTAATAGGAGCCTTGGTAACAAAGTTACTTTTGGCAGTATTAACATGAGCATGTTTGATACGGGTATTTTTCACAGTATTAATACGGGCAGTATTAACACCCTTACTTTTGGCCGTATTAACAGTAGCCATAGAAACAAATCTTTGTCTAGCAGCATTAATTCCATTTTTCTCGTTAGAAATTGCGTTTCTTTTGTTAACACTTTGTTTTCCTGAAGAGACTGGTTTGTTATTTTTATGTGCAACCCTTCCTTTGTATCCCACCCCATTATGTGGTTTTTGAATCACTTGCACTTGGTTTTGAGGATTGTGATAACAGATTTTGGCATAGTGATTCAGTTTACCACAAATAAAACATCCTTTTCTTAAGTTTTTAACAGTTTGTCCTTTTTGAGTTTTGACTTGATTCATGTTGCGTTGGTTTCCTCTTTTACCTATGTGATTCCAAGTCTTTTCTTTTTCCTTAGGAGCTTTGTTGGACTTTGGTTGTGATGATGTTTTAATCTTGGTAATGGGTTTAGGACATGGCATAGACACTAGACTTTGTGTTGAAGGTAGAGTTATTCCTTCTATTGTGAGTAAGTGATTTTCCAATGGAATATCCTTGTTCTTCACAACATGGATCTTACTTTCTTCAACTAAGTCCTCAATTAGAACTTCATCATAGTTGATTGGATCAACATTGAATGATTCTTTTGGAGGGGTCTGAGAGATGGGAATCCTAATCTCATCTAAAGATGGTGGGATGTAGTTTTGGTTAAATGGAGGAGCAACTTCTTTGTAACCTAAACCAGCTTTGACCTTGCTATGTATTTGTTTTTGACATAGGTCATTCACTGATTTTGAAGCAAACTCTAATTTTCCTACATCTAACTCAACTTTATCATGTTCTTGTTCTAGTAGTTTGATCTTGTCCCTAGCCACTTTGAGTTTAAGGAGTAAATCCTCTTTTTGCCATTCGATTAAATTTATCTTTTCTTGATAACTTTGTTCATTAACTTTGTGTGATTTTATCTGACTTTCTAAGTTATCAATTACCCTATGTGCTGATTGTCTTTGTTCTTCTAATGTCTTGATTGAATCACTCATCAATTGATTATGATTTTTGTATTTAACAATTATAGCTTTACATTCAGAAGTACAAAGTTTGGAATTTACCTCAGCCATAAGAGATGAAGTTTCTGGAGTTGGTGAGTCAATAGCCATGAGAGCATCCTCGTGTGGTGCTCCTTGATCATCTTCATTCCAGTCATATCCCAGTATGTTGTTGCCGATTTCAGGAATTCCAATATCAGTATAAGATAGCTCCATAGCATATAAGTCATCCGTATCAACTAGATCTCCCAGAATGTCCGTATCATCCATTACTACGGCTATGCATGCATGGTGAACAGTAGTATTAGTTTCTACGTGATTTTGTTCTTCAGAGATTAGTGCTCTATTTTGACTTGTTTCTTCAGCCAAGTCACTCCAATCATATCCAAAGATGTCCTGCGACATAAGTGCACTCTGATTTGTGTCTTGAGTGGTTCGTGGATTGTTGGTTCTTGACTTATTTGGACAGTCTCTAGCAAAGTGACCTAATTCACTGCATTCATAGCACTTAACATTGCTTTTGTCGAAGGTAATTCGTTCGTTGTTTCGTGGATTGAATCTCCTTCCTGTCCTATTCAAGAATCTTCTTGCTCGTAGTGCCAGCATAGCAGATTGCCACTTTAGGTCGATTTCATCACAATCATCCTGATGCATCTGTTTTACCTCTTCACCTGTGAGGTTAGAACACTTACAAATAAAGGCTTCGAATGAAATCTCTTCGCTGATTTCATGTTTTGGTCCTACAGATGTTGTGGCAAGTGCAGTATTGCCATTGGTAATACTAGAGTTGTTATTGACAACCTTTTCTGCTTCGACTTCTGCTTCAAAGACTCTTAAATCGTTGTAAAGATCATCCAGTTCAAGAGCTTCTAGGGTGTCTCCTTGTCTGTAGGAAACTGTGTAAATAATCCATTCCTTCCCTAGAGCGCGGATGAACTTTCTGTTTAGATCATCTTTATCATACTTGATTCCTGCGCTGATCATCTCTCCGGTGAGCTTTTTGTAACGATCAAACGTCTGAGTCATTCGTTCGCCAGGCAGTGAGTTGAAGTTTTCATACTCCTGTTTGAGAAGAGCTTTCTTATTCTTCTTGGTATTCTTTGTTCCGCTGAATCTCTTCTCCAAAGCTTCCCATAGTGATTTTGCATCTTCATATTCTTCGAATTGCGATTGATATTCGTTGGGGATTGCAATTAGAAGAATACTGAGGGCCTTGATCTCAGTTTGTTTTTCCCTTCGTTCAAGATCAGTCACCGGTGCACGAGCAGCCATTCCTGGTTCTCCATCATCTCCATTGGCGGTAAGACGTTTGTTACCATTGATGATTACATCCCATACTGTGTAATCAGATAGTAGGATGTGTTGCTTGATTCGTAGCTTCCATAAGTCGAATTCGTTGCTGTTTAGGATAGGAACTTTGCCAATTGCAACTTCAGTCATGATGGTTGTTTTGATTCTTGCTTATGAGGATTATGAACTCGTTGATCGATGGATCTAAAGCACCTCCTGTGCTCTGATACCACTTGTCAGGATCGTATTAGTCTATGTAAACTAATAAGTTTGCCTTCGTTAAGATCGTGATCTATTGAAGAAGTTCAGCAGCGGATGAACACTTCAATATTACGAGTTATCGAACAATGAATAATGAATAATGAATAAACAAAAGTATTATAAGCCTCAATCGTATTAATCTTAAGAATACTTAATACAACGTGTTTTTATGAATACAAGGATCTATCTATATATAGACCTTGAGGCCGACCTAGATAAACTAGGAAATCTCATCTATCCTTATCTAAATATAACATTATCTAGAAATAAGGAAACTCTATCTACAAAAGGAAACATAATCTAATTATAACTCTATAACTTAGATTATACTTGCAAGGCAAGATTGTCTTCCGTGTCTTGACTTGACTTCTTCCGTATCTTGACTTTGCCCGTAGTAACTTGTAATCAATATCAATATCACCGTAGCAACTGTCTAGCCGTAGTAACTTGTTGAACAGCCGTACTAACTTGTCTTCCGTAGTAACTCTCAATATCTTCCGTATTAATCCTTTGAGCTACTATTCTTGTTTGTTAAGTGAATTGTTCATGGTTAAACTATTTTGTCTAAGTTATAACCCAACAATGCCTGCGCTGATCATCTCTCCGGTGAGCTTTTTGTATCGATCAAACGTCTGTGCCATACGTTCGCCATTCAGGGAATTGAAGTTTTCATACTCCTGTTTAAGAAGTGCTTTCTTGTTCTTCTTTGTATTCTTTGTTCCGCTGAATCTTTTCTCCAAAGCTTCCCATAGCGATTTTGCATCTTGATATTCTTCAAATTGCGATTGATATTCGTTGGGGATTGCAATTAGAAGAATGCTAAGAGCCTTGATTTCGGTTTGTTTTTCTCTTCTTTCAAGATCAGACACTGGTTGTCGAGGTAGAACTCCAGGTTCTCCATCAGCTCCATGAGGGGTAGGACGTTTGTTACCATTGATGATGACGTCCCAAACTGTATAATCAGATAGCAGAATGTGTTGCTTGATTCGTAACTTCCATAAGTCGAATTCGTTGCTGTTTAGAACATGAACTTTGCCGATTGCAATTTCAGTCATGATGGTTATATTGATTCTTTGTTTTTGAGAATTATAAACTTGTTGATCAATGGATCTAAAGCACCTCTTGTGCTCTGATACCACTTGTCAGGATCGTATTAGCCAATGTAAACTAATAAGTTCGCCTTCGTTAAGATCATGATCTATTGAAGAAGTTCAGCAGCGGATGAACACTTCAATATTAACAAGTTATCGAACAATATAATGTTGTATGAATAACAATAAGAACAAACAAAATATAGTCGAATTATAAGCCTCAATCGTATTAATGAAAGTATCAATACAACGCGTTTTCTATCATACAAGGATCTATCTATTTATAAACCTTGAGGCCGACCTAGATAAACTAGGAAATATCTTCTATCCTTATCTAAATATATCGTTATCTAGAATAAGGAAACTATATCTAATAACAAAAGGAAATATAAACATAATCTAATTACAACTCTAATTAGATTTTTCTTGCACGGCAAGTTGGTCTTCCGTAGTAACTCGTTATGACCGCATCAACTTGTTATCTTCCGTAGCAACTTTAACAGCAGTAGTAACTTTGTTGGACAGCCGCACTAACTTGTTCTTCCGTAGTAACTCTTAATGTCTTCCTGCATTAAACGTTTAAGTTACTATTCTTGTTGTTAAGCGTATTGATGATAGGTTAAACTGTTTTGTCTAAGTTATAACCCAACAATCTGCTCAAATCAAATCGTTTCCGAAACGTTTTTCTCGAACACCACTCAAACTCTGTTTTTTTACCTCGAGTTGGTCGGAACTAACTCACCTGAAATCATATGATGACATCATACGTTGATACTGAAATCTGGTTGATTTACACTCTACACAACAAACGTGCTAACGCATCTCATTTGGTTCAAGATTCTTAACGAATCTACTTATTTTATTTTCTGTTCTTGATGTGGACTTGAGATATATTCCGATGCGAGTTTTCTTCACCATTTATTGGTATTCAATTTAGCTATTTATTCAATTTGTTGGTGGTCCATAACTTGTTCTGATGACTTCTCCTTTCTTTAATCTCAGCTTTGTTGATCGTCATCTGTAACTCGGTGTTACACATTAAGTGGTGACCATTCGCAAGTAATGATAGAAATTCTTTTGTGTCTGATCAACATAAAGAGGAAACTTATTTTTATACGCGATCTGGCATAACTTTTCAACTTCAGTATTGGTTCGCAAGACTTCGCGTAGCATTTCGCGTCCCAGTCTCGTTCGTGTTAATTATGATTTTACTTCACCTTACTATCGATCATCTGGTGATTCTTTAATGATCAAAAAGTTTTGATTCGTTAACCGTGTTCCGTTACTTCTATTGTTAAATGTGTTTCAACAATTAAGTGTTACCTATTGAAAACTATCAGTCATACTTAATGATGAGTTTGAAGTTATGTATGGCCAACATAATGGAGAACTTATCGTTTATCAAGTATCTACATGATTGCATACTCTCTGTTGTACTGAACTCCATGCACGATTACACAATTGATTTAAAGGGCTTATGCAACTACCAATAAATTGTTATGGTAATGTGAACATACATGTAAGATGTGTTTATAATTAAACGTAATTATAATATATCCCAACGTGTATATGTTCCAGTACCGAACGGAAAACTCAAACTATTCTAAGTTGTGTATGTGTTCATGACACATTTCATAGTCGAATATGGAGGAAATGATGTTCTATTGACTCCCCTCCAACTAACTCATGGTTTAACACTCTGTGATGAGCTAAAACTTATTCGGTTGCTTAACCGTTTCGATGATTCACCTGTCCGCAGTTATACCACTTGAATTTCGGGACAAAATTCTTTTAAGTGGGGGATACTGTAACAGCCGTCACTTTTTCGTCTCAAGTTAGTCTAGTATGCATGTAGCTCATTACCAACTCTTATTAAAAAAAAAGTTATAAAGTTTCTTTATACTATGTTGATGTATGATACTTATGATTTCATGTGTGCTTCATTTATACATTGTTGGATATATATAGTACCCCACTAGATGAGCTTGCATAATTTAATGAATTTAATGAATTATTCCCGTAACAGATTTATGATTATATTTTGAAATGCGTACACCCTAATTGATATTAGGAACGCTCCTTTGTTATAGATATACTAATGTTTATAATTCTGAGTCGTAGCTTATGTTTAGGTTTCGATTTATTAATTCTCGAGTTACATTTTTATAAACGAGTAATTCTTTGATAGTCTATCTTGTTTAAGCCATGTTTTGAAACCCGACCCATTGGTTATTTTAATTAAACCCATAATCCATATTATCATCCAAAAAACATATTTTCAAACCCAAACCCTGAATCGATATCTTTCGTTTTCCATCCCAATTCAGTCGACTTCTTTTTCTAATTTCATGGGATCGACCATCAGAGGAGGAGCAATAGCCTTGGTCGACTACTTCTCCTCCTTTAAGTCGAGCAACATCAAGTATTCAGTCGCCATCATCGCCCGCTATCTCTATCTTGTTCTCGTATTAGTTATGGTCAACTCTCATAGAGGAAATTATTTGAAATAATAATATATCATTGAGATTATATAACCGATGTGCAACGATAAGTAAGTAAATATTATATAATAAATCTTAAAGATTAATATAAGTACGGTTAGTTAAAAGCTAATATAGTTTGATTAAACAAAAAGGAGCTATAAGCTAAGGTTAAGATAAATTGTCTTAAAGCTTTATACTAAAGGAGTACACAAAATTTTAATTATTAATATAATGATTTATATAAATACTTCTATATATTTTAATTAAGTGGACTAGAACTCTTGTTGAGAGTTTTGTTCACTTTCCTTTTTTTTCTTTTTCTTAGGAGATAAAATGGGACCAAGCCCAGAATAACTTTTTAGTTTAATAGCTATCTTTTGAAGGGAATGATTAATGTGTATAAAAAATGTTACTAAGTATGATGGGAAACTCTTAATTTTCGCTTTATTAATAAACGAGAATGCAAATTATACGTAGATAATAATAAGGATATCATGGATGATACAAATGGTATCAGAGCCACTAGTTTAAGTGAATTAGGGAAATTAATCTATAAACCTAGTCTTAAACTTTTGATAAAAGAAAAAATATTTATCGGTGAAGTTATTGTATATTAAACAATTGCCTCATTTTAGTTAAGTTTTAAAAAAAACAAAACTAATGTTTATTTATTTATTTTTTAACAAAAAATTTTAACTTGTAATATTGTAAATATAATCTATTAACCTGTTTTGCTCTAATGACACCTTAAAAGCACATATGGATCCTTTTTTCAAGGAATGCTCGGGAATTACCACTACCGTCTTGCCCTTTCCAGATGATAGTTCAAGAAGGAATTCAAGGAAACATAAATTTACCAAACAAACCCCTCTTTGTTCACCTGTTAAATATACATTACCCGTGGGAGAAGGAAGTGTTCCCAAATCAACCTGAACAAGAAGATCAGAATACCAGATCTGAAATAACCATCGATGATTATGCACCACCACCAGTCATTTTAAGCGAAGAAACTTATGTGTTGCTAAGGAGGTCTAGATTCCCCGCAACTAAAATGGGCTTCTCCCACTTTCTAAAAAGGCTAGCACTTTACCTAGTTGAAAAAAACCGAAAACGAAAAAAAATCGAAAACCGAAACCGGTCCAAACCGGGTTTGACCAAAACCGGTTCGGTTTTGACCCAAACCGCCGGTTTGGACTTTTATGCTTTGCATCCGGGTTTTCCCAAACCGGTTTGGGAACCCGGTTAAAAAAACCGGTTTAGAACTGGTTCGTGTACATAGGCGTTGGAAAATTCATATTACCGCTAACACTTAAAAAAAAAATATGATTCTTGAAGTTTTATAACCCATTCACATACAAAATGGGTTTTTATATATCATTACTTAAAACTTAGTATTTACGGGTAAAACTTGATATAAACTGTCTTTTATAATGAAATGTAGTTTTTCTATCATTACATGTCTAAATCCACCACCAAAATATGAAACTCTAACAAGAAAACGGTTTTTGACAAAATAGAGGAACTGATCTCAGTTTCGCTAACGTAACTATAGTTACGCTAGCGTAACTACAGTTACGTTGGCGTAACTACAGTTACGCTGCGTAACTGAGATCAGGTCCTGAAAACGTAACTGAGATCAGGTCCTGAAAATGTAACTGAGATCATGTCCTGAAAACGTAACTGAGATAGTCCAACCGGTTTTTGGAACCGGTATGAAACCGGTTTGAGGGGGTTAGTGTTTCACGTTTGAAAAACCGGTCCAAACCGAACCGGTTTGGATGTTTGACCAAAAACCGGTTCGGTTTTCAAACCCGGTTCGGTTTCCGGTCAAACCCGGTTTTGACATCTCTAAGTCACACTAGGATCAACTGTCTGTAAGTAGCTACCTACCACCCTTTTACCTAGTTAGTCACACTAGGTTTAACTATTTGTTTACGAGTTTCAGCTTTTCCCGTATCGAGTAATTGTTTCTTATGCGAACTAAGGCACACTCCTTATTGCATAAAAGAAACAATAACAACAATAATTATATAAACGTATATGATTAAGAATAAATGTGTACCTACCGTTGAACATGGGTAGCTACAACCAATCATGCCCGAGACCTTTACCAATCAAGTATTAGTTACAATAAAAATAAGGATGCTTGTAGTTTACTACAACCTGTCATCCAAGTATAAGGGTAGCCACAACCACTTGTAATCATCATGTATGGGCAACCACATATTACCCATAACACACGATTCCGTTATTTTGTTCTGGTTCATCTTTTATTAATCAAAACAAAACAACGTCGTTTATCAACAACGTTACTTTCAAACATCTTTACACGTTTCAAAACATCTTTTTAAATATTTATACATCTTTTAAAACGTTATTTTGTCTAAATGCTCGGTTTTACAAAACCACATTGTAATCACCTTTAAATTTTGACGTTAAGCATACATCCTTGCAAAACGTTTCACGATCAACCTAATCAAAATATTGTTTGTCAACAATCTCGTATCAACTTTCAATGATAAACGCTTAACTAGCTTAACGATACAAAAATATTGGTAAAAACCATTACGCTTAACAAGGCGGCAAAATTTTTTGATATATTTTATAATTTTATATATACTTATATATTTTTACTATTATTAAGTTATATAAATATCAATAAATTATCAAAAATTATGTTTTAACATGTAAGTATATATATATATATATATATATATATATATATATATATATATATATATATATATATATATATATATATATATATATATATTTTAAGATATAATCACAAATTTACAGTCAAATGATTTTTATAGCCATTTTTAACTATTTTTAAACTTTTAAAAAAAAAAAATTCATAACGCATTGCAAAAAACTCGCGTTAAGGCGCACGATGGTCAAGTTTTTTTGCCGCCACGCCTAACAAAGACGCCTTGCATGTTTTCTTAATTTCTCGACGCCATGGCGCGTTATTTAGAACCTTGGGTAAAACACACACAAACACGTACACAAACATGCTTCCTTCAATCTTAAGTTTTTTTTATATAATAATCTAGATTTTAATAAAACGTTATATAATAAACCTTGAACTTTTCTATAATAACACTTTTAACCCAAAATGCAAACTTCTTTACGAAGATGGTCCTTTTGACCAAAAACTTATTACAACTCTAATCCTTTTAAAATTTTGGGCCGTTACACATACAATGCATGGATGGTCCATGCATTTGTATTAAATGGGTTTTGTATACAATGTATACGTATATATACATATAACTCGTGTATGTATACATATTTATATGCATTCATTTGTGTTCTTGAAAGTGTAACATTAAATCAACATGCAAGCATGTTTTTACGTTCCCTTTTTTTAAATGTAATAATTAAATTCTCCCAAACCATCCCCCTTATACCCGTTGTTTTCAAGACCAAGACAAGATTCAAATTTTTGTTAATTTTTAAGTTTGAACGATAATTTAAGTAAGTATTGTCATATTAGGATTTGGTAACGGTTTCTCGTAAACAAACTAACACCTTCATGGGATCTATAGATACGAAGGTCTAGCAAGCTTTCCGGGTTACTCTCTCTTGTTAAACACTTAAGATGTGTATTAAAATCAAGAAAAATGAAACAAAACCGAAATTTCAAATCATCACAAAGTAGGAAAGTCGTACATAATTATGAGATGTAACAAAATGTAAATTGCATGTAAATAAGATACGTGCTATAAAATGTAAATTGCATGTAAATAAGATAAATACTATAAAATGTAAATAAGCAAATAGTAACCGAAAAGAAAATGAAATAAGTAGAAAAGAAAGTTAGTAGTCCATATGTTACTTATGTCCAAGGTTATTAGGTGGTTCATAGTTTAGAGATAATTAGTTTTACCTAAAAAATTTGTCCTAAAATGACCAACACAATACTGATATCGCATATTTATATGTTTATTTCTATGCGATAATCGGTCATTTTTCGTAGTAAACATGATGGATAGGACATGATTTTCCATTTAATTGTGTGGAAAAGTGTTTTTGTCCATTTTACAGGTTTACATGATCGGGAAGTGGAAATGGTGGAAGAAATGAGCTTAAAAGACGAAAAATAGTGATTTCTGACGAAGAGAACGTTGCAGTATCACCTCCACCGTTTTGATCATAACTTCTTCATACGATATCCGAGTTATTTGATTCAAATTGGAGAAGAAAGAAGAAAGAGAGAGCTACACAACCAAACTTTCGAATATGGCAAGTTTGATGCACGGTGCGACGCACTGGAGGAGGGGTGCGACGCACTCACGGGATTTTCAGCAATTGGAATTTGACTCGAACTCGATTTCCTCTTGATTTATCTCTATATATACCAACCCAAACGACCAGGTTTCATCATCAATCATTCCACCAAATATCTGGAGCTGGAGATCTCGTTTTGGAAGCTTGGAGATCAAGGAAAAGAGTTAGAGTTGGAGTACGATTACAATTCGGTAACGAAGACGATTCTCGACTTTCCTAGTTTGTTTCTTATTCTTTTATTCCAGATTTTCAGTATGTTTTCTACTACCTTATTTGTTGTTTTGAACTATAATATGAGTAGCTAAACTTAATTACGCTTGTTTGGTTAGGAGACTTTTGCTATGGTTTGATTTATGTTATTTGAATGACTTTCTTGATGTTGCATGTTTAATCGTTGATCCTTATTTACTTTAATCTTAATATTGCTTTGGTTTTTATACTCTTTTGTTTAATTGAATGTCTAGGTATTCGAGAGGAATCTAGGAATAGGTTAAACAATTGAAAAGAAACAATCAATCGGTCTATAATTGATTAGAACTTTAGTAATTAGATTAAAACGAGTACGCTAGTTTATAATTACAAGAGATTGGATTAGAAAACTAGATAAACTATTCGAGAGGAAGTTTAATAGATTAAATCATCTACATCGGTTTAATTCTTAAAGCTTCATTATTTAGGACTAATATTGTATTCGAGAGGAACGGTATAGTTTGAGATAATTAAAGTTAACTAGGTATTCGAAAGGAACTTAGTCATATATTAGAAAAGTTAATAGAAAACATTCAACAACATTAATTAAATCAGATCATTAGTTGACTACCAAACAAGTGTCTTTTCCATCAACTAATTTTTAAAACAAATTCAATTCTTCGATCAACGTTTTCACGTTATAATTAGCATAATTTAGTTTAAGCAAAGTGACAACTCGGTCACAAACCCCCAAAACAACTAGTATTATTAATTCGAAATATAAAAGCTAAATTAGTCCCTGCGAACGAAACTTTACTTACTCAAAACTATATTATATACGAATAGGTCCACTGCCTATCAGTGTGTAATTAAGTCTAAAAGTAGGTCGAGTTTATTAAACTAGATTTTACGCATCAAGTTTTTGGCGCCGCTGTCAGGGACTGATTTTTAGTTTTTGTTTCGAATTTGTGATACGACCCTTTTGAGTATTTATTTACTTGGAAGTTACTTTTAATTGTTATTACACCGATGCGTTTTACGGGTTTTCTTGCCTTTGTCTTTGCAGGTATTCAGGTAGTTGATGAACACAAGGTCTTCGGGATTACGACTCCTAAGTCCTAGATCGAATCCAGAAGTATCAAAGAAACAAGGCAAGAAGAAAGGAAACACATTAATTCCAACGCCACCAGGGTTTGGATCTTTCTCACCCGTCAAATTTGTAGATAATTCATCTTCAGCGAAATCAGCAAGCAGCGATGCAGGACTTGGAGAGGAGGTTCGATCGAATGAATGAGCTGTCACACCCCGCTAAAGCGGAAACACGAGATGTGAAGAGCAAAGATATCATTACACGAGATATAATAAATACAAACGGTTTTTAAGTCATTGAAGTCAGAAAGCGTTTACAAAGTTCAAAGATAACCAAGTATTTAACAATACAGTACAACCACGATAGCTTATGTAAAAACTTCAAAAGACAATTCCCAGAGTAAATAAATAAGGTCTTCCCGATTCTTAATCACGTGACCTTCCTGACCCATCACAAGAGGTATGCACTTAACGTCCTTAAATTGCGTTTCCTGAAACAAGAGATCAAATGTCAACTACAATAAAGTAGTGAGTGAGTTACAGTTTTCTAGTCCTCGACTAAAAGGTTTAGGTTAAGTATATCAATACTTAAAAGTTTCTAAAAGTAGGACAATACTTAAAGGATAGTTTCGATCCAAAAAGTTACTCCAAAGATAGTTCGATCCGTAAAATTTGTTTAAGGAGAGTTGCGGAGATCGTATATCCATATACGCGCAAGAGAAATAAACTATTGATTGGAATCATGTATAACGACTACTTGGCATAATATAACCTAAGTGTTCACGAATAGATGAACCGTCGAGTAGCGGGTATTTGAGGTAACGCTCTATACCAATCGAGAAAAAATAAGTACTTGAGCTAACACCCAAGATTTCGAGTGAGAAAACACTTGGACTAACATCCAAGATCAATCGATGAATAAACACTTGAACTAACATCCAAGATCAATCGATTGATGAGCACTTGAGCTAACACCCAAGTTGAAACGATTAAGATCTTAATACAGAATTTGGCTAACACTAAAGTGTACCTAGGCTAACACCTAAGTAAGGATCCGAGTGATATGTACTTAGGTCAACACTTAAGTGAGAAATGATGGTTTCCTAAGTATTGATACTCATACTAAGCGGCTTAAACAAGCTAGAAGTATGTAAAGAAACCGAGCACTATTAGTCGAGAGGCACTTACGAATCGCGTTATATTCTCATCAAGAGTCACGTTAGTGATACGATTAATCAAAATTCATACGGGTGCCGAGAGTGGCATAAAGTAAGTTTATCACAGATTTGAACCAATAAGACGATTAAAGGTGGCTAACCATTAAGCCGAAAAAGGGTGGCAAACCATTTAGTTTATTGTATGCCAAACGGGCAATTAAAACTGTTTTCGCATGTAAGTTCCACAAAACGTTCAATAAGAGTTCAATAGTAATAAAACGTTGCAAGAATTCATAATAGTTCCAAAGTTCATTTAGATCTCATGTTTCCCCCAAAAGTTATGTAAAACAATAAATAAAAGTGGGGTTGTAACTCACTGTTTGCGAAGATAACGAACACGGGAATCGGTCGGAAAGGAAGCCGGGAATCACGGAATGCCTAAGGATACCAAGATTATCCAAAAGTTAACATCTTATTAAGTTACTTTGTATAAGAGATTAGGTAACCTTTGTTTAGATTAAGTATTAAAGTCCTTATTGTTTCAAAATTTGGTCCGAAGCGATTAACGTTGCATTTAGTCCGAAAGTTTATTGTTTTTGATTATTACGTCTTAAGTGCTTTTGCTTACTGAAGTGATTTTATAATTTCTAGGGAAATTTGGGCAGCGCTTCCGCGCCCAAATTTCATGCCCAAAAATTATATCGTCACTTCCGCTCACAAATCACCTAAACACAATAATATACATAATATAGTTCAAAATAGTCCAAAGAGTCCAATACTAGTCACCAATGTTATTAGTTTTATTTAGCTCAGTCCCTAAATTATACCGGTAAAAGTCCAGAACGTAACATGTTCTTAAAACGAGTGAAAACGACAACTTTCGGGGGAACAGCAGCTCGGTGCTGCGCACCAGACACTGGTGCTGCGCACCAGCTGCTGTCCCAATTCCCGTTTTGTGTTTTTCTTGCTAAAAACGTTTTGTGGCTTAAAGATTTCGACATGCAACCAGTAGGTACTTTATAATATGATGTTTTCACAGTTTCTAAACAACTTTTAGCCACAAAATCATAGATCTAGGTGCTATTTAGCCAAAAATCGTTTTTTATATATAAATGACATAATCTCTACAAATATTCGTTTTTGTTGTTTAGATTGTACATGCAATTAGTAAATATCATCCAAAACATCATTTCAACAGTTTCTAAAACATTTTTTTTTTATCCACAGATTCGTGGATTTAAAGAGTGTTTCGGTTTAAAAACGTTTTTGACCATAAAAGTCAAAGATTTGTATAAAACACATTTTCAACCGTTTGATCTTTCATGCAACTGATTATTTATGTAAAAATAGTGAAAAGAAAGAAATCTACCGAAGGAAAAGCTTGGATGATGAGTTTTGGTCGGATTTGATCTTCAAAAACTTTTGCAACCGTGGTCCTTTTTGATAAAAACGACACCCTTGGCTTTACTTGAAGTTTAGAACGATTTGTTTATGATGGATGGTCGATTTTTAGGTGTTTTAGTGGCTGGATTCTCTGGTTTCTATGGAGGTTTTTAGAGAGAGATGAGAGGAAATGAAGGAGTGTGTGTTTTAGTGTGTGTAAAAATGAATTAAGAAAATGGAAATTAAAATGAAATAGGTAGAGTGTTAATTAACCTGCCCTTGGGACACTGGAAATACTGTAAATGCTCGTTTTTCATTGGTCAATTTGGGTGGTGGTGGTGTAAAACGAGAAAAGGACTAAAAATGTAACATTTTTGAAAATTGTGGAGCCAGGTGCTGCGCACCGGGCTGTTTTCCGGATTTCCTGATTTTTCGTTTTTGCGTTATTGCTTCGTTGGACCTTTTTGTTAATTGAAAGTTCTTAATTATGAAAAGTTATGAACTTAGGAAAGTTCCATACGTGTTTTCTTGGTATTAGGACTTATATAAATTGGTTCCGGGTGTGATTCCGACACTTTCGCGTATCCGGTTATTGATCAGTTAAAGGTAGCGGTAGACAATAAGAGAGACATAGAGCATAAATTGTACCTAGAATTTGACGGTTGTCACATTCTCCCCGGGTTAAAAGAAATTTCGTCCCGAAATTTAGTTCGTACCATCATGGAGGAATGTTCTAGAACTGATGTGGATATTTCTGACGGATTTGGTCCTCACGTTCCCATGTGAGATCGTGACCACGTCGAGAATCTCCACTGGAATTGGATGATGGATGAAAGACTTGCCTGGGTTATTTGACCTTCCGGTCAACAAACTTAGGCGGTTCATCAAAGAGTTTGAGTTCGGCATCGATTTTGACCTTGTCGAGGGGGTTGACGACGGTCTCATCAGACAGATGCTTTTCGAGGTGAGACATGGAATATATATGTATGAACGTTTGAAGGAATCTGGTGGAGCTGAAGGCGATGGGCGGTCGGACTAATACGTCCTAAGACTTAGTTTGGACCGGCGTACCTAGGGCTCAGTTTGCCGCGTCTCCAGAAGCGGGCTATCCCTTTCCCATGGCGATACCTTGGGAGGTACTCTATCGCCATCTTGGGACTCGGGGGTTTTCTTCTGGTTGGTTACGTAGCTTTTCTGCCAGGTACAGGATGCTTTCAGTCTTCCACGGATGAAGGGAGGCGTCGGACTTTGCAAGTCGTCAATCGTTAGCTCCTAGCCAACAGAGCGGTGACCGACACTTGCATCCAAATAGGTTTAGACTGATGGGTGTGCACTTAGTGCTGGCACGGGATCCGTGACGTAAGTTTACCCGATTAGAAGACGGCGAACAGTGAGGGGTGATGAGGTCTAGTCGCGTTCCTGGCTATTCTCGGGAGGGTATTCCGAAGAGAGAGAGACGTAAATCGACTAATAGAGGGATGAGTTTCAGTGTCCTGCCTTGACCTCGGAGTAAGTGAGGTAATTGGCTGGATACCAGGTAGTGTCCTTATACATGTCCGGCCAGAATAGTATTCTCGGGAGCTCCTGTTACAACAAGTCGGATCCCAGATAGGTGGAATAACCATTCGATGGCCCTTGTCAGGAAAGGGGGTTCACGAGTACCTTCGGTTTTCAGAACTCATGCTTGGAGCTTGGCGCAACGAGTTGCGTTTGGCCTGAGTCCGAATTCCTTCGAGGTTGACTATAAAATTGGGGAAATGTTCTGTTCAGGGTCGGAATTTGCACCTTGAGTATTGGGCGTACAACTTCTGATCTCGGGAGCGCTCTAGGGTGAGCTCGGGATGTTCACAGGACCTTCTTTGAATAGGTGTGAGTGTTAGCGAGGGGTACGATTATCAATCATCCAAGTACGGCCTACATACGTTGTTCATTAAGTCTATGAATACTGGCAGTGTGTTGGTTAGGCCTACTGGCAAGGGAGAGGTTTGGGTTGTTTGCATCGAGTTTGGGGAAAAGCGGTCCTCGGAAGTGTTGGTCAAAATATCGCGAACCGGGGGATAACTCGGGCGGGGTCGACATTTGAGAGGTATGCTGCATTCTGCAACTACTCGGACTGGTTGTCGATCCTCGGGGATGGTTATCGGTTCTTGACAGGGAAATTGGAGTTTCCCATGAGGTTAGATTTGGGGTACTAGTGCTAGGATCGGGAAGTTCCTACAGCAGCTTTGGCCGCCTTAGCATCTCGGGTGGTGCTTCATGATAGGGAGCCTCAGCTATGGGTGCCGTGTCAGGAACGAGGTTCCTTTGAAATTTCTACTTGTCGGTTCAGTGGCAGTCCGGAAGTTTCTCAGGAAGACTTTGGATGGTCCTTGACTACGGGAATGTCTTGGACTCGGCTCTCCTTAGATTTACGTTCGACGTCGTGAGCGAAGGGTGCGCCGTAGTCCTTCTCGAGATGCTGGTGCATCATCGAGGGATACACGCTGCGAAGTTATCATTCAGGTTGTACTCCTGAACGAAGGGAGTTTCCCTTTTACGGGTAAGGATACGGTTGAGTTTGTCGAAATAGACGATCTCGGCTCGGAAACGAGACGACCAGCCCATTCCAACGATAATGTCAAAGCTTGCAGCTCTATCGAGATCAGGTCGGTGGGGAGAGTCTTATCGGTCAAGCACATCGAATGTCCTAGGATTATGTCCTTAGCTTTGAATTCTTGACCGTTAGCAGATTCGGTAGTAAAGCTATCCTTAAGAACTTTAGACCCTAGATCGATAAGGGATCTAATTTCTAAGGACACAAGGCTTCTCTCTGCTTATCAATCGAATAACATAGATGCGGAATATCATTCACAGGAAATTTACCTGTCGTCGTGTTTGGGTCGTACCTCGTCTCTTCGCTAACGATTACGGAGCGCGTCCTCGGCCTTGCCCGGCCTGATTTGGTTTAGCATTTCGCAATTTGGGGCAAGACTTTCGGAGGTGTTTGTCGCTTCCGCATTTGTAGCAAACTGACTTCTTCCTCTTACCACCAGTTTCCTCTTGGCAGCACCAGGGGTAGTGTCCCGCTTCGTTACATATTCTGCACACCGGGCAGTTTCCAGCATGATGGAAGTTGCATTTGCCACACTTGGGGTGCGGCCCGGTGTACATTCGGGGTCCGGTCGTGGGGGTGGCAACTATTGCAAGGTTGTGCGCGGTTTTGGGTTTCTTGATGTGGTCGTCTGTAATTGGTTGTTGATCAGCTTTTCGTTTAACATTTACCTCTTGCTCGACAGGTGTTGGAGTGGTAAGGAGGTCGCTGGTTAGACGATGAGCGAGGGAAACTGCCCTCTGTCTCGTCAGCGGCTCAGCAGAGATCACCATCCCTCTGATTTCGGGAACAAGGCCGGAGATGTATCGGTCGATCCAGTTTTCCTCTGGGGTTACCAACCTTGGCACCAGTCTGGCCAGCTCATGGAAACGGGTAGTGTATCCGTCGATGTCGTTGCCGACCATCGCGTGATTCCAAAGCTCTGCCTCGAGCTTCTTCATCTCACCCTTAGAGCAGTATTCCCTCATGAGGAGATTCTTGAATTCGTCCCAAGTGAGGGCATAAGCAGCTTCACGTCCTCGGGTTTGGATCACGAGGTTCCACCACGATAGGGCCCGTCCGTGGAGTACGCAGGAGGCATACTCCACCTTATCAGTTTCAGCACAGCGGCTAATGTGTAGGACTGATTCGATGCTTTCGAACCAGGAGAGTAGCCCTACAGCACCAGTGGTGCCATGAAACTCCTTTGGCTTACAAGCCATAAAGCCCTTATATGTGCAAACGGGGAGGTTTCGGTTTTGGTTCGAGTTATCTCCCTGTTGTTGTTGTTGGTTTTGGTTGTTGTTTATCTCAGCAGTGATCTGGGCGATCATGTTGGGCATGGCAGCGTTAAAACGAGCAGCAACCTGCTCGGCTATGAGGCTAGCATTGCTTCGCGTAGGAGCCATGTTTCTACAACAGAAAAAGAAAACCAGTTTAGAACGCACGAATAGGAATAGGTGATAGGAATTTAAAGAATGTCTAGTGACCGTGATAACATAAGAAGAATTAAGGAAGGATAAATAGCACACGCACGATAATGGTTACGGGATGATAGTACTATTCAAGCACAACCGAAGGTAAGGATAATAGTGATAGAAGTTCCATTTTGTAAAGTCGGTTACCTGTTTCATAGTGCTAACAAGGAAAATTTGAAACATGAATACTAACGTGAGTTTTAAGTTGCTACAGATACAGAGAAGTTACAACCTAACTAGGGTACAATACATGGCGTGAAATAAGCTACTGAAGCATGTTAAGGGGCATCTTCGGTAAAATAACGGAATCAGGGTACTCATCGCTAGACACACGCTCACTAGGTGTCGATTAGTCCTTGGTGTCGACTGAGTCGAAGAGACGATTCGAAGGGAATGCTCGGATAGACGGCGAGCGGTGTCGGAGGCCTGGCACAGAAGACGAGCATGTTTCTCAGTCTCCTTAATAGGTCCCGGAAGGTCTCTGCGGGGTGAAGGGAACTTGGCTCTAGAGTTCTCCTCCGAAGAGTCGGTAGGATCGAGGTGCTGAGTTCTCGACGCGGTGACGTCTTCAGGGATCTCAGTCGAGGATACGGTTCGAGAGTACGAGTGCGCGAATCGATGCGACGGTTCAGACTTAACGAGAGTTGCGATAAGATGGAACGAGTAATTATAGTTAAAGGAAAATGTAAATAGGACAGTGCATGTTCGGGTCAGTCACGTGAGAATCCGGGAATCGGGAACTGTTGACTCAAACAGTAGCAATTACGTTCCGTTCTTGCATAATTTATTCCGAACTAGGCGTAGTTGGCCAAATTACGCGTAGTTAGTAATGAACCATGCATTTGCGGAATTAATCCACTACAGTTTAAAACTCGTGAAATGATTTTTCGAAAATCCTTGGTTATAGTTTGGTTTTGAAAATTTTGAAAATTTTGAAAACCTGTATTCACTATAACCTGTGCTCTGATACCAAGTCTGTCACACCCCGCTAAAGCGGAAACACGAGATGTGAAGAGCAAAGATATCATTACACGAGATATAATAAATACAAACGGTTTTTAAGTCATTGAAGTCAGAAAGCGTTTACAAAGTTCAAAGATAACCAAGTATTTAACAATACAGTACAACCACGATAGCTTATGTAAAAACTTCAAAAGACAATTCCCAGAGTAAATAAATAAGGTCTTCCCGATTCTTAATCACGTGACCTTCCTGACCCATCACAAGAGGTATGCACTTAACGTCCTTACATTGCGTTTCCTGAAACAAGAGATCAAATGTCAACTACAATAAAGTAGTGAGTGAGTTACAGTTTTCTAGTCCTCGACTAAAAAGGTTTAGGTTAAGTATATCAATACTTAAAAGTTTCTAAAAGTAGGACAATACTTAAAGGATAGTTTCGACCCAAAAAGTTACTCCAAAGATAGTTCGATCCGTAAAATTTGTTTAAGGAGAGTTGCGGAGATCGTATATCCATATACGCGCAAGAGAAATAAACTATTGATTGAAATCATGTATAACGACTACTTGGCATAATATAACCTAAGTGTTCACGAATAGATGAACCGTCGAGTAGCGGGTATTTGAGGTAACGCTCTATACCAATCGAGAAAAATAAGTACTTGAGCTAACACCCAAGATTTCGAGTGAGAAAACACTTGGACTAACATCCAAGATCAATCGATGAATAAACACTTGAACTAACATCCAAGATCAATTGATTGATGAGCACTTGAGCTAACACCCAAGTTGAAACGATTAAGATCTTAATACAGAATTTGGCTAACACTAAAGTGTACCTAGGCTAACACCTAAGTAAGGATCCGAGTGATATGTACTTAGGTCAACACCTAAGTGAGAAATGATGGTTTCCTAAGTATTGATACTCATACTAAGCGGCTTAAACAAGCTAGAAGTATGTAAAGAAACCGAGCACTATTAGTCGAGAGGCACTTACGAATTGCGTTATATTCTCATCAAGAGTCACGTTAGTGATACGATTAATCAAAATTCATACGGGTGCCGAGAGTGGCATAAAGTAAGTTTATCACAGATTTGAACCAATAAGACTATTAAAGGTGGCTAACCATTAATCCGAAAAAGGGTGGCAAACCATTTAGTTTATTGTATGCCAAACGGGCAATTAAAACTGTTTTCGCATGTAAGTTCCACAAAACGTTCAATAAGAGTTCAATAGTAATAAAACGTTGCAAGAATTCATAATAGTTCCAAAGTTCATTTAGATCTCATGTTTCCCCCAAAAGTTATGTAAAACAATAAATAAAAGTGGGGTTGTAACTCACTGTTTGCGAAGATAACGAACACGGGAATCGGTCGGAAAGGAAGCTGGGAATCACGGAATGCCTAAGGATACCAAGATTATCCAAAAGTTAACATCTTATTAAGTTACTTTGTATAAGAGATTAGGTAACCTTTGTTTAGATTAAGTATTAAAGTCCTTATTGTTTCAAAATTTGGTCCGAAGCGATTAACGTTGCATTTAGTCCGAAGGTTTATTGTTTTTGATTATTACGTCTTAAGTGCTTTTGCTTACTGAAGTGATTATATAATTTCTAGGGAAATTTGGGCAGCGCTTCCGCGCCCAAATTTCATGCCCAAAAATTATATCGTCACTTCCGCTCACAAATCACCTAAACACAATACTATACATAATATAGTTCAAAATAGTCCAAAGAGTCCAATACTAGTCACCAATGTTATTAGTTTTATTTAGCTCAGTCCCTAAATTATACCGGTAAAAGTCCAGAACGTAACATGTTCTTAAAACGAGTGAAAATGACAACTTTCGGGGGAACAGCAGCTCGGTGCTGCGCACCAGCTGCTGTCCCAATTCCCGTTTTGTGTTTTTCTTGCTAAAAACGTTTTGTGACTTATTGATTTCGACATGCAACCAGTAGATACTTTATAATATGATGTTTTCACAGTTTCCAAACAACTTTTAGCCTCAAAATCATAGATCTAGGTGCTATTTAGACAAAAATCGTTTTTATATAAAAATGACATAATCTCTACAAATATTCGTTTTTGTTGTTTGGATTGTACATGCAATTAGTAAATATCATTCAAAACATCATTCCAACGGTTTCTAAAACATTTTTATTCACAGATTCGTGGATTTAAAGAGTGTTTCGGTTTAAAAACGTTTTTGACCATAAAAGTCAAAGATTTGTATAAAACACATTTTCAACCGTTTGATCTTTCATGCAACTGATTATTTATGTAAAAATAGTGAAAAGAAAGAAATCTACCGAAGGAAAAGCTTGGATGATGAGTTTTGGTCGGATTTGATCTTCAAAAACTTTTGCAACCGTGGTCCTTTTTGATAAAAACGACACCCTTGGCTTTACTTGAAGTTTAGAACGATTTGTTTATGATGGATGGTCGATTTTTAGGTGTTTTAGTGGCTGGATTCTCTGGTTTCTATGGAGGTTTTTAGAGAGAGATGAGAGGAAATGAAGGAGTGTGTGTTTTAGTGTGTGTAAAAATGAATTAAGAAAATGGAAATTAAAATGAAATAGGTAGAGTGTTAATTAACCTGCCCTTGGGACACTGGAAATACAGTAAATGCTCGTTTTTCATTGGTCAATTTGGGTGGTGGTGGTGTAAAACGAGAAAAGGACTAAAAATGTAACATTTTTGAAAATTCTGGAGCCAGGTGCTGCGCACCCAGCAAGGGGTGCTGCGCACCGGGCTGTTTTCCGGATTTCCTGATTTTTCGTTTTTGCGTTATTGCTTCGTTGGACCTTTTTGTTAATTGAAAGTTCTTAATTATGAAAAGTTATGAACTTAGGAAAGTTCCATACGTGTTTTCTTGGTATTAGGACTTATATAAATTGGTTCCGGGTGTGATTCCGACACTTTCGCGTATCCGGTTATTGATCAGTTAAAGGTAGCGGTAGACAATAAGAGAGACATAGAGCATAAATTGTACCTAGAATTTGACGGTTGTCACATGAGCGGTTCTCAAATCGGCCACCGGGCCAGTTACCAAGCAATACGCAACCGAACCCGAGACCACAAAATGTTCAACAGAATCAGGGACCGAAATATCAACCTCCTGGAATGAGAGAAGAACACGTGAACGCAATCATGACACGTTCACAAAATAAGTTTGGGGGAGACAACGAGACTTTTTCGGAAAAGCTGTCAGATAGGGCGCCACACAGTACATCAGAACGACGCCCTACCTTGGAAAACCACCCCGGTGCGTCGTTCCCCCCTACAGGGACGACACCCCTCTTTGCTGAACCAGTTGTTGACGATTTCGAAAGCGAGGATGACGAGGACGAGGCACCAAATGTTCCACCTAAAGCAAAAACACCAGAACCAGTAGGGGAAGTTCCACTCAAGGCGTACAAACCGAAGATTCCATATCCTCAACGTTTGAGGAAGGAAAAGATGAAGGAGCAATATGGTAAATTTTGTGATATGATTAAATCAGTCCATATTAATGTTCCTCTTGTTGATTTGATTGCAGGGATGCCTAATTACTCAAAGTTTATCAAGGAGCTTATGACAGAAAAAGGGAAATCGGAGGAGCAAACCGCTTTCTTGAATGCGGAATGTTCGACAATTGTTAAGAACCAAATTCCACCGAAGTTGAACGATCCAGGGAGCTTCTTAATTACTTGTGGTTTTAGTAAAACATATTAGTGTAATGCGTTAGCAGATTTAGGAGCTAGTATTAATTTGATGCCATAATCTTTGTATGCTAAATTAGCTTTAGGGAAATCGGAGGAGCAAACTATATTATATACGAATAGGTCAAGTGCCTATAAGTGTGTAATTAAGTCTAAAAGTAGGTCGAGTTTATTAAACTAGATTTTACACATCAAGTTTTTGGCGCCGCTGTCGGGGACTGATTTTTAGTTTTTGTTTCGAATTTGTGATACGACCCTTTTGAGTATTTATTTACTTGGAAGTTACTTTTAATTGTTATTACACCCGTGCGTTTTACGGGTTTTCTTGTCTTTGTCTTTGCAGGTATTCAGGTAGTTGATGAACACAAGGTCTTCGGGATTACGACTCCTAAGTCCTAGATCGAATCCAGAAGTATCAAAGAAACAAGGCAAGAAGAAAGGAAACACATTAATTCCAACGCCACCAGGGTTTGGACCTTTCTCACCCGTCAAATTTGAAGATAATTCATCTTCAGAAGGAGGAGGAAGTCATACAGAGTCTGAGGTTGAAGAATTGATTGTTGAAGACAAACCGGAACCACAAGCGGGTATGGATCCATTGGACGTACCTATGCACCGACGGGCTGCATCCGTGGCAGTACCAGCCACTCGAGGTTCAGCTATTACCACCCCGTACTTGGGTGAAGATTTCGTTGTCAAGGGTCATCATCTGAAATTGATCCAAGACAACACTTTAGATGGGCGATACCATGCAGATCCACATAAGCATGTAGCAAAATTCAACGAGCTATGCGAGATGTTCAAGTATGGAGAAGGAAAAAGCAATAGTGTCAAGCTCAGGTTGTTCCCTTCGTCTCTCACCGGAGATGCGAAGGTTTGGTTTGAAGAACTCGAAGAAAACACAATTACAACATGGGCACAAATGCGAGAATCCTTCATCAAAAGATTTTTCCCACCCGCCTTGGGTAGGAAATTACTTCGAGACATTAGAGGATTTCGACAGGAAGATGGAGAAACGTATACTAAGGCGTGGGCTAGATTAAATGAGATGATGAGGAGTTGCTATGGTCATGTATTGGGCAAGGACAACATAATTGAGATTTTCTTTTACGGGTTAACCAAGGAGTCACAGAACGAGTTGGATCTAGCCGGTGGGGGAGACTTTATGTACAAGACCACTAATGAAGCATACAACTTAATGGAGGATAAGTTAGTCATAAGCTTATCAAGGGAGTATAGAGATGATGGTAGAGGTCGAAGACAAAGAGGACATGTTGCCCAAATGAAGAGTGAAAATGAACTTTCTTCACTAGTGAAAGAAATAAGGTATGTGGCAGGAATGATTGAAAAACGCATTGGGAGGATCGAAAAAGACATACACTTGGTCAAGAATGGTTGTGAAAATTGTGGAGGACCTCACTATGCGAGTGATTGTCGAGTGCAGGATGCCAATTACGCAAATTATGGCTACCCTAATCGGGGAAGAAATTGGCAAAACTACGGAGGTAACTACAACCGGGGTGAAAGTCGAGATAATGGATGGCAGAGAAACAATATGCGATCGCCACCAAGACCACGATATGATCCACCGAAGAACGATGACGAAGATCAAAACCTGAAAGATTTGCTAAAGACGTTTATTCACACTCAGAGTGCAAAGAATGATGCAATTACAAATCAGTTCAAGGTTTTAAACGATCACATCGAGCAAGGACAGCGAAATCAGCAGGCAGCGATGCAGGACTTGGAGAGGAGGTTCGATCGAATGAATGAGCGGTTCTCAAATCGGCCACCGGGCCAGTTACCGAGCAATACGCAACCGAACCCGAGACCACAAAATGTTCAACAAAATCAGGGACCGAAATATCAACCTCCTGGAATGAGAGAAGAACACGTGAACGCAATCATGACACGTTCACAAAATAAGTTTGGGGGAGACAACGGGAATTTTTCGGATAAGCTGTCAGATAGGGCGCCACACAGTACATCAGAACGACGCCCTACCTTGGAAAACCACCCCGGTGCGTCGTTCCCTCCTACAGGGACGACACCCCTCTTTGCTGAACCAGTTGTTGACGATTTCGAAAGCGAGGATGACGAGGACGAGGCACCAAATGTTCCACCTAAAGCAAAAACACCAGAACCAGTGGGGGAAGTTCCACTCAAGGCGTACAAACCGAGGATTCCATATCCTCAACGTTTGAGGAAGGAAAAGATGAAGGAGCAATATGGTAAATTTTGTGATATGATTAAATCAGTCCATATTAATGCTCCTCTTGTTGATTTGATTGCATGGATGCCTAATTACTCAAAGTTTATCAAGGAGCTTATGACGGAGAAAGGGAAATCGGAGGAGCAAGCCGCTTTCTTGAATGCGGAATGTTCGGCAATTGTTAAGAACCAAATTCCACCGAAGTTGAACGATCCAGGGAGCTTCTTAATTACTTTTGGTTTTAGTAAAACATATTGGTGTAATGCGTTAGCATATTTAGGAGCTAGTATTAATTTGATGCCATATTCTTTGTATGCTAAATTAGCTTTAGGGGTGTTAAAACCAACTAAAATGGGCATTAGATTAGCGGATCGTTCGTTCCAATATCCCCTAGGAATTGCAGAAAATATGTTAGTTCAAGTAGGCAAGTTTACTTTTCCTGCTGATTTTGTTATTTTAGAAATGGAAGAGGATAGCAAAGTTCCCTTAATTCTAGGTCGACCATTCTTACATACTGCAGATGCTATAATTCATGTGAAATATAGACAAATTTCATTGGGGGTTGGGGATGAAAGAATGATAATTAAGTTGGATAGACCAAAGAAACATTCATACTCTACCGATGAGACTTGTTTTCGTATTGATGTTATTGATGATATGTCTGACCTAGATGTGCAGGAAAAGCTTGAAGCGGAAGTTGAAGTTGAGAAGGAGAAAAAGATAATGGCAAGTGAGGAAACAAGCGATGAATTGCCAATTGATGAGGATTTTGATCTTATATTGCAAAAAGAACTTGAAGCGTTTGAAAAGACTTGTTCGAGCATGACATTTGAAATATCCGACCCGGATTTAGATTTATTAGAGATTGAGTATTTGATAAATAATCCGGGGGCAACGTTATTGGAGGGAAGAAGTCCATTTGAGGAAGAGTTCGAAGATTCTGATTCGATCTTGGAAAAGGAGCTAGCGGAATTTGAAAAGTTTAATCCATACATGAAGCATGAGACATCTGATCCGGATTTGGTTTTACTTGAACTTGAATATTTAATAAATAATCCAGGAGCGTCTTTATTGTTGGAAGAAAACTGTCACGGTATCTCTCACGACCCTTTTAATTTATTTTCTTTAACTTGTCGAGAAAAGGAAAATATTTTGCAGGAATTTGAGGATATCGGAAATGAAAAGTCCTGGAGCGAGTTTAAGACGAAGGAATTTAATGTGAGAAAATGTGATGACGTGTGCGAGTTCATAAAACGTAGAGATGACGGAGTACTATTTTCCGAGGCTCGAGAGTGGCACGATGCTTGGGTGAAGCGGAGGAAAATGCTTGATGTTGGAAAGGAAGCATTTATTTTTGGTGACCATGACAGATTTGAGTCGAGTGGACGAGTCGTGGGATATGGAAATCACGTGGGAAAGAAAGGCGAGAAAAATTTCGACCTTTACATGGAGACATAAGTCGGAGTATAACGAGTCAAACGACTCATTCGGAAAAAAATTAGCGCTTCTCGGGAGGCAACCCGGGTTTGTTTTTACTTTTTTTCGTAGTTAATTTTTCATTCATTTTTCTTGTTCTTTTTATTTCTTATTTCGAATAGATATTTTTAACAGTCTCTTTTGCAATTTCAGTTATTTAGGTACGAAGAAAACCAAAGAAAAACAAAAAAAATATATATAAAAAACGAAAAATAAAAAAGAGGGTCAGATTTTTGTAATTTTTGTAAAGTTATTGTTTACCATTTTCCTCTATTAGACTTTAAAAATAGTCTACTATTTTTACTATTTTTATTCCGTCGTAATTTGTAATTTTTGTTTTTATTTTTTATTTTTCTTTTGTGTTTTTAATATTTGTTTTTAGTTTTTCTCTTTTAGTTTTTTTTTTAGATTTGAAGTAAGTTTGGCAACCGGTTTTGGGACTAGCATTCAGATCAGCAAAGCATTTTCACAAGAAATATTCGATATCTTCAACCCGGGTCTTATTTTCTTCCATTCTCTTTTGTATTGTTATATTTATTTTATTTTTGTAATTTCCCTTAGGTTTTGAGTCGTTAACACATTAGGGGCAATATGTTACTTAAGTTTGGGGGGGTCATCGGGAAATTTCTTAGTTATATTTTTCGACCCTTGGCTTAGTTTCTATCGTGTTAGATTGTGTTATTTTGTACATTTTTGAGTAAAAAAAAAAAATGAAAAAAAAAAAATATAACGTGTCTAGTCGGTAATACCTTAAACTTTAAGCATAACCAGACGCATTTAATACCCTACTCGAGAAAATAGTGAGATATTTGAGCCTTTGAAAGCATTCATTTTTAATGCTAATTTTTCGTTTCTTTGACTGTGCCGATGGTGATGACTTTAGAACTTGACATTGTTATACATTTCGAGACCACATATGAGCAGTTGCATTAGGGTAACTTAGTGTGATTTGGTACAATGATAGGGGCAATTAGGATTAACTCATTTGTTAGCCATTTTCGTTTCTTTTATATATTTTCCGCCTAACCCTTGTAACACTTACTTTTAGTGTTAGAAACTCTAGTAAACCATTTTGCGCCTAAACCGTTTCGTTTCTTAAACACTACTATATAATTTGTACACTCGCCTCATTTTCGTTTCATTTTTAGATTAGATCCGAACTTAAATTATGATTGCTATTATGTTTGAAGTGAAGTTTGGAAGTTAGTGAGGCATAAAAAAGTTATACTATTTGAGTCTTTGTATTATTTTTGTATTTGGAATAAAAGAAAAAAATAGAAAAATAGCCTTTTGAGCATGTGATCTTATCAAAGAAGATTATTATTGTAAGACATGTACTAGGCTAAACAAAAAGTGAGTTGAAACAAAAAAAAAAATAAAAAATAAAAAATAAAAAATAAAAAAAAAAAATCGAAAAAACAAGAAAAACGAAAAAAAATATTAGTTGTAGAATTTAAAAGAGTTAGTGTATATTGAGTTTTGTACATTTGAATTTGAAGAAGAAGTTAAGCAATTCGGTTCGTTAACGATTTTAGGAGTTCGGATTTAATCTAGGTTTTTGAATTTTTATATTTACCCTTTTTACACTCCATTATATATTATTCACATGCCTATACATGTATATTACAACCCGAGTAAAAGCCCCCGTTTAGTTGTACCTAGACTCTAGTGGTGAAGATTTGATTATTTATCAAACCTATGATAGAATATTCACCATGACTGAGCAGTTGAGCGATTCTACAGAATACGTTACACACCTTTTTTAGACTAGTTTGAGAGATTGTGTGATTTACTTCCTATAAAAGTCGTGAGATGTTTGGTCATGCAATTTAATTTGGCTTTGATAATTGTCACACCCCGCTAAAGCGGAAACACGGAATGTGAAGAGCAAAGAATCATTTCACGGGTTACACTAAAATTAACGGTTCGAGTCATTAAGATTTAAATTAAAAAGTACAATTTAAAGATACAACCAAGATTCAACGTAAGACCATAGTACATAACAAAAATGTTTTTAAATAAAATTCCCAAAATAAGGTCTTCTTCCCAAGGTACACTTCACACAAAAGACTTGACCCGCCTGAGCAATGCACTTCATAACTTACGCTTAGTTCCTGAAACATGAGATAAAGTGTCAACTACGAAAACGTAGTGAGTGAGTTACAGTTTATGAATTGAAGAAAAATTCAATTTAAAAGTTCATAAGAGTCCGAGACGAATTCAAGATTTATAAAAGTTCAAGATTCGTTCAAGGTCAAAGAATTTCAAGATATGATAAAGTACTTAAAATTTAAGAATAACTTAATTTAAAGACAATTTTAAAGTACGTTTAAAATGAGTTCAAGTACGTTCCAAAATAAGTTCAAGTACGTTTAAAATGAGTTCAAGTACGTTCCAAAATAAGTTCAAGTACGTTTAAAATAAGTTCAAGTCAAACGCAAAAGTCAAGTAGTGTAGCGAGCAAAAAGATTCGTAATCATTACCTCAGCGGTGGATTAATCCACATGTGCAAGACAATAGGTAAGTATATGCGTAATATAGACCTATGATCCTCGATTTGTACCAACCACTAAACTTAATATACGTAAGATTTAGTCTACACACTAATCCGATTCTGGTCAAGTACCTGCCCACTAGTCAAGTCTAAAGTCAGAGTTCGCGAGAACTTAGCAATATGTACCTTGGTCGCTACCCATTGGTAAGGAGTGACCGCTCCTAAGTATCGATACCCATAATCTATGCTAACGGCTTGTGTTAATAGTGTGTATAGTCGTCCAAGAAAAATTGTGGGGCATTTAGTCGTTCCATTTTCAAAAGTCTTTAAGTTTGCACTTACGGCGTTATATTCTCACCTAGGGTTTAGCACCTAAATACAACCAAGCTATCAATGTCTATTCAAGTATCCAAAGAGGCAAACCTAGGGAGTCTAAAGTAAGCCAATCCGAACAATTGATGTTGTTTACGCATATTAGTCCAAATAGTCGTACAAAAATAGTCCCAAAGTAGTCCAAATAGTTCGTACCAAAAATAGTTCCTTTAGTTCAAAAGTTTCCATAAATAGAAAGTCGTTCAAATAGTTCAAAAGGTTTCCAAAGGTTCGCAAAAGTTTAACAAGTTCGTAAAAGTTTTAAATAATAAGTAGCCAATAAGGCGATAAAGCATTTTTACGCATAAGAGTCTCTAAGAATTTGTCCAAAATAGTTCAAAGATCCACAAGTCAAAATAGTTTAAATAGACCAAAGTCAAAATAGTTCAATATGTACCAAAAGTCAAATTAGTCCGATAAGTACCAAAAGTCAAAATAGTCGTACAAGTTCACAAAAGGTTTGATCTCATGTTTCCCCCAAAAAGAGTACTTAAATTGTAAGAGAAGAGAGGGGTGTAACTCACGGTTTGCGAAGAGAGTGAACTTGGAATAGGTCGGATAAAGGAGCCGGGAATCACGGAATGCCTAATAATACCAAGATTGTCCAAAAGTTAATGTCTTATTAGGTTCTTTATATAAGATTAGGTAACGTTTGTTTATGATTATGTGTTGAAGTCAAATTGTCTCAAAATTGGTCCGAAGCGGTTAACGTTTATTTTTGTCCGAAAAGTTCAAAGTTAAAGTTATTATTATGATAGACATGTTTAGGTTACTGAAATGATTTAGATTTTCTAATGAAATTTGGGCAGCGCTTCCGCGCCCAAATTTCATGTCCAAAACCTACAACCATTTCCGCTCACAAAACATGCATATACACATAAAAACTTCATAACAAGTCAAATAAGTCTAAAGAGTCCAATATAAGTCATTATTGTTATTAGTTTTACTCATCTCAGTCTTATAATAATATTAGCAAAAGTCCAGAATGTGTGTACAAGTTTAAAACGGACAAACGACGATTTTTCGGGAGAACAGCAGCTCGGTGCTGCGCACCTAGCTGCTGTCTTTTCCCGTTTTGTGTTTTTCTTGCTAAAAACGTTTTGTGACTCAAAGATTTCGAATGCAACCAGTATTTATCTCATAAAACATCATTTTTATAGTTTCTAAACAACTTTCATCCACATAAACATAGATCTAAGTATTATTTTGACAAAAACGTTTTTGTATAAAAAGTGACATAAATCCTCATACAAACTCATTTTTATTGTTTAGATCTTACATGCAATTAGTAAAAACAGTAAATAAAGATAGGAGAAAGGTTTCTACCGAAGGAAATTGAATGGATGATGTTTTTGGTCGGATTTAAGCTCCAAATGTCTTTACAAAACTAGTCCTTTTCGAAATAAACGACACCCCTTGCTTGCCTTGATGATTCAAACGTTTTCTATGGATTGAAATGGTGTTTTTAGTGGCTGGAAACTCTGGTTTCAATGGGGGTTTTAGAGAGAACAATAGAGAGAAAATGAACTATGTGTTCTTGAGTGTGTGTTTTGATTATGTAAAAATGAAAAGAAAAAGAAATAGATAGTGTATAGTAATGTGGCCTTGGGACAGTGTTCTTTGCAGTAATTATGGCCTGAAGTTCGAGTTTGATTGGTGGAAGGTTTACAAAAACGAGACAAGGACTAAAAATGTAATATTTTTGAAAACTGGCGTGAGGTGCTGCGCACCTATACCATAGGTGCTGCGCACCGGGCCTAAATTCAGCATTTTCTGATTTTTCGTTTTTACGTTATTGCTTCGTTGGACCTTTTTGTTAATTGAAAGTTCTTAATTATGATTAGTTATGAACTTAGGAAAGTTCAATAGATGTTTTCTTGGTATTAGGACTTATATAATTGATTCTGGAAGTTATTCCGACACTGGTTCCGACAAAGTACCGACTTAGTAGTTACGAACTAGAGCAAAGCGAATACGATAAAAGAGTGACTAATGATTCGAACCGATATAGTAGCTGAACAAGTACCTAGATTTTTGACGGTTGTCACATTCTCCCCGGGTTGAAAGGAATTTCGTCCCGAAATTTAGTTCGTCTCATGGGGAAAAATTGTCGTCGGATCGTGGTGGATTCTCCTGACGGATTTCGATCCCTGCGTTTCCACGCGGTTGTGGGGCTACGTCGGAGGTTCCACTGAATTCGGAGATGAGTACGAGGTTCGGTTAATGTCGTCTGACCTTGGAGACGACAACGAAGTTCTCGACCGATGAACACTGTACAAGTGTGAGGAGGGAGCAATCAAGAACGTTAGGTGGCGGTTGAGAAAGTTAAGTGCAATAGGAAGCTGAATCGGTATGCTCTAGGACTCAGGTTGAACCGGGGTACTTCGGCTTAGTTTGCCGCGTTTCCTGAAGCAGACTATCCTCCTTCCGTGGCGATATCATAGGGGATACCCTATTTCCATTCAAGGGATTGGGGCTTTACTTCTAGATGGTCACGCGGCTCCTTGGCCGGGTACGGAAACGTTTCCGGTCCTTCGCGAGTAGAGGTAGACGTAGGACCTTGCAAGTCGTCAACCGTCAGCTTCTAGCCGATAGGGCGGTGTTTGACACTTGCGTCCAGGTATAGACTGATGGGTGTGCACTTAGTGCTGGCACGGGGTCCGTGACATAAGTGTATCCGATTAAAGGAAGGCGAATAGTGAGAGATGATGAGGTCTAGTCGCGTTCCTGGCGATTCTCGGGAGGGCATTCCGAAGAGAGAGGGACGTAGATCGACTAATAGAGGGATGAGTTTCGGTGTCCTGCCTTGACCTCGAGGTAAGTGAGGCACTTGGCGGGATACAGGGTAGTGTCCTTACACATGTCCGGCCAGAATAGTATTCTCGGGAACTCCTGTTACATCAAGTCGGATCCCGGATAGATGGAATAACAATTCGATGGCCCTTGACGGGAATGGATTCACGAATACCTTCGGATTTCAGAACTCATGCTAGGGGCTTGGCGCTACAAACTACGTTTGGCCTGGGTCCGAGTTCCTTCAAGGTTGACTATAGAGTCGGGAAATGTTCTGCTCGGGGTCAGCGTTCGAACTTTAGGAAATTGGCGTACGACTCCTGACCTTGGAAGGGTTCTAGGGTGAGCTCGGGATGCTCACAGGATCTTCCTTGAGTAGGTGTGAGTGTTGGCGAGGAGTAAGGTTATCAATCATTCAAGTATGGCCTACGCACTTTGTTCATAAAGTCCATGAATATCGACCGGGTGTTGTTTAGGCGTACTGACAGAGGGAAGGCTCGAGTTGCTTGCATCGAGTTTGGGAAAATGCGGTCCTCGGTAGTGTTGGTCAAAAATGTCGCGAACCGGGTGATAACTTGGGCGGGGTCGACTTTTGAGAGAGACGTTGCATCCTGCAACTACTCGAACAGGTTGTCGATCCTCGGGGATGGTTATCGGCTCTTGACGGTAGGCTTGTTATATTTACGACGATCAGTGTATGAACGAAAAGGTTCGTCTGTCTCTTGTTAGGAAGATTGGGCTTCTCATGAAATTGGATTCGAGTGGAAAGACCAGGGTTGGGAAATTCCTACAGCAGCTTTGGCCGCCTTGGCATCTCAGTGGTGCTGAGTGGTAGGGAGCCTCAGCTATGGGTGCCGTGTCAGGAACGAGATTCATTTGAAATTTTTACTTGTCGATTCAGTGGTAGACCGGAAGTTTCTCAGGAAGGCTTTGGATGGTCCTCGACTACGGAAGTGTCTTGGACTCGGCTTTCCTTAGATTCATGTTCGACGTCGTGAGCGGAGGGTGCGTCGTAGTCCTTCTCGAGATACTGGTGCATCATCGAGGGATACATGCGGCAAGGTTATCATTTGGGTTGTACTCCTGAACGACCGGAGTTTCCTTTTATGGAGAGAGATACAGGGGAGCTTTTCGGGGCGGACGATCTTGGCTTAATACTATGGTGACCTGTCCATCCCAACGATAGCGTCAGGGCTTGATGGAAAAGGTTCTAGACAAGCTAAGTATTGGAATCCCGTAGTTTGTACTCGCGGCTTCGACTATTGGTCATTTGCATATTCGATGGAAAGGGTGTCCACAAGACTTTAGGTCCTAAGCTGATAAGGGTCCAATTTCTAAGGTGGGGGGGGGTAAGGTTTCCTTTAGTTCTTGAATCATATAGCATGGAAGAAAAGGGTCATTTGACAGGGAACGTACCAGTAGTTGCGTTAAGGTTCTGAGGGGTTTCCTCGGCTGTGATTGTGAGAGCACTGAGGGTCTCTGTGGTACGCTCTAGGAGACAATCCTCACGGAGGTGCTGGTCGCTCCCACATTCGAGACATAGCGACTTTCTGTTCGCATTTTCTGGACAGCACCAGGGGTAGTGCCCCACTGTGTCGCAAAGTCTGCATACCGGGCACTTCCGGACATGGGGGAAGTGGCACCTGCTGCATTGGGTGTGCGGTCCAGTGTGGGTTCGAGCTTTGGTGGGGTATCCCTGGGTGATGCTAGTCCATGAGATTTGGTGGTGAAGTTTCCTTCTCTTGTTCTCCCTTCGTTGGAAGAGGGCAGGAGGGGGAGGTAATGGGTTAGTTCCAAGGTCCTCGTCCTGCCTAGAAGCATAATCGCGACAATGTCGGGAGAGGTGCCCGATTTTGTTGCATGAGTAGCACGCTGGGCAGTCCCCAATGTGATGCCGGTAGCACTTACCGCACTTAGGGTGCGGTCCAGCATACTCTCGGCGTCTGATGGCGGGCTTCTTGTCGTGGTCGCCCCTTATGGGTTGGTGACTAGCCCTACGTTTCTTACTTTTCCTTCGAGTGACGGGGGCTGGAGGAGAAGGGAGGTTGTTGTCATGATTGATCTCCGGACAAAAGGTGTCAGGGTTATCGCCTCCGAAAATCCTGTCGCTCACTCCGGCGATTACCTGGGCGATCAAGTCAGGTATTGCTGCGTTCATCTGGGCAATGACTTGCTCGGCGAGGTCACTAGCACTCAAGTGCGGGGGTGCCATGATTCTGCAACAGGAAGAATTTAGGTTGGGTTTAGAACGCGCGGATGAGATATGATAAGAATTACGATTTAGGTGCCCATAGATAGTCATAGCACGAGATTAACACGAATGATCAAGTAGTACACGCAAGATTATGATTTAAGAGATAGAATCATAGCGTTTGCAACAAGTACAAAGTTCACAAGATCCGATAAACCTGATGATAGAAGATAGAAATTTCATTAATAATAAGAAGTTTCGGTACACATAACAAATTCACTGAGAGAAATGCAAGTACAATACATAGAGAAATAATAAATAATGGCTTAAGTCGTGTACAATGGGAAAATTACGACTAAGCCGGTACAGTTCAAAGAAAAAGGGAAATATGCCTAATAACGCTCTTCGAGGAACATCATGGCGGCTATGGCTACGATAAGTGCCCCCATGACTATGCAGGCTCTGACGAGGCACTGGACGGTCCGGGCGGTGGCCTGAGCCGTTAGGATGATCCGCCGGGACTGCTGTGCTAACTCGTTCGCAGCATCGGAGACTTCAAAGAGAAGGAGGCCCTGCTCCTGGGCTTCCTCAGCGAGTCGACGGACTTGACGGTGTAAGTTGAGGAATGCATCTGGTGGAAGGGGCTGTTGAGTAGGTGGCATCATGGGTCGGGAGGGTCCGGACTCCTGCGCACGTCGTCTTTCCTCGAGGAACTGACGATCCCATGCGTAACGCTCCGATATCGGAGTGCGAAAGGCGGGATCGTAGGGGTCCAAGAAAGACTGGGGAGGCGCGGGTCGGAACGGGCCCGACTGCGGATGCACAGGTGCTCCAGCATTGGGTCCTCCGGGCTGTGGTGCTGCAACGGGCACCAGTCTAGGAGGTGGAAGTACCGTCCTTGGGCTGGACCCATTACTGCTACTGATGGCCTGGGATGTGTCTTCCGTTGGGTCAGTCGTCTGGTGACGCTGACTCTCGGATGCGGTGTGGCCCTCAGAAGGTTCGTGAGAGGGGGAGGCGGCTCGGGGAAGTGATCGAGTCTGGGATCGAGAGTTCGAGGACTGGGACATGGCGTATCTGCGAACAGAGAGTTACATAAGTACGGGGAAACTAAGAATAGGAAAACCTAAGTAAAATGCATGCACGGGTCAATCATGTGAGTGTCGGGAATTGACAAGACCGGGAATTTATGGACTCAAAAACCGTTAACGATAGCAATTCCTTTTCCGTTCTTGCATAATTCATTTTGAACTATGGATGGTTGATCAAATCACGCATAGTTGAAAAAGATAATCATGCAATTGCCGAAAATAGTATACTAAAGTTTGAACCCGAAAATGATTTTTCTGAAAAGCCTTGGTTATAGTTTTGGTTTCGAAAACTTTTTGAAAAATTTTTAAAACCGTTTTCACTATAACCCGTGCTCTGATACCAAGTCTGTCACACCCCGCTAAAGCGGAAACACGGAATGTGAAGAGCAAAGAATCATTTCACGGGATACACTAAAATTAACGGTTCGAGTCATTAAGATTTAAATTAAAAAGTACAATTCAAAGATACAACCAAGATTCAACGTAAGACCATAGTACATAACAAAAATGTTTTTAAATAAAATTCCCAAAATAAGGTCTTCTTCCCAAGGTACACTTCACACAAAAGACTTGACCCGCCTGAGCAATGCACTTCATAACTTACGCTTAGTTCCTGAAACATGAGATAAAGTGTCAACTACGAAAACGTAGTGAGTGAGTTACAGTTTATGAATTGAAGAAAAATTCAATTTAAAAGTTCATAAGAGTCCGAGACGAATTCAAGATTTAAAAAAGTTCAAGAGTCGTTCAAGGTCAAAGAATTTCAAGATAAGATCAAGTACTTCAAATTGAAGAATAACTTAATTTAAAGACAATTTCAAGTACGTTTAAAATGAGTTCAAGTACGTTCCAAAATAAGTTCAAGTACGTTTAAAATGAGTTCAAGTACGTTCCAAAATAAGTTCAAGTACGTTTAAAATAAGTTCAAGTCAAACGCAAAAGTCAAGTAGTGTAGCGAGCAAAAAGATTCGTAATCATTACCTCAGCGGTGGATTAATCCACATGTGCAAGACAATAGGTAAGTATATGCGTAATATAGACCTATGATCCTCGAGTTGTACCAACCACTAAGCTTAATATACGTAAGATTTAGTCTACACACTAATCCGATTCTGGTCAAGTACCTGCCCACTAGTCAAGTCTAAAGTCAGAGTTCGCGAGAACTTAGCAATATGTACCTTGGTCGCTACCCATTGGTAAGGAGTGACCGCTCCTAAGTATCGATACCCATAATCTATGCTAACGGCTTGTGTTAATAGTGTGTATAGTCGTCCAAGAAAAATTGTGGGGCATTTAGTCGTTCCATTTTCAAAAGTCTTTAAGTTTGCACTTACGGCGTTATATTCTCACCTAGGGTTTCGCACCTAAATACAACCAAGCTATCAATGTCTATTCAAGTATCCAAAGAGGCAAACCTAGGGAGTCTAAAGTAAGCCAATCCGAACAATTGATGTTGTTTACGCATATTAGTCCAAATAGTCGTACAAAAATAGTCCCAAAGTAGTCCAAATAGTTCGTACCAAAAATAGTTCCTTTAGTTCAAAAGTTTCCATAAATAGAAAGTCGTTCAAATAGTTCAAAAGGTTTCCAAAGGTTCGCAAAAGTTTAACAAGTTCGTAAAAGTTTTAAATAATAAGTAGCCAATAAGGCGATAAAGCATTTTTACGCATAAGAGTCTCTAAGAATTTGTCCAAAATAGTTCAAAGATCCACAAGTCAAAATAGTTTAAATAGACCAAAGTCAAAATAGTTCAATATGTACCAAAAGTCAAATTAGTCCGATAAGTACCAAAAGTCAAAATAGTCGTACAAGTTCACAAAAGGTTTGATCTCATGTTTCCCCCAAAAAGAGTACTTAAATTGTAAGAGAAGAGAGGGGTGTAACTCACGGTTTGCGAAGAGAGTGAACTTGGAATCGGTCGGATAAAGGAGCCGGGAATCACGGAATGCCTAAGAATACCAAGATTGTCCAAAAGTTAATGTCTTATTAGGTTCTTTATATAAGATTAGGTAACGTTTGTTTATGATTATGTGTTGAAGTCAAATTGTCTCAAAATTGGTCCGAAGCGGTTAACGTTTATTTTTGTCCGAAAAGTTCAAAGTTAAAGTTATTATTATGATAGACATGTTTAGGTTACTGAAATGGTTTAGATTTTCTAATGAAATTTGGGCAGCGCTTCCGCGCCCAAATTTCATGTCCAAAACCTACAACCATTTCCGCTCACAACACATGCATATACACATAAAAACTTCATAACAAGTCAAATAAGTCTAAAGAGTCCAATATAAGTCATTATTGTTATTAGTTTTACTCATCTCAGTCTTATAATAATATTAGCAAAAGTCCAGAATGTGTGTACAAGTTTAAAACGGACAAACGACGATTTTTCGGGAGAACAGCAGCTCGGTGCTGCGCACCTAGCTGCTGTCTTTTCTCGTTTTGTGTTTTTCTTGCTAAAAACGTTTTGTGACTCAAAGATTTCGACATGCAACCAGTAGTTATCTCATAAAACATCATTTTTATAGTTTCTAAACAACTTTCATCCACATAAACATAGATCTAAGTATTATTTTGACAAAAACGTTTTTGTATAAGAAGTGACATAAATCCTCATACAAACTCATTTTTATTGTTTAGATCTTACATGCAATTAGTAAAAACAGTAAATAAAGATAGGAGAAAGGTTTCTACCGAAGGAAATTGAATGGATGATGTTTTTGGTCGGATTTAAGCTCCAAATGTCTTTACAAAACTGGTCCTTTTCGAAATAAACGACACCCCTTGCTTGCCTTGATGATTCAAACGTTTTCTATGGATTGAAATGGTGTTTTTAGTGCTGGAAACTCTGGTTTCAATGGGGGTTTTAGAGAGAACAATAGAGAGAAAATGAACTATGTGTTCTTGAGTGTGTGTTTTGATTATGTAAAAATGAAAAGAAAAAGAAATAGATAGTGTATAGTAATGTGGCCTTGGGACAGTGTTCTTTGCAGTAATTATGGCCTGAAGTTCGAGTTTGATTGGTGGAAGGTTTACAAAAACGAGACAAGGACTAAAAATGTAATATTTTTGAAAACTGGCGTGAGGTGTTGCGCACCTATACCATAGGTGCTGCGCACCGGGCCTAAATTCAGCATTTTCTGATTTTTCGTTTTTACGTTATTGCTTCGTTGGACCTTTTTGTTAATTGAAAGTTCTTAATTATGATTAGTTATGAACTTAGGAAAGTTAAATAGATGTTTTCTTGGTATTAGGACTTATATAATTGATTCCGGAAGTTATTCCGACACTGGTTCCGACAAAGTACCGACTTAGTAGTTACGAACTAGAACAAAGCGAATACGATAAAAGAGTGACTAATGATTCGAACCGATATAGTAGATGAACAAGTACCTAGATTTTTGACGGTTGTCACAATAATTATTTTGACACAGTTTTTGCTTGAGGTCAAGCAAAATGTTAAGTTTGGGGGGATTTGATATCGCATATTTATATGTTTATTTCTACGCGATAATCGGTCATTTTTCGTAGTAAACATGATGGATAGGATAAGATTTTGCATTTAATTGTGTGGAAAAGTGTTTTTGTCCATTTTACAGGTTTACATGATCGGGAAGTGGAAATGGTGGAAGAAATGAGCTTAAAAGACGAAAAATAGTGATTTCTGACGAAGAGAACGTTGCAGTATCACCTCCACCGTTTTGATCATAACTTCTTCATACGATATCCGATTTAGGTGATTCAAATTGGAGAAGAAAGAAGAAAGAGAGAGCTACACAACCAAAATTTCGAATATGGCAAGTTTGATGCACGGTGCGACGCACTAGAGGAGGGGTGCGACGCACTCACGGGATTTTCAGCAATTGGAATTTGACTCGAACTCGATTTCCTCTTGATTTATCTCTATAAATACCAACCCAAACGACCAGGTTTCATCATCAATCATTCCACCACATATCTGGAGCTGGAGATCTCGTTTTGGAAGCTTGGAGATCAAGGAAAAGAGTTAGAGTTGGAGTACGATTACAATTCGGTCACGAAGACGATTCTCGACTTTCCTAGTTTGTTTCTTATTCTTTTATTCCACATTTTCAGTATGTTTTCTACTACTTTATTTGTTGCTTTGAACTATAATATGAGTAGCTAAACTTAATTACGCTTGTTTGGTTAGGAGACTTTTGCTATGGTTTGATTTATGTTATTTGAATGACTTTCTTGATGTTGCATGTTTAATCGTTGATCCGTATTTACTTTAATCTTAATATTGCTTTGGTTTTTATACACTTTTGTTTAATTGAATGTCTAGGTATTCGAGAGGAATCTAGGAATAGGTTAAACAATTGAAAAGAAACAATCAATCGGTCTATAATTGATTAGAACTTTAGTAATTAGATTAAAACGAGTACGCTAGTTTATAATTACAAGAGATTGGATTAGAAAACTAGATAAACTATTCGAGAGGAAGTTTAATAGATTAAATCATCTACATCGGCTTAATTCTTAAAGCTTAATTATTTAGGACTAATATTGTATTCGAGAGGAACGGTATAGTTTGAGATAATTAAAGTTAACTAGGTATTCGAAAGGAACTTAGTCATATATTAGAAAAGTTAATAGAAAACATTCAACAACATTAATTAAATCAGATCATTAGTTGACTACCAAACAAGTGTCTTTTCCATCAACTAATTTTTAAAACAAATTCAATTCTTCGATCAACGTTTTCACGTTATAATTAGCATAATTTAGTTTAAGCAAAGTGACAACTCGGTCACAAACCCCCAAAACAACTAGTATTATTAATTCGAAATATAAAAGCTAAATTAGTCCCTGCGAACGAAACTTTACTTACTCAAAACTATATTATATACGAATAGGTCCACTGCCTATAAGTGTGTAATTAAGTCTAAAAGTAGGTCGAGTTTATTAAACTAGATTTTACACATCAAGTTTTTGGCGCCGCTCCCAGGGACTGATTTTTAGTTTTTGTTTCGAATTTGTGATAAGACCCTTTTGAGTATTTATTTACTTGGAAGTTACTTTTAATTGTTATTACACCGGTGCGTTTTACGGGTTTTCTTGTCTTTGTCTTTGCAGGTATTCAGGTAGTTGATGAACACAAGGTCTTCGGGATTACGACTCCTAAGTCCTAGATCGAATCCAGAAGTATCAAAGAAACAAGGCAAGAAGAAAGGAAACACATTAATTCCAACGCCACCAGGGTTTGGACCTTTCTCACCCGTCAAATTTGAAGATAATTCATCTTCAGCGAAATCAGCAGGCAGCGATGCAGGACTTGGAGAGGAGGTTCGATCGAATGAATGAGCGGTTCTCAAATCGGCCACCGGGCCAGTTACCAAGCAATACGCAACCGAACCCGAGACCACAAAATGTTCAACAGAATCAGGGACCGAAATATCAACCTCCTGGAATGAGAGAAGAACACGTGAACGCAATCATGACACGTTCACAAAATAAGTTTGGGGGAGACAACGGGAATTTTTCGGAAAAGCTGTCAGATAGGGCGCCACACAGTACATCAGAACGACGCCCTACCTTGGAAAACCACCCCGGTGCGTCGTTCCACCCTACAGGGACGACACCCCTCTTTGCTGAACCAGTTGTTGGCGATTTCGAAAGCGAGGATGACGAGGACGAGGCACCAAATGTTCCACCTAAAGCAAAAACACCAGAACCAGTAGGGGAAGTTCCACTCAAGGCGTACAAACCGAGGATTCCATATCCTCAACGTTTGAGGAAGGAAAAGATGAAGGAGCAATATGGTAAATTTTGTGATATGATTAAATCAGTCCATATTAATGTTCCTCTTGTTGATTTGATTGCAGGGATGCCTAATTACTCAAAGTTTATCAAGGAGCTTATGACGGAAAAAGGGAAATCGGAGGGTCAAACCGCTTTCTTGAATGCGGAATGTTCGGCAATTGTTAAGAACCAAATTCCACCGAAGTTGAACGATCCAGGGAGTTTCTTAATTACTTGTGGTTTTAGTAAAACATATTGGTGTAATGCGTTAGCAGATTTAGGAGCTAGTATTAATTTGATGCCATATTCTTTGTATGCTAAATTAGCTTTAGGGGAGTTAAAACCAACTAAAATGGGCATTAGATTAGCGGATCGTTCGTTCCAATATCCCCTAGGAATTGCAGTAAATATGTTGGTTCAAGTAGGCAAGTTTACTTTTCCTGCTGATTTTGTTATTTTAGAAATGGAAGAGGATAGCAAAGTTCCCTTAATTCTAGGTCGACCATTCTTACATACTGCAGATGCTATAATTCATGTGAAATATAGACAAATTTCATTGGGGGTTGGGGATGAAAGAATGATAATTAAGTTGGATATCATACTCTACCGATGAGACTTGTTTTCGTATTGATGTTATTGATGATATGTCTGACCTAGATGTGCAGGAAAAGCTTGAAGCGGAAGTTGCAGTTGAGAAGGAGAAAAAGATAATGGCAAGTGAGGAAACAAGCGATGAATTGCCAATTGATGAGGATTTTGATCTTACATTGCAAAAAGAACTTGAAGCGTTTGAAAAGACTTGTTCGAGCATGACATTTGAAATATCCGACCCGGATTTAGATTTATTAGAGATTGAATATTTGATAAATAATCCGGGGGCAACGTTATTGGAGGGAAGAAGTCCATTTGAGGAAGAGTTCGAAGATTCTGATTCGATCTTAGAAAAGGAGCTAGCGGAATTTGAAAAGTTTAATCCATACATGAAGCATGAGACATCTGATCCGGATTTGGTTTTACTTGAACTTGAATATTTAATAAATAATCCAGGAGCGTCTTTATTGTTGGAAGAAAACTGTCACGGTATCTCTCACGACCCTTTTAATTTATTTTCTTTAACTTGTCGAGAAAAGGAAAATATTTTGCAGGAATATGAGGATATCGGAAATGAAAAGTCCTGGAGCGAGTTTAAGACGAACGAATTTAATGTGAGAATATATGATGACGTGTGCGAGTTCATAAAACGTAGAGATGACGGAGTACTATTTTCCGAGGCTCGAGAGTGGCACGATGCTTGGGTGAAGCGAAGGAAAATGCTTGATGTTGGAAAGGAAGCATTTATTTTTGGTGACCATGACAGATTTGAGTCGAGTGGACGAGTCGTGGGATATGGAAATCACGTGGGAAAGAAAGGCGAGAGAAATTTCGACCTTTACATGGAGACATAAGTCGGAGTATAACGAGTCAAGCTAACGACTCATTCGGAAAAAAATTAGCGCTTCTCAGGAGGCAACCCGGGTTTGTTTTTACTTTTTTTCGTAGTTAATTTTTCATTCATTTTTCTTGTTCTTTTTATTTCTTATTTCGAATAGATATTATTTAACAGTCTCTTTTGCAATTTCAGTTATTTAGGTACGAAGAAAACCAAAGAAAAACAAAAAAAATATATATAAAAAACGAAAAATAAAAAAGAGGGTCAGATTTTTGTAATTTTTGTAAAGTTATTGTTTACCATTTTCCTCTATTAGACTTTAAAAATAGTCTACTATTTTTACTATTTTTATTCCATCGTAATTTGTAATTTTTGTTTTTATTTTCTATTTTTCTTTTGTGTTTTTAATATTTGTTTTTAGTTTTTCTCTTTTAGTTTTTCTTTTAGATTTGAAGTAAGTTTGGTAACCGGTTTTGGGACTAGCATTCAGATCAGCAAAGCATTTTCACAAGAAATATTCGATATCTACAACCCGGGTCTTATTTTCTTCAATTCACTTTTGTATTGTTATATTTATTTTATTTTTGTAATTTCTCTTAGGTTTTGAGTCGTTAACACATTAGGGGCAATGTGTTACTTAAGTTTAGGGGGGTCATCGGGAAATTTCTTAGTTATATTTTTTGACCCTTAGCTTAGTTTCCATCGTGTTAGATTGTGTTATTTTGTACATTTTTAAGTAAAAAAAAAAATTGAAAAAAAAAAATATAACGTGTCTTGTCGGTAATACCTTAAACTTTAAGCATAACCAGACGCATTTAATACCCTACTCGAGAAAATAGTGAGATATTTGAGCCTTTGAAAGCATTCATTTTTAATGCTAATTTTTCGTTTCTTTGAGTGTGCCGATGGTGATGACTTTAGAACTTGACATTGTTATACATTTCGAGACCACATATGAGCAGTTGCATTAGGGTAACTTAGTGTGATTTGGTACAATGATAGGGGCAATTAGGATTAACCCATTTGTTAGCCATTTTCGTTTCTTTTATATATTTTCCGCCTAACCCTTGTAACACTTACTTTTAGTGTTAGAAACTCTAGTAAACCATTTTGCGCCTAAACCGTTTCGTTTCTTAAACACTACTATATAATTTGTACACTCGCCTTATTTTCGTTTCATTTTTTAGATTAAATCCGAACTTAAATTATGATTGCTATTATGTTTGAAGTGAAGTTTGGAAGTTAGTGAGGCATAAAAAAGTTATACTATTTGAGTCTTTGTATTATTTTTGTATTTGGAATAAAAGAAAAAAATAGAAAAATAGCCTTTTGAGCATGTGATCTTACCAAAGAAGATTATTATTGTAAGACATGTACTAGGCTAAACAAAAAGTGAGTTGAAACAAAAACAAAAACAAAAACAAAAAAAAATCGAAAAAACAAGAAAAACGAAAAAAAATATTAGTTGTAGAATTTAAAAGAGTTAGTGTATATTGAGTTTTGTACATTTGAAGTTGAAGAAGAAGTTTAGCAATTCGGTTCGTTAACGATTTTAAGAGTTCGGATTTAATCTAGGTTTTTGAATTTTTATTATTTACCCTTTTTACACTCCATTATATATTATTCACATGCCTATACCTGTATATTACAACCCGAGTAAAAGTCCCCGTTTAGTTGTACCTAGACTCTAGTGGTGGAGATTTGATTATTTATCAAACCTATGATAGAATATTCACCATGACTGAGCAGTTGAGCGATTCTACAGAATACGTTACACACCTTTTAGACTAGTTTGAGAGATTGTGTGATTTACTTCCTATAAAGGTCGTGAGATGTTTGGTCATGCAATTTAATTTGGCTTTGATAATTGTTTTGACACAGTTTTTGCTTGAGGGCAAGCAAAATGTTAAGCTTGGGGGATTTGATATCGCATATGTATATGTTTATTTCTATGCGATAATCGGTCATTTTTCGAAGTAAACATGATGGATAGGATAAGATTTTGCATTTAATTGTGTGGAAAAGTGTTTTTGTCCATTTTACAGGTTTACATGATCGGGAAGTGGAAATGGTGGAAGAAATGAGCTTAAAAGACGAAAAATAGTGATTTCTGACGAAGAGAACGTTGCAGTATCACCTCCACCGTTTTGATCATAACTTCTTCATACGATATCCGATTTAGGTGATTCAAATTGGAGAAGAAAGAAGAAAGAGAGAGATACACAACCAAAATTTCGAATATGGCAAGTTTGATGCACGGTGCGACGCACTGGAGGAGGGGTGCGACACACTCACGGGATTTTCAGCAATTGGAATTTGACTCGAACTCGATTTCCTCTTGATTTATCTCTATAAATACCAACCCAAACGACCAGGTTTCATCATCAATCATTCCACCACATATCTGGAGCTGGAGATCTCGTTTTGGAAGCTTGGAGATTAAGGAAAAGAGTTAGAGTTGGAGTACGATTACAATTCGGTCACGAAGACGATTCTCGACTTTCCTAGTTTGTTTCTTATTCTTTTATTCCAGATTTTCAGTATGTTTTCTACTACCTTATTTGTTGTTTTGAACTATAATATGAGTAGCTAAACTTAATTACGCTTGTTTGGTTAGGAGACTTTTGCTATGGTTTGATTTATGTTATTTGAATGACTTTCTTGATGTTGCATGTTTAATCGTTGATCCGTATTTACTTTAATCTTAATATTGCTTTGGTTTTTATACTCTTTTGTTTAATTGAATGTCTAGGTAGTCGAGAGGAATCTAGAACTAGGTTAAACAATTGAAAAGAAACAATCAATCGGTCTATAATTGATTAGAACTTTAGTAATTAGATTAAAACGAGTACGCTAGTTTATAATTACAAGAAATTGGATTAGAAAACTAGATAAACTATTCGAGAGGAAGTTTAATAGATTAAATCATCTACATCGGCTTAATTCTTAAAGCTTAATTATTTAGGACTAATATTGTATTCGAGAGGAACGGTATAGTTTGAGATAATTAAAGTTAACTAGGTATTCGAAAGGAACTTAGTCATATATTAGAAAAGTTAATAGAAAACATTCAACAACATTAATTAAATCAGATCATTAGTTAACTACCAAACAAGTGTCTTTTCCATCAACTAATTTTTAAAACAAATTCAATTCTTCGATCAACGTTTAATTAGCATAATTTAGTTTAAGCAAAGTGACAACTCGGTCACAAACCCCCAAAACAACTAGTATTATTAATTCGAAATATAAAAGCTAAATTAGTCCCTGCGAACGAAACTTTACTTACTCAAAACTATATTATATACGAATAGGTCCACTGCCTATAAATGTGTAATTAAGTCTAAAAGTAGGTCGAGTTTATTAAACTAGATTTTACACATCAAATACCAAGAAATATACTTACGTACTTCTCAAGATATTTTAATGGTGATTTAGAAGTGTTTAGGTGGCTTAAAATGGTGGTGGTGGTGGTGGTGGTGGTGGTGGTGGTGGTGGTGGTGTGTGTGTGTGTGTGTGTGTGTGTGTGTGTGTGTGTGTGTGTGTGTGTGTGTGTGTGTGTGTGTGTGTGTGTGTGTTTAAACCGAGAGTAGGGGAAGGGTTATGGTTTTTTGTGGTGACTCTGGGTGGTGGTGGTGGCGTCGGGTGGTGGTGACGGTGGGGTGGGGTGGGGTGGGGTGGTCGACCGGAAAATGGAGGGAGGGAGAGAAGTGTGTGTGTGTGTGTGTATGTTTTGCTTAGAGAGAAACGTATGTGTGTGTAAGGAAAAACTGTGTGAAATGAAAGTGAAATGGAGAGGGAAGGGGTAGTGGTTCAAGTGTATGAACTTGTGGGCTTTTGCTAGTTGGGCTAGTGAAAATGGAATAGTCTAAGTGTTTAAACAAGTTTTATGCAAAGTAACTAACCAAGTAGCCCTGATCGAGAATCGGTGGTCATGGGTGGTGGTCGGGAAGTGTTTCGCAAGTTTCTTGAGCGTAAAGTCACGATTCTAGAAAGTCTAAAGTTGATATACTAATGTTGAGAGTAAAGTGATTTGGTTCCCTAAGTGGAACGTTTGTAGGAAGTGTGACGAGAATGTGTATAAAACGTAAAAGTAGAATATAACTAAACGTATTTTTTATGAGAAATAAAATGTGTTAATAAAGTAATTTCGTAAACTTTTTATTACTACAAAAGTTACTAAAAATATTAAGGTTCACAAGTTGGAAAACGTAACACGTAAGCATATACTACAAAATACGAGTCGGGTCAAATAGTCAACTAATGACACGCAAGCATAGAAAGTTCAACAAAGTTACAAATAACAACCAATCAAAGACGGTCAAAGGGTTCGGTCAAACCTTGAATTTGACGGATATCACACAATGTTATATCGGTTTCTATATTATATTTGTCTTTTCCTTAATGAAGTTCTTCACGTATTCGCGAAAATAAACTAATTATTATTATTATTGATAAGAACCAGTTATCTTGTACCCGACATTAGTTTCATTAGTTATCCAACCCAGAAAACAGTTCGGAACATAACTAAAAGTACCAGACAGCACCATAACTGCAACACCAACAAACAGAATTGCCCCGCCAAGATACGGACAACCGCCATGGCTGCAACACCAGCTACTGCAACACCAACAAACAGGATTGCCCCGCCAAGATACGGACCACCGCCATGGCTGCAACACCAGCTTACCGGGTTGCCCAATAACACCATCAAACCCCCACCAGCAAAACCCTACACGAATATATAATTACTGCCCCGACGAAAAAAAGCGACACCAAAAAGTAAAATTAGGGTTCATACCGGCTTGCCCAATAACACCACCAAACACCCACCACCAAAACCCCATACAACTCCATAAACAAACAGCTGCTCTTTATAGTCATTCTAGGTCATTCCACTAAAATAGATAGTAAATAGTAAAATTAGGGCTTACAATAACGGCGGCGGCTGGACGAACGTCCACCGGTAGGCGATTCAGGTGGCGGAGAAATAAACACCGGTTGGAAATCCAAGAAGTCTAGTAGGTTGCAGAAAAACAACACACAAAAACGATACGTAGAAAAACACGCGTCAGGGAGTCGGAAAGAGAAAGACGCGTCACGGAGGCTGAGTAAGCAAACGAAAAGTAGGCCACAGTTAAACCCAACGAAAAGCAGGCCACAGTTAAACCCAAAAAACGCAAATAAAGAAGCCCAGCACCAGACCCAAAAACCCGAAATAACCTGGCCCAGGGCACGATTCCATAGAAAGTTGGCAAATTTAATCTAGAGTATAATCTCCAAAATAAGATATTGAACGAAATGCACAAAAATGTGCTTATAATTTCTCTCAAATTATTAATATTAATGTCATTATCATTCTTACGTGGAGAGTTATCGAAAGAGCTATAATTTTATAAAAGTTATAAAATCATTTCAAGCCTTATTTTATGATGTACAAGAGGAAAGTCTCTTACACAAGTCATATAGTCTGCTACTAATTCACTGTTTAAATTTTGACATTGTATATTTGAGTATTGCACCTTATTATTTTGTTATACAACTTTACGTTTTGTAGTCATTATTCATCGAAAAGACTTTCACACTTGGTATGGAATTCCTCAACGACCATTGGTTGTGTGGTCGTGTCTCTTGTATCTTTTCAATTCTTATGATGGATTTAACACGCGTCTTGTCATATATATTTTATGATCTTATATAGAAAAAAATATGAGTTATTATATAAATCGTTCCTATATTTAATCAGATTTTAGTTTTTGTTCCGGACCTTCTAAATAATGTAAGCATATGAATTTTTTTTATATGGAGATATACAGTTCAAGCAAATATAAAGTGTATAATTTTTATATAAACCGTCTTTGTCGTTAATGACATATGCACAAAACGAGTCTCACATTAAATGTACTTTCATTTTCAGAAAGATAAAAATAAAAATTATAATCTGACCAAACCATACAACAAATTATAAACACATGTGACATATCTCTAGTGGAGAAATGGAAAATTTTATATATGCCATCCAGATTCTTCAAAATATTATATTATCCAACTATGAAATATTATATATATCACTATTACACTTGAAAAATAATATATATATACCAGAATAATTAATTTTATCTTTAAAAATTCATTATAACGTTCAACAATTATTATCAAATTAAAAAAATTATAATTATACCTATATTTAATGATATCACAAATAAATTTATTCTATTTTCTTTTTCTTCTCATGCTCATTCTCGATTTCATTGATTTCTTTCTCTCTTGTGTCAGAACATAACGTACTTTCGTCAAATGTTTATTTTATATAACATACTTTTTTTTTATTTAAGTAGGTACCTTAACTCCTTGAAACTTTTAAAATGAATAACGTACTTATTCTAATAATGATTTTCAGATCTATTTTGACCGGCAACCTGTTGGCTTCCGGTTACCCAAGTTACTTGACCCGTTTTCAGTTTATAACCCGTTTTCAGTTTTATAACCCGTTTTCAGTTTATAAAACCCATATCCATCTTCCTTGTAAAAACCCCAAATCGTTTTCCTTACCACCAAATCCATGTACCGTTCAAGTGGAAGTCGTTGTAAATGTAATGTTTATGCAAAATTGGTTACGGCTTGGACTGTAAACAACCCTGGGAGAAGATTCTAAGGCTGCCCTAATTATTTGGTAAGTTTTTTTGTATTTTGCCCTAATTATTTTTTTATTATTTTGCCCTAATTATACCATAATTGATATAACTAGGATCCTAGTAGATCTTGTAACTTCTTCAAGTGGGTTGATGATGAACTCCCTAGTCAGTGGTATCAAAGTAGGATGTTTAATTTGTACCAAAAAGTGAAGAATCAAGAGGTGGAGATGAATGTCTACAAAAATGATTACTTCAAATGTTGTGCTGACCTTGAAAGTCAAAAGAAGGTGGTAGAGAAATATAAGTCAACTATGGTTATGTTATACAAGATTGTTATGTTGTGTCTGTGTCTCATCTGTTTCATGTTCTACAAGTATGTTATTTAGTGTACTTCCAGGATTGTCTTTTGTTGTACATGTATTGGCGAAAGTTATGACTTTGTTTAATGAAAACGGAATTATGCATTGTCTTTAAACTGTTGTTTATACCCATATATGCTACAAATCACAAAGATCCAATTAACAAAAGAACCGAAGGGAAGTAACAATAAGCACACCAAAAGAGCCAAGAAACATGTATTGGCATTAACAATACTGCCATAAGCATTTACAAAAGGGAAGTAACCCAAATTTAATACTTCATGCTTACATTAACCAAAAGAACCAAAAGATAACTTTGCAAGTTTAAGAGCTAATAAGCTATACCAAAAGAGCCAAGAAACATGTATTGGCGAAAGTTTTAGTTTACACAAAAGAGCTAATAAGCACTATTAAGCTAATCAACTTCAATATGATTGTCCTCGGAATCTCCAGGACCAGGAGACACTGGACCAACTAACTTTTGTTTTAAAATCCTTTCAGACGGCCTCCTTCTCTTAAGCCAAGTGTTTTTTTACGTCGAGGTGTCTCTGGACTTGGTTGTGGTTGTGACCCTGTTGTAAACACCTGGGTTTGCTCCTCACCATCATTCTACATTCAAAGAGTCAAACAGATTAAACAAACATTCAATACTAAAACAAACATAAAAAAACAAGCATTCTTACCCTTTCATCAGTTCTTGTTGGGCCTGTTGGGCCTGTTGAGCCTGTTGGGCCTGCTGGGCTTACTGGGCTTCTATTAACAACTGCACTCTTAGTCCAAACAGCCCTTATAGGACTTGTGTTTATGTCATGATCAAAGCTTCTTTCATCTTCATCTTGTAGCAAATAATCTCTAAAGAAACCACCTCCAGTTCTTCCTCCCCTTCCTCTTCCTTGCACACCACCTCCGGTTCTTCATCCCCTCCCTCTACCTTGCACACCAGCTGCACCTCTTCCTCCCCTCCCTCTACCTTGCACACCAGCTGCACCTCTTCCTCCCCTTACACCAGCTGCACCTCTTCCTCCCCTTCCTCTACCTTGCACACCAGCTGCAGCTGCACCTCTACCTCTACCTCTTGTGACAGGGTTCTTTGACCTCCTCCTCCTACCACTTGAGGGTTCTGCAACATCCTCATTCACCACCTCTGTTTGACCTACATAAATTAACAATTATACTCATGAACAGTTATGATAATGTTAATGAAATTTACCTTCAGTTGGTTGTGGTTGTGCTGTCTGATCTTTGCAAGTTTTTATGTTGTGACCAGCTCCTTTGCAGCCTTTGCAGTGCATGACTCTACCTACACGACTTACCCTATTCCTGTTCTCATTACCACCCTCTTCAACATCCCTTCTTCGTTTATGTTTGGGTCTACCTGATCTCCTTCTAGCAATAGGGGGCAATGGTTTAATCCTATCAACTACAGGCCATTGTGTAATACCATTAAGTGGTTGGATGGAATGACTATATGCAACAAAAAACATTGGTTTTTTGTACCATTTACCAACAAAATCATCTGGATCTTTGTGTAACATGTAAATAGCAGCAACACCATGTTCACAAGGTATATCACTCAACTGCCATTGCCTACAACTACATGTTTTTTTATCAACATCAACTTTAAATCCCTCAAACCCATTTGTGACTTCAAACTTGGAATCAACACAGTGAAAACATCTTCAATCTCTGCATATTGTAAATACATATGCATCAAACAATTTTTAAATATAGTTGCATAATAATAGATCATACCTGTGTTTGTCCTTGATTATTTCAAACTTCTTCCTTATGTTGGGACAGATTTGATCATCCCATTTTGCATGTTTATCTCTCATACTTTGCATCCTTACCATCAGGTAGTGCCTAATATCCTCTAGCATGTTAATGATGGGCTTCTTCCTTGCATCCACAATGACTGAGTTGAAGCATTCATTAATGCCATTTTCCACAGCATCACAAGCCACATCAGTGTCAAAGTATGCCCTGCTCCATATTTTTGGGTCTCTCTCAGTTAGGTGTTTGAATGCATCAACACTTAAATTCTTTATCTCAGTCATGACAAGTGTAAAGAGGCCTGGATAAGTGGATTTTGCAGCCTTCCAAAACAGATTCCTTAAAAGCAAACCTAAGACAAAATTAAACATATTAGTGGTGTTCATAAAGACAATTTACATACATATTTTTGGGTATAAACAACATTACCTGTAAATTTCTTTCTGAAATTAGCATATATATGCCTGGCACATTGCCTGTGATGAGCTAAAGGGATCACTTCTTTTGCTGCTTCAATTATTCCTTTATGTTGATCTGACATGATTGCAAGGCCACTACCATTTCCTAAATCCAAGTCATTAACCAAACACTCCAAAAACCACTTCCAGATTTCTTTGTTTTCTGTGTCTACAACAGCCCAAGCAATGGGGTACATTTGATTATTACCATCTCTCCCAATAGCAGATAGTAACTGACCCTTGCAAATTGTCTTTAGAAAACAGCCATCAATACCTATAATCTTCCTACACCCTTCTAACCAGCCCTGCTTTACTTCTTTAAAACAAACATAAAAGCTTTGGAAGTAGTTTTTTCCATCAGCCATTGGTTCACTACTTAACAAACATGTACTTCCTGGATTTGATGTAATGATCTCCTCAGCATAATTCCACAACTTACCATAATGATCTTGTAAACATGTTTCAAACTGTTCTAATGCTTTCTGTTTACCCCTTCTAGCTTGGCCAATTGAAACCTTACACTTGTATTTCTTTAGAATTGCTTCTTGTAAATCCTTAACTTTCATATTTGGATTGGTCATAATTTTCTTGGCAAAGGTCCTAGCTATCCAGTTGCAAGTGACTAGACTACCAAATTCATAACTTCTAGAACAACAATGCTTATCATTTAAACTCTTGATTTGAAAAGTTTTCTCTTTTTGCATCCATGATGCCCACAATCTGAATGAGCAATCAGGTTTACCATCCTTACTTCTACTACATTTCACTAACAGCCTCCTATAGTCATTAAGTTTATAGTACAGTTTAAAACCATTTGCAAGTGCATAAAAAACCAAACATCTCTTCAGTTGATCTGGACTTTCAAACCTTTCTCCTAAGTGTGGTCTCATTAACTTCCATTTGGTATTTGGATTATGAACAGGACAATCACCCAACCTATCACTAAACTTATCATTAGCTTGTTGTGAAATTTTAGCTTCAACATAATGTTCTCTTTGCAATCCCTCATATACTTTAGTCAAGAAGGTATCATCAAAAATAGGCTTATTGACTTTCTTTTCAGTACTAGGAGGGGCATTCTTAATTGTTCTAACCTCAACAATCTCATCCTCTCTCTCAGATAGGTGGTCTAATGATGCTGTGTCATCTTCATCAGAACTGTACATAAAGTACTCATCACAATCACTAATATAATCATCCTCATAATCACTATCATGTTCAACATATTCACTGTCACCAGCAGCCCTTAAAATCTCACTTAGATCAACATCAGAATGGGCCAAATAAATATCTATTTTCCTGTCATTACCAAGAGCAAGTTGTCTACACCTAGTCATGTCCCTTACACATTTCAAAACCTTAAGCCCATTTTCTATTGTTTTACCAGGTTCTAGGGAAAAAAACAGCTTTGATAATAGAATTAAATGTTGATTCCAGAAAACTTACAAAGTGAGTGTAATCCATCGAAACCATGTCAATGTGTTCTAAGACACTAACCATTCCAAATTCATATCCCAAAGGATTAATTATGAAGTAACCTCCACGATGTAAATTTATTGTTATTGTAGCAGGTTCAGAAGACGATGCCATCTGAAACCACAGAACAAAAAAAAAGATAAATTTAGGTCTAAAAAAAAGAATTAGGGTTATGAAATTAGGAGAAACTTACCTTATTACGCGATTTAGGGTTTTGATTACTTCATCGGGTTGAATGTCTGGCGATTTAGGGTTTTGATTTTTTCGCGATTAAGGGTTTTCAATTGGGGTTTTTTTTTTTTTTTGAATGAGGGAGAAGGTGTGGTAAGGTGGGGTAGCATGACGTCAGCGTAATTAACCGGTTAAAGTAATTAGGTGTTTAATTAAACGGTTTAGTGAGTTAAGGTACCTACTTAAACAGAAAAAAAAGTAAATAACACAAAATAAACATTTCGCGAAAGTACGTTATATTCTGACACAATTAACCCAATAAAAAAGTATACGAACCATCAACAAATATATTAAAATCATTTGATTTTTCTCTCATATAACCTTCCCCAAATTGAATTTCAGTTATTTTTAATTTTGTTAGGTTAGTAATTATGGCATGTGCGTAGTGTTTAATTCGAATTACACATTCAGTTTTAATTCAATTTGATTTTATGTAATTGAAGTTTTTGTTCATAAATAAGTCACACTACAATATAAACCCTAGGATTATTAAACACATATTAAAATAGATATAATAATATCTTATTTAAAAAAGATATATAAATATACCAACTTGGTCAATCTTTGTTTACACTAAAAATTATGATTTTTTTTCCGTCCCTTTCGGTTGATGTTTATTGAAAAGGAAAAATAGTACGAAAATTATAAATAAAAAGAGTATATAAGGTCAACTCATAAGTTATTAATAATTATTAGGGGTTTTAAAGATTAAATTATGTACTTGGGCATATATGATATTTTTCAAGTGTAATAATAGTACATATGATATTTCAAAATTTAATCGAATAAATATAATATTTTGAAGATTATAGAGCTCATGGCATGTATGAAATTTTCTCATTAATTAAAAATAATATCTAAATAAGTTTAGTGGACCACAAGCTTAAGCTTGAGCTTAAGTTTTAGTTTAAGTTCAAGTTTAAGTTTAGTATTATGCCAAACCAATCGATATGAGGGAAGTTAATCAGTAATGTTTCAACCGTTTAAACATTGCAGAGGTTAATGTAAAACGATTAAAATGATATAATACAAGTTGTTAGCATGTGAAATTGTGTGCACAGAGTGCCTTAGTTGGGTCGCACAACCAAAAAGCGAGTATTCCAAAGGCGGGCGCTCATATGAAATTTTATACTTCAAACGCAAGTCAATTATACGTTTATAGCCAATCAGGTTCTGCCTGGTTGGTAAGGGGTTTTCCTGGTGAAGGAGAGGTCTCGAGTTCGAGCCTCTCCAGAGAGTTTCCTCTTTTGTGGGCATTGGGGTGGCTGGTAATGGTGGCACGATGATACTCTATTACTGGCCCGCAGGAGTTGCCGTTTCAAAAAAAAAAACTATACATTTATACTTGTAAATCAAAGAACAGACAACCAAGTGAAAAAAGGCGCAAAACGTCCATTATAAATAATATCGATATAATATACAAGTACGCTCTAAATAAAAGAAAATAATGGCCCATGCAGGTCTCGAACCTGCGACCTTCGCGTTATTAGCACGACGCTCTAACCAGCTGAGCTAATAGGCCATGTTGTTTACAAAAACGAATCTAAGTAGAAAATCCAACTTAGGGTTTCCCATTTTTATCCACCATTGTTGAAGCTCAGCACAAATTCTAAAAGTGTAAAAATGGTGAAATCAAGGGCAACGAAAAATGATGCACAAGCTCTTTTTCAATCACTACATTCTGCTACACCTACTAATCTAAACACCGCTGCATAGATAAAGAAAGATCGTTAGAGGCTGAGGCCGTGCTCCGACGATCAAGTCAATATTGATCTTTTATAGATAAGAAGGCTTATGAGAAAAAACTATAATTATCATGTATAGCAATAGTAAAGATATGAGAGAAAGAGATAGTTATATGCTTGTATATATAGGCAACCAAATGTAAGATAAGAAGAAATGTATATATGCAAATGGGCAAGTGGCCATACCACTTGTCACAGAATTACTTGAGCTTCAATCCGTTGGAGTTGTAACCAACCTCATATTTGCTTCTATGTATTAGACCTCACCTAGTCCGTAATATGATGTGGGTTTTGACTAGTTAACCCTTTTCTATTATAAAATATGGGTAACCCGATCAAGCCCCCAAGTTCATGTAGCCGAGTTATAAATATAGTTTGTATGAATAATATATGAACTGTGTATATAAAACTTGTATCTGTTTGTGCAGCATCGAAGTAGTTAAACGTCCCAAAAGTAAATAGAGTGGGGAGTGATCATGAGGCGAGTAAGCCAATGCTTATATTATAGGGCAAACCAATGTTTGTAGAGGATATTTTGACCGGCTTGGATCTAGTTTTGCAACTTTTATCACTTCGTGCTATTAACTTTTAGGGTTCACTCATGATAGAATATAAACAAATGTAATCAAAAAGTGAACTCTTCTTCCGTAAGGATTATCATCCAAGAGATGATTACAAGCAATTTCTCTATCAATACCGACCTCATAAACAGTAGGCTAGTTCTCAAGCCTGAAATTAGGAAATTGATTCAGAATGGCATCATTCTCTCAAGTGTGGTCATTGATACATAGATACTTACTTTCATTCGAGTAATAAGGAATAGGGATCGTTTTCATAGCCCCATACAATGGGATCCGCCGGTACTTGTGGCTTTCGGGGTACAAGAAAAGGTACTCTATTTTCTGCTACCGCGAACTTTATGCAATCGATCGGATTGTATAGATATCACATGGCTCCTAAGTGATAAAAGAAAGTCGAACTCCTCTTCTTTCTTTTTTGATTACCTTCCTCGTGTAAGTCGTATAGTCAATAAACATCCTCCACCCCCACCCCATACACACACACATGAATTAGTAGGCTAGAGTATGCAGTTTGACTTACTAGATAGGTCCTAGTATCTAAAATCACTTGTACTTGTCCAATGATCTTGCCTGCACGCAAATGAGAATTGTAATTCGGACAAACAAAAATAGGGTTTTCTCCCTCGTATAAGTTAATAGTGTGTTCGATTTCCTAAACATGTCCATATGGTGACTTGAACAAGGAGGTGGGATAAAGTGTGATACAGTTGGAAGACTTATTATTATGCTGGTGTCTTTCATTACTTTTGGTTTTTGCATGAGTCGAAGGACCGTTATGGTCTTTCGTTATTGTGTAAGGATGTTTTATGTACTTGTTTTTTGGTGATTAAACTATAATAACCTGACCGTATTCTTCTGTGAGATCATCCAGAAAAACGGTTCTTTTCATCTTCTTAGCATTCTTCTTTAACCTTATCAAGGGTATCAGAGCCGTTCCGATCTCTCGTCGGAATTCGCTCGGTACAATGACCACACGAAACCAAGAAATTGATAATACCCTGAAATCACACGATAAAGCAATCACAGAAATCCAAGCAATGTTGTCAGCACTCTCGACTCAGCAAGAGGCAATCTTGAAGGCTGTTACTGAGAATATGGGTTCTAGTAGCGGTGAAGGGGGTGGCTCCGGGTCAGTTTTTAACACCAATGGGGTAAATAACAATAACAGATCCATGCGAATTGGCAAGATAGATTTTCCCAAGTTTTCAGGTGATGATGTGGAAGGATGGATTTATCGTTGTGAACACTTTTTTGCAATGGATGAGACTCCCGAAGCAATGAAACTCTGTTATGTCGTGGTTCACTTGGAAGGAGACGCGCTCCAATGGCACCGGGCTTACTTGCGTACTCATAATGCCACTGTGGCAGAGATACCATGGGAAGAATATTTAAGATCAATTTCGGCTCGTTTTTCTAATGCTATGTTTGAGGACCCGTTGGAGGAATTGGCCTCTCTCAACCAAACAGGTACTCTACATGACCTCAATACAGCGTTTGATGCTTTGTTGAATAAGGTGAATCTTACGGAATCACAAGCCATTAGCCTTTACCTCAAGGCCTTGAGTCCGGATATTAGGGGAACGGTTAAGATGTTTAGGCCGCGCACCTTACATGAGGCTTATGGATTAGCTAAGACCCAAGCTCTAAACAATGGAAATTTGGAGGAAAAGATTAATAAAGGGAGGGGAAAATCAGGAAACACAAGAAACTATAGCAATTTCACGATTACACCTCCAGTAAATGCTTCAAAATTACCCCTTTTACCTACTCCTAGCCCAGCCAAGACAACATTTACTAAACCTAACGGAGGACCGCGTCGTCTCACATCTAAGGAATTAGAATATAAGCGCGCAAAGGGAGAGTGTTTTTGGTGCACGGAGAAGTTCGTACCGGGACATAAGTGTCCCCGAAATCGAAACCAAGTCTATGTTATCGAGATAGAAGATGAGGAAGAGGAGGAAACGGAGGAAATAGGAGCTGAAACGGAAGAGAAAGAACACCAGATTTCGATACATGCATTGACGGGTCTTCCCTCATACTCAACTATGCTGGTACAAGGATCCATGGGTAATCGTCAGCTCCATATTCTTATCGATTCGGGTTCGACTCATAATTTTTTGGATTGTCGATTAGCAAAGAGATTTCAATGTGAAGTTAGGGAAATCGCACCCATTAATGTGAGGATTGCGAACGGAAATAAGCTCAGTTGTATGCAAAGGTGTCCGGGTTTCCAATGGTCGATGCAAGGTAATTGGTTCACCACAGAAGTTCTTTTATTAGAATTAGAAATCTATGATATGATACTTGGAGTGCAATGGTTACTTCCGTTAAATGACATACTTTGGAATTTCCAAAAAATGACTATGAAATTTGAGGTGGAGGGGAAACAATATGAGCTAAAAGGGTTACAAAATAATACTGTATCTGTTTGTTCAGCAGAGAAAGTAGAAGAGTTGTTAGGCAAGCATTCCAAGGGAGGGCACTTACAATTATTTAACATACAATTGGCAAATGGGAATATGGTCCAAAATTACCAACCTAGGGTAAGCTCCAATTCTGATCAGGCGCAACTTGAACATCCCTGGTATGAACTAACCCAAACTTATTCAGAGGTGTTTCAAACTCCAAAAGGGCTGCCTCCAACCCGTCCTTTCGATCACCGAATTTTCCTCAAAGAAGGGACATTACCTATTAGCCAACGGCCCTATAGGTACCCTCCCATTCAAAAAGACGTGATAGAAAAGACGACACGAGAATTGTTAGAATCTGGGGTCATTCGCAATAGCCGAAGCTCGTTTGCAGCACCGGTTGTTTTGGTAAAGAAAAAAGATGGACAATGGCGAATGTGTATGGATTACCGTAGATTGAATGAAGCTACCATCAAAGACAAATTTCCCATTCCGCTTATCGAAGAGTTGTTAGATGAGTTGGGTGGATCGTCATTTTTCTCTAAATTGGATTTACGTTCGGGTTACCATCAGGTACGTATGGCGGAGGAGGATGTTCATAAAACGGCATTTCGGACTCACGAGGGTCATTATGAATTCTTGGTTATGTCGTTCGGTCTTACAAATGCCCCGGCTACATTCCAAGCTCTCATGAATCATGTGTTCAAGGACATGCTACGGAGAGGAGTTCTTGTATTTTTTGACGACATACTCGTTTATAGCCGAAGTAAAGATGATCATATCCAACACTTGAATCGTGTCCTAACTATAATGAAGAAGAATAATCTGTTTGCTAAGGAATCTAAGTGTGCGTTTGGGGGGCGAAGTGTAGAATATTTGGGACATATTATATCAGAGGAAGGGGTTAAAACCGACCCAAAGAAAATAGAGGTCGTGCAACAGTGGCCAGTTCCGAAAACTATCAAACAGTTGAGGGGTTTTTTGGGGATAGCCGGCTATTATCGTCGTTTTATAAGGTTTTATGGAATGATAGCAAAACCACTCACTGATTTGCTGAAGAAAAACGCTTTTAAATGGAGCGAAGAAGCACAAACGGCTTTTGACAAACTCAAGGAGGCCCTCACGTCTGCCCCCGTCTTAGTATTGCCTGATCCCACTAAGCAGTTCATCCTCGAGACAGATGCCTCAGCGGGAGGTTTAGGCGCAGTTTTGATGCAGGAGCGTCATCCCGTTTCGTTTTTTAGTCGAGCCATTTCACCAAGACAAAGCGCAATGTCAGTATATGAAAAAGAATTACTTGAAATTATGATGGCAGTAAAGCAGTGGTACTACTACCTTATTACGAATCCGTTTATTATACGCACGGATCAACGAAGTCTCAAACACCTTTTGATGCAAAAGGTAACAACACCGTTGCAACACAAGTGGTTGGCGAAGCTCATGGGATACAACTACGTGATCGAGTATAAAAAAGGGAGGGAAAATGTTGTCGCAGACGCCTTATCACGAGTTCAAGGTACCACATTATTTACTACAGCCATTTCCCACATTGAACCTTTGCTTCTTGATAAAATTATAGAAAGTCAACACAAAGATGTGGAGGTCCAACATGTAATACAGAAGTTAAAAAATTGTGAAATTTTACCACGGTTCAAGTGGAATGGAAGGTGGCTAGTTAAAGAAAATCGCATGGTGGTTGGGGGAAGTGCGGAATTACGAGATGAAATAGTCAAATTATGCCATGAATCACCTATGGGAGGCCATTCGGGGGTAAACACGACGATTCAAATGGTAAAGGGTTTGTTCTTCTGGAGGGGAATAACGAAGGTGGTTCGAAGAATAATAAGATCTTGTGATGTATGTAAGCGTGCTAAACATGAAAATGTGGCGTCACCAGGTTTATTACAACCATTACCGATACCCAATGGCATTTTTTCTGATATTTCCATGGACTTTATTGGAGGATTGCCCAAGGTTAAAGGCAAAGATACGATTTTTGTGGTAGTAGATCGTTTTACCAAGTATGCGCACTTTGTTTTATTGGGTCATCCGTTCTCGGCCAAAGATGTAGCTCAAGTGTTCATTGACAACATTTACAAGCTTCATGGGTGTCCCAATTCGATTATTTCTGACCGCGACCCGATATTCTTGAGCTCATTTTGGTCGGAATTTCTAAATCTTCAAGGGGTATCAGCCAAGTTGTCTACCGCGTATCACCCGCAAACGGACGTACAAACGGAAGTGGTTAATAGGTGTTTGGAAGGTTATTTGAGGTGTATGGTGATGGAACGACCTCTCACTTGGACTAAATGGTTATCCTTAGCAGAATGGTGGTACAACACTTCGTTTCATTCGTCTTTGGGTCAGACTCCTTTTGAAGCTTTATACGGGTATCGTCCTCCCTTACACATTCCATATATACCAAGAGATGTGGCTGATCAGGATGTAGATGAATTGATGCGAGACAGAGAAGCGGCTATTAAAGTTTTAAGGCAGTCATTGCTTAAGGCGCAAAATCGTATGAAACAGCAAGCGGATAAACACAGAACGGAAAGAGTTTTTGAACCAGGATCATGGGTGTATTTAAAATTACAACCTTATATGCAAAACTCGCTAAGGGTTCATAAGCATTCGAAGCTCACTCCGAAGTACTTTGGACCGTTCCTTATTGTAGAGAAGGTCGGAGCTGTCGCATATAGGCTGGATTTGCCAAGCGATGCCTTGATTCACCCGGTTTTTCATGTGTCGTTACTTAAAGAGGCGGATGGCTCACCTACAAAGATTATTCCAATTCCAGAAGAAGCTCGATTCCGTCTCCGCCCAAGCGCTATTCTGGATCGGAAGTTAGTCAAAAGGAGGAACCGGGCAGCTATGAAAGTTTTGGTGCAGTGGAAGGATCAATCGGAACAGGACGCTACATGGGAATTCTTGGATGAGCTGCAATTACGCTTCCCAGATTTCTCTGAACTCGTTTCTTGTGGTCAAGAAATTGCTTAAGGAGGGAGTATTGATACAGTTGGAAGACTTATTATTATGCTGGTGTCTTTCATTACTTTTGGTTTTTGCATGAGTCGAAGGACCGTTATGGTCTTTCGTTATTGTGTAAGGATGTTTTATGTACTTGTTTTTTGGTGATTAAGCTATAATAACCTGACCGTATTCTTCTGTGAGACCATCCAGAAAAACGGTTCTTTTCATCTTCTTAGCATTCTTCTTTAACCTTATCAAAGTGTGTTATCCAACTGCGTTTGTTAAGTAGAACTATAGAAGTTAGAATTGGACAAACTTTTGTTTGAATGTTAATTGCACTAGTGTTCCTTGGTTCCAAAAACGATTTGTTTGAGCATAACATCCCCAAAGTGCCCAACCTAGCTATATCCAAAATCATATGAAGTGGTCCCCATTCGTAAAGTACTGGGGCACTCCCTCTCAAAGTCAAGCTTATCTTCTGTTTCAACATTACAAATTTCACCATCGTCGCCTAATTTGTCTCCTTCAACGAGTAACTGAACTCTGAGGTGTCCATGAAATGGATGCCTAGTGGTACCTCATAAATTAATGTTAACTAAAAAGTGCTTTTTACTATGTTAACAGATTTTTAGGAAATACGTATTTCGTGTCGAAAAAACCCGAAATCGGAAAAAAAAAAAAAAAGAAACAGGAACCGGTCAAACCTGGGTTTGACCAAGAACCGTCGGGTTCTAACCGGTTCCAGTATATCCGTTGCAGACCGGGTAATAACCGGGTTTTTTGGAACCCGGTTTTGCATGTTACCGTTTTTTGGGGACTTTTTTTGATTTTTTGTGACCGTTTGGGAGCGAGATATTGGGTGTTTGTTTTTTTTACCATTTTGTCATTCGAAATTTACTATAAGTATGTAAGTTGAGTATGGGGTTAATCACACAATTCTATCTCAAAACACTCTCAAAACTCTAAAAACGCAAAAAAAAAAAAAAAAATACGTTCTAAAAACGTTAGAAAAATCTCGAAAAATCATCAACAATCAAATGGAAACTCAAAGCTCTACCGCTTCCACCGGTTTCGGTTCCTCAAGCGAAAGAACGATTGTAGCCTTTCTCGAAACAACCCAAAACCGAGCCGTTTGGTGTCATTTTCGTTTGGTGAAATTGTCGGATGGCGAAAAGATGGCGCATTGTAATCATTGCGGCAATTTTTTGAAAAGTGATTTCAACTCGACGTTGAAGCATCACATCGAGATGCATTGCAAAGTACTCAATAAAGCTCCGGAAGCGGGTCAATCATCGATGGGTCAAGACGGGACTAAGTTTGTATATTTGGTGGAGCAGATGCGTCAAGAGTTTGCGGGTTATGTGATTCAATCCGACTTACCATTCAATCACTTCGACAACCCTCGATTCACCGGGGTGGTTCAAAGGTGTCTTCAACCGCGATATACTCACGTAAGTCGTAATACTCTTAGAAGTGATTGTTTGAAAATATGGAAATTAAAAAGTAAAAACAATGGTAATAAAAGGTTTTGAAACGTTAAATACAAATGTAAATTTAACAACCGATATTTGGTCGGCTCCTCATGGTTTGCCCAATTCATACCTTTGTGTTACCGCACATTGGTGTGATCACGAATCGTGACAAATGATGAAGAGGGTTATTGCTTTTGACCAATTTCCTTATCCACACACGGGTCAAAACTTAAGTTATATGTTACGGGATGTTTTACAAAGGTATAAATTGGAAGAAAAAGTGTTTTCAATTGCATTTGATAATGCGAGTAATAATACAGACGTGGTGGGTAAACTAAAACTAAAATACAAACCACCAATGAATGGTGACTTTTATCATAGTCGATGCATTGCACATATTATAAATTTGATTGTGCAAGTCGGACTAGAAGTCACCGAAGTAAAAAACGCCATAAGCTCTTATAAACAAATGTCAGCCGATATATTTTCAAATCACAAAAGTAGATACAAGGGATATATGAAAGTGTGTAAGGAAACGAATTCCATCTTTTTGGCCCTTAATTAGGATGTTCCCACAAGATGAAATTTGACTTACAATATGCTTGTATATGGTTTACGCCAACAAGGTACTTTAACCTATTATCATGCCGAGTTAGTGGGTAAATATCGGGTTACACCATTTCCGCTTGAAAATTGGGATATTATCCAAAAACTAAGCCAATTGCTCAACTTTTTTAAAACCACAACAACTTTATTATCGGATGTTTATTATCCCACTAGTCATTTAGTCCTTAAATAAATTGGTTTTATGGTTACTAAGTTGGACGATTTCGAATGTCAAGGTGAATTGTATATTGAACTCGTAACGCCCATGAAAGCAAAAATGAGAAAATATTTTGCTACATTGTCACCTTTAATTACCGTTTCTGCCGCATTAAACCCGTGTTTGAACAAATTGGGGTGGAACATCTAACGCGAAAAATCTTTACAAAATTGGATATCGTTATTGACCCATTATATGTCGATAACGCCATAGCCAAATATGATAAATCTTTTAAAGGGTTATTTGGGGTTTATTTTAAAACAAGTATAAAACCCCATCAAATGTTGCTGAATCAACTTCTTCTATGGCGTCGACCTATGAAACCTATACTAGCACGGACCCGGAAATTGACTTGTTTATCAATTTTAAACGAGAAACACTTAAACGTGCTAAGGGTGATGGGGATGACCAAACAAATACCGAATACGATAGGTATACGGGAACCGATTTTTTAGCCATTATGGGAGTTGAAGAATTCTCCAACTTTGAGGTTTTGGCTTGGTGGAGAGCACAGAAATCTCAATTTCCCGTTCTAGCCGCCATGGCCAAAGATCTACTAACCGTCCAAGCTTCTTCGGTAGCTTCGGAATCCGCTTTTTCTCTTAGTGGTAGGGTATTATCTTTACGAAGAACAAGACTCACACCGCGACATTGGAGATGTGCATTTGCTTGGAGGAATACTTAGACGCGGCCAAACGTACACAAGACCTCCAAAATGTTGAAGGCAAAGTACTTGATATCGAGGTGGAATAAGGAGTTGCAATATCACTTTCCGATAAAGAAATCGCTATCGATGAAGCTTCCCGAGCATCTAGCTCCGAAGATGAACCCGTTGAAGATGACTTTATTGAAGTAGACGAAGATTAAGAATGAAGAAATCAATTTCAAAATTCCAATGTTATTAGTTATATTTCATATTAAAAATAGTACTTTTTCGAACATTTTTATTCTAATTATCGTAATATTAAGGTTATGAAGATGTATTTCAAGTTTTTTTTTAGTAGAAGACAACGTTTAGGTATGATGTGTTACAAGTTTGTTTAATAAAAGTTGAAGTTTAACGTGTTTTTTCAACTTACGCTTTTTTTTCTAGTGTTATTAGTTACATTTCATATAAAAAATAGTACTTTTTCGAACATTTTGCTTAATAATTATCGGAATATTAAGCTTTCAAGATGTTTTTTAAACGTTTTTAGTAGAATAAAACGTTTATGTATGATGTGTGTCAAGATTGTTTAAAAAAAATCGAATTTTAACGTATTTTTGCAAGTTACGTTTTTTTTATTTTATTAAATGTCAGAACCGGTTTTTAACCGGGTTTTCTACCCGAACCGGTATGGACCCGACCCCAAACCGGGTTTACCCCACAAACAACCAAAACCGGTTAGAACCCGACCCAGTTTTGACCAAACCTGTTTGAAAGATTTTGACCAAACCCGGTTCGGGTTTTAGTCGAACTCGAATTTTACACCACTACCTTTGACCAACTAGTGCACATGACAAAATACCTACGGCTACACCTGCTAACTGATCGAGAACCCTTATTTTATAAAGTAGAAAAGATGAATAAACAAAGAAACGTTATCATTCTCTTTTAATCTGAATTTAGTAATCTTAAATTAAAGTAAACTCGTTTGAGGGATTTCACATGTTTTGGTTATTTACAGGTGGGTTACCTGGCCATTGTTGGTTCCTTTCCGTTCAACTCCGTCCTTGCTGGTAAGCTTATGCATATTCAACATTACGCATGCACACGTTTCGATTAGTATTTCAATGTCTAGAGATAATAACCCTTTTTGTTTTGCTCCAGTTTGTCTTCGTATCCAAGTAAACAAAGAAAACAAGGAATTTAAGGTATGTTTGACTCTAAACCAGTTCCCAGTGGGACTAGCTTTGGTTGAGAACCATATTGTATTATTTGTTAGCTATTATTTTCGGAGTTTGTATCCCTAATCTCAAGCGTCGGAATCTTAAAATTTCTTTTTGGATGTCCATGTTTCTTATTGATGGCAAAATGGAAATATGAGTGTGTTGGTAAACGAGGATCCGAACGGGGAATGCGAGTTCGGGTGGTGACATGAAGATTAAGGCGATTTATGGGTTTGAGATTGCCACTTTTGAAGCGGGTGAGCATGGGATGGGGTTGGGGAGTTGGAGCTGGTGGACTAGAGGGTGGAGTGAGGTCGTAAAAGGGAACGGGAGAAATGGCAGCGGGTGAGGGTGAAGCTGTATCGGCGCTGGTAGGAGCAGCGGAAGAGGGAGTGAGAGATGGGGTGAAGGGCTCGGGTTGGGCCGGTGACTGCGGGGCAGGTGGATTAAGGGGAGGAGGAGAGGGACTCGGTTCAATAAACGCATCATCGAGGAATAGATAGTTGGGTGGGGGAGTGGGGGATTTAGTTTGGGTGAAAGGGAATGTATTTTCATCAAAGACAACATGACGAGAGATGATGATATTCTTTGTCATTAAGTCAAGAAAACGGTAACCGCGGTGAGTAGTAGGGTAGCCAAGAAAGACACAAGGAGTGGAGTGGGGTTGAAGTTTGTGTGTCGGGTGTAATTGAGGGTAACAAAGACAACCAAATGTGCGAAGTTCCTTGTAGGTGGGGGGTTTGTTAAAGAGTTTGGAAAACGGGATATCATTATTAATAGCGGTGGGACGGGAGTATGTTTAGAAGATGGGTAGAAATATGAAGGGCCTCAACCCAATAAATAGGTGGAAGATGGGCTTGAAAAATAAGGGTACGAATTAAATTATTGATGGTGCGGATCATTCTTTCGGATTTTCCGTTTTGTTGTGACGTTTTGGGACACGAAAAACGAAATTTCATGCCATTGGTATCAAAAAGATGGTGCATTTCATTATTGTCAAACTCACCCCCATGATCGCACTGAAATGATTTGATTTCTTTGTTAAATTGTGTTTTGACATAAGCGGGAAATTGTACGAATCGTGTAAATGGATCACATTTCCGTCGTAACGGGTACACCCATAAAAAAATGAGAAAAATGATCTAAAAACAAAACATAGTATTTAATTCCACTGACACTCTGTAAGGGAGAAGTCCATAAATCCGAGTGTATTATATCAAAAACTGACTCAAGGACAGACAAAGATGAATAAAATGGAAGTTTGACTAGTTTGCCAACTTGACAAGCATTACTTAATGTGTTTGAGATGCTTTTATTGAAAGAAATTAAACCAAGTGAACTTAAAGATCGTAAAACATCTTCTCTTGGATGTCCAAGTCGGCGATGCCTCGTGTCTTGACTGAATGACAAAAATGCAAAAGATGACTTTCCGGGTAGGTGGTAGGGTAGAGGTCACCAGGGTTGTCACATTGAAGGAGGATGGTTTGAGTTTGAGGTTCCTTCACAGAAAAACCGCGTTTGTCAAATTCAATAGAGAAATCATTATCAGTGGTTATTTTACGCACGGAAATACGATTTTTAATGATTTTAGGCGTGACAAGAACATTATTAAAATGTAAAGGTTGTTTGTTTGTTGGCAAAATACTATGACCCGTGTTGGTGACAGGTATTGATGAACCGTCACCAACATGAATAGATGGTATAATACGTTTATTAACTATAGTACAAAGATTACCTGTGTCTGCCGTTAAATGCGAAGTGGCTCCAGTGTCCATGTACCATTCACCGTTATCCTTGAAAGTCATGTTGGAAAATGCTTGTGGAAGCCTAGTAGCATTGTCTGAAGAAGTATTTTGGACATGAAGAGCCTGACCAGATGGACCCGGAGCAGCGGTAGGAGCAAAACCGGTGTGAGACTGAGGAAAACCTGGCGGGCCATGAGGGTAACCTGTCGGGGCAGTGACCTGGGTGAAGCTCTGCGACGCAATAGTATAGCACTACGGCGCAGTCCCGGAACCGTGGCATGGGGCAGCAAGTTAGGTAAAACGGTGAGGCGTAGTAACGTAACCGGGGGTATGACCAGGTGTGTAGGTGTGTGTCACGGTGGTGGGAGATGGAGCATGGTAATACTGAGCATTCCCAGAGGACGAATTGTCACACCCCGCTTAGAGTGGAAACACGAGGTGTTCCAGTTACAATATCAAGAGTCAAGGATTACAACATACAACCAATAAACAAAACATCGAAATAACATTAATCATGCCAAAGGGTTACAAAGTACATTACAATGTCAAAAGCGATGAACGCCAAATACAATACATTACAAAAATCATTAAACGGATCATAACGGAATTACATCCAACACATCTAATTCCAAATACACAAAATACAGGATCCGAAACAACATGGCATGATCAATGAAATCCCCAAACTCCTGCAAAGCGTTAAAACGACTTCAACAACATGTTGGTGAATTATTCGCAATTTTAAGTAAAAGTTGACCCATCGACAAGTTTTCAGTAAACATCATAATTTCAAATATCATATCTTGTTTCTCAACCCTAGCGAGTATACCATGCCTAGATTAGTCGTGACCGAACCTGACCAGTCCAAAAACCCACTCCTAAGGCGTGTCAGACCAAAGGCAACTAAACATTTACCGTTCATAACATCCACTCATAGGAGCATCCTACCGAGCAATGAGGGTTAGGTACAATAACCCATATATCTATATATATGATACAGTTGGGCACAAAGCTTAACGAATGTACAAGACACCTAGTCTAAGCAGACCTATTCTACTAGGCAAACAAGATATTCAATACAGTCCCGCATACATGGAGACAATTTATAAATACGCTTTACAACCCAAAAACAGTAAAAACATAGGGCTACGAATAACTCACAGTACAACTCCAGCAAAATCTCGGGTAATATAATCACGGAGCTACAACTCCACCGTCTAAGTGTCTTAAACAACAAATAACATAGTCTCAGTATCTCTATAAGTCTAGTCCGGTTTAGCCTTGTCGGTTAAGATTAAGTTAAATAAATTATTCCAACAATAAGTTTAAACGAGGTGACGTATTTTGGAGATGATGTTCCGCGTCAAACAGGACCGATCGGAAAGATATCGACATTTCACGTCATAATTGCCAGTTGGAAAAGAATGATAATCCGAGTCGAAAACGAGTACTAGGAGTATCGGTTACCAAGTTTTATCGTGATCGACCAAAGTCAAGTGAAACAATGTTGACTTGGTCAAAGTCACACGTCAAGAATGTTGACTTTATAAAAGTCAAAGTCAACAATTTGAAGTAAAATCAAAATCGATTTGAAAGAAAGTCAAAGTTAACGTAAAAGTCCGACTTTGACACTTTGAATAATTTTAAGGTTCTTTTTTTACCAAATATTTAGAGTAAAATGTCTTTAGAACCCATTTTATAAAGTTTGTCGTAAAAACATATTTGATGAATTAAAACGATGATCAAAATTTGTGACGAAGTTTTATTTATCGCAAAGAGGTTAAAACGTCAATTTTAAGTAATATTATGACATTTATGATTACGTTCGCGTCTTTGAGTCCAAAGACGATGTTATTGCATACTATGTTACTTTTATATATAAGTTTACTTATACGAGTGTTTAATGTCTTAAAAATTCGTGAAAGGAAATTTTGGCAGCGCTTCCGTGTCGTAAAATATTCGTCCAAAATCTGTACACTTTCCCGCTTGATAACAAAATGTATTTTAAACCTTTCTCATAATACATAATGTAACACCGTGCCCGAATCCGACCCGATACTTGACTTGTAACTTTAATTCGGACTTTGTAATTGTATACATTTGACGATTTATAAAAGTTCGATTTGAGTTTGGGTTATCTTAATTCTATTTAAACCTTGTAACATTATTAATGTGTTATCTTGCATGTGTACATTAATGTACACTAAAATGTGTTTAATACACATGGACTTATATAAATGCAAGTAATTCTAGTAATGTGTTAAAGACAAGTAGTTTAATTAATACATGCATGCAAGGAACTATGTATGTATGTATGTATGTTTCCTTGTTCTTAGCCTTGTTCTTAGCCTTCAAGTTTGGTCAAATGAGTTACACATTTCTTATTTATGGCTTTAAACACCTCTTTAACCATTTCTTTTTGTAACCTACAATAATTAAATTTAGAGTTAATTATTAGGGGAGTTACATTTTGACCTTTCTTTATCACATATCAAACTCTATAAATTGGTGTCTTTTTGTCAAAAATCAAACCCACACAAAGCTCCATAATCAAGACTTCAAGCCTCCCATAATCGATTGTAAAGGTTCCCAATTCTATTGTTTTTTCATCATAATCATGTTTATCTTTTATGTTACTCAAGCTTACCATCATCATCTTATTAATCTTGTTTATTCAAACTCTAATCTAGAAAACTCCAAATTCATGATATATTCTTATTCATATTTATTCTTATTTCTAGATTTGTAAAGGCAAGTTTGGTGTTCCTTTCAACGTATTCCGTATTCATAATCTAGTATCCGTATCTACCTCCGTATTTAATCATGTGAGTAAACTCGATGCCCTTTTTATTATAAAAATTTTTTGGGCTGTATCATGACATTCATATTCATACTTATATTCATACTTTTATGTTTAATTCATACTTATGTTCACATTTATATTTTATGTCTATATTCATACTTATAGTAATATGGTGATTCATATTCATATTTATGTTTATATTCATACTTATATTTATGTGTATATTAAGACTTATATTCATATTGAGATTCATACTTATATTCATATTAAAACTTATATTCATGTTTATATACTCACTTATAATCATGTTTATATGTATACCTTTTTGTATTATATTCATTCGTAAAGTCATTTATGTTTATATGTACTTATATTCATATTTGATACTATATTTTCGTATTATGGCAAACATTGGAATGAATCAAGTGACACAATCATTATGGGATGCACACTCGATGAATCAAACATTCAAACAATCAATCATTCATTATATGTATATACTAAACGGGAAACGTGATAGATCTATTGGCCGTTATTAGACATTCCGACGTGTTACTGTGAATGTCGAGGCCCTCGACCGGACCCTATGTGACTTTGATCACATATGATATACATCAGACTTGATACAAACGCGTGTTATGCCATTATACACATATTATACTTTCTTTATATATTCTTTTATTATACATTCTTTTATACTACATTTTACATATTCATTTATATTACTTTTATACTCTTTATTACGTAATCTTTTTAATACTTTATACTTGTGTCTTAAACTTGTTTATTCACCAATACTTTTGTATTGACGTTTACTTTTTACATGATACAGGAAATGGATAGGTTTGCTTGAAGAAAACATAAGAGCTTGGACCTAGTTAATGACATTAATGAATAATTTAAGTCTTTTGTCGTTTTTCGGTTACTTTTCTGTAAAACATTTATTTATCTTTAATGCATTCATTTAAACCATTAAATGTGTCTATTATAACCTAATAGAGGAACACGAGTTAAGAACAATTGTAATGCCTCAGGTGTATTCCGCTTTAGCCGGGGTGTTACAGTTGGTATCAGAGCTCGTGTTTATAGGGAATTAGGTGGTTAGAAAACGACCTAGTCTATAAGCTACCCCACACACGTCCTCGTGTGTTCATGCATCATAAAAATTGTTTTTAACTAATTTTTGTGTTCCTCTTACTAAATTCTTTTGAGAGATTCTTCATTCGTCATTTTCAAAAAAAATTATAAATACTATATATATATATATATATTTCTAAACCTTATTAAAGATTTAGTACTTGTTTACGTAGTAACTGTAAGGTTTGGATGTGACTAATCGAGAGAGCGTTAACGATACTGGTTCGTAAACTCTCGACGAACACTCCTCTCCTAGGCCAAAGCGCGACACTTAAACCAAATCTTTAATAATGAAATGTTTTACCCTTCTCGTCTTGAATTAAAATTCTAAAAGTTCATGTTATAAGGCTGTAAGGTTTGGAAGATCGGTAGTTCAATTTCTGTCTAGAGCGGTATCTCGTTACAATTACGTATACCAAACTGGGAAATTTGGACGAGAGTCATCCTCTCCTAGGTCACGATATGATTCTTTGGAGTTGGTATTCTTGATATGTCGAGAATTTCTACGGATTTAACCGTAACCCTCAAAAATCAATTTTATTCGTATTTATACGTATTTATATATTCATTATTTTATGATTTCTTTAAACATTATACGTGAGTGATACGGATACGTTAATCATACGTGAATCAATAATCATTCGTTAATCATTCTTTAATCATTCGTTAATCATCCGTTAATTATTCATTACCCATTCGTTAATTACCTGTTAATCATTCGTTAAATCATTCGTTGGTCATTGTTAAGCGTACGCCCAGTCAATTATCGTTACTCGTTAAAGTCTAATCATTTTTCATTCTTATTTTCAGCATGTTGAACAACGCTGTCAACCGTCAACGCAACAACCAACGCCGTCTCGCAGCCATGGTTCTCGCCAAATGGCTAATGCGATTCCGCTAGCCATCCAACAGTTTCAAGCTACTCAAACTCCTGCACAAGCTCCCATTGGCAATCATGGTGGAGCATCGCTTAAGAACTTCACTACTTGCAATCCTCCTAAGTTTGTAGGTAACGATGGTGCAACTGCTTTGCTGCAATGGTTTGAAAAGATTGAAAGCATTTTCTCAATAGCTGAAACCCCTGTTCATCTCCATGTGAAATACGCTGCTAGTGTCTTTAGTGGTCGTGCTCTTACTTGGTGGAACCAAGATAAAATGACTCGTGGCATGGAGGTAGCTCATGAAATGGATTGGACCTTATTCAGACAGATTATGACCGAAGAATTTTGTCCGCAAAGCGAACTTAAGAAGTTGGATGAGGAATTCTGGAATTTGAAACAAATTGGAGGAAACAACGCGGAGTACACTACACGTTTCCATGAACTAAGCTTATTGGTACCTCGTCTTGTGACTCCCATATCCATGGCAATCGATAAGTATGTAAGTGGTCTTCCAGCAACTATTCGAGACAGTGTTCGTAGTAGTAGACCGACAACGGTAGAGGAAGCTGTGCGTCTAGCCGCTACTATTAATGATGATCATGTTAAGGATGGTACTTTGGTTCGTTCTAGTAAAGGTAAGAGAAAGGAGGATAGTGAACCGAAGAAATCTGATAAGTCATCTAGAAAGAAGAAGAAGGGGGATAAATCTAAAGCCTTCGCTGTTGTTGAACCCACCAAACAAACTGTAATCACTGCCCCTACTCATCAAGCTCCTGGAAATACTAAACCCTATACCGGAAATTTCCCTCTTTGCAACCGTTGCAACTATCATCATCCTGCAGGCAAACCTTGTAGAGTGTGCACCAAGTGCAACAAGTTTGGTCACTTTGCTCAGTATTGTAGGGTTGGGCAAAATGTAGCTGTGCCCATGACAATCAATACCTTTGCTCCTCCTCCTGTTCCTATCCAAGCTCATATGCCGAGATTTGGGTGTTTTGGTTGCGGCGATCCTAATCATTTTATTCGTGATTGCCCTTATCGTCAAGGAAACCCTCCACCCGCTCAGCAAAATCAGCCACCACTTGTTCAACCAATTCAACAACAACCCGCTGGTCGTGGACGAGCTTTTGTCATTAATGCTCAACAAGCTCAAGCCAACAACGAAGTTGTTAATGGTACGTTTCTCATCAATGGTATTTATGCTTCCATTTTATTTGATTCGGGTGCCGATCGTAGCTTTATCTCTACCCAATTTGAACCTTTGCTTGCTTTGAAAAGAAATAAGTTGCATGATCCCCTTAGTGTCGAAGTAGCCAATGGCAAGGTTCTTAAACTAAGTTCTATTTTGAATGATTGTACCTTAAGTCTAGGGAATCGTGATTTCGCCATAGATTTAGTGCCTATGAATTTGGGTAGTTTTGACGTTATCGTAGGGATGGATTGGTTATCCCAACATCATGCCGAGATCATTTGCTTTGATAAATCTATTCGTATTCCGTGTGCTGATGGTAGTATTCTTACGGTTTGTGGTGAAACAAAATCAAAGGGACTTAAACTCATGTCGTGTACGCAAGCTTATAGCTACTTGCGTAAGCATAATAAGGATCTTCCATGTTATCCTGCGTTTCTAGCTCACATCATTGATACAAGGAAAGAAGCGCTCAAACTTGAAGATATTCCCATCATTCGGGATTTCCCCGAAGTCTTTCCCGAAGACGTATCTGGATTACCTCCTGTACGACAAGTGGAATTCCGTATTGATCTCATTCCTAATGCAACTCCTATTGCCAAAGCTCCTTATCGTCTCGCTCCTTCGGAAATGCAAGAGCTTTCAAGCCAATTGCAAGAACTAACCGACAAGGGTTTTATTCGCCCTAGTTCTTCTCCTTGGGGTGCTCCTATTTTATTTGTAAAGAAGAAAGATGGTTCGTTTCGGATGTGCATCGATTACCGTGAACTTAACAAACTTACCGTCAAGAATCGTTATCCTTTACCTCGAATCGACGACTTGTTTGATCAATTGCAAGGTGCTACTTGTTTCTCTAAGATAGACCTTCGTTCGGGCTATCATCAACTTAGAGTAGCCGAAGAAGACATTCCTAAAACTGCCTTCCGAACTCGCTATGGTCATTTCGAGTTTATGGTTATGCCATTTGGACTCACAAACGCACCTGCTGTTTTCATGGATCTAATGAATCGCGTTTGTAAACCATACCTCGACAAATTCGTCATAGTCTTTATCGATGATATTCTCATTTATTCAAAATCCAAAGCCGAGCATGAAACTCATTTGCGACTTGCTCTAGAACTCCTCAAGAAAGAAAAGCTTTATGCTAAATTCTCGAAGTGCGAATTTTGGCTCAAGGAAGTTAAATTTTTGGGTCATGTAGTTGATGCAAAGGGAATACACGTTGATCCCACTAAGATCGAGGCCGTTCGTAACTGGCCTATTCCAACTAATCCTTCTGAGATTCGATCTTTTCTTGGGTTGGCAGGCTATTATCGTCGTTTCATCGAAAACTTCTCAAAGATCGCTATTCCTTTGACGAAGCTTACTCATAAAACTGAGAAGTTTGTTTGGGAAGATGATCAAGAATCAGCATTTCACATTCTTAAAGACAAACTTTGTAAGGCTCCTGTTCTTAGTCTTCCTGATGGAACCGAAGATTTCGTGGTATATTGTGATGCATCGGGAAATGGTCTTGGTTGTGTGTTAATGCAACGAGGAAAAGTCATAGCTTATGCATCGAGACAATTGAAGAAGCACGAAGTCAATTATACCGTTCATGATCTCGAACTTGGAGCGGTTATCTTCGCTCTAAAGTTGTGGAGACATTATCTCTTTGGTACGAAGTGTATTGTTTACACGGATCACCATAGTCTTCAGCATCTATTCAATCAAAAAGATCTAAACATGAGGCAACGTAGATGGATTGAACTGCTTAATGATTACGACTGTGAGATTAAATATCATCCTGGCAAGGCTAACGTTGTTGCCGACGCCTTGAGTCGTAAACCTTATTCAAAAGTCTACAGTATTCGTGTTCTTTCGGATCTTCATTCGTTAATCGGTATTGCGCAACAGAAGATAATCAATGGTGGAAACTTGGCTAGTGAATTGGGTTGTGGCATTGAAAAGCAATTAATCATCAAACCAAACGGTCTTCATTATTTCAACGATCGTCTTTGGATACCTTCAATCGATGATCTTCGTAATCTTGTGATGAAAGAAGCTCATAATACTCGATACTCGATTCATCCTGGTGCCGATAAAATGTATCATAATTTGAAGCATTCCTATTGGTGGTCAGGCATGAAAAAGGATATATTCTTATTCGTTCAAAAATGTCTAACTTGTTTGAAGGTTAAAGCAGAACATCAAAAGCCCTCAGGTTTGTTAACTCAACCCGAAATCCCGTTGTGGAAATGGGAAGGCATTGGGATGGACTTTATAACCAAACTTCCACGTTCATCAAAAGGTTACGACAGTATTTGGGTAATCATTGATCGTTTGACTAAAGTCGCTCACTTCATTCCTATTTGTGAAACTTATCGTGTCGAACGCTTAGCTCAAATCTACATTCAAGAAATCGTAAGACTTCATGGAGTACCGCTTGACATCATTTCTGACCGTGATGGTCGATTCATATCTCGATTTTGGAGATCTCTTCAGTCCGCACTTGGAACTCGCTTGAATCTCAGCACCGCTTACCATCCTCAAACTGATGGTCAATCGGAGCGTACTATTCAAACACTAGAGGATTTGTTGAGAACCTGTGTCATCGATTTCGGTGGTAGTTGGGACTCACACCTCGGACTTATTGAATTCTCCTACAACAACAGTCATCATACGAGTGCAAACATGGCCCCTTATGAAGCTTTATATGGTCGTAAATGTAGATCGCCGGTATGTTGGCAAGACATTGGGGAAACGCAAATAACTGGACCCGAATTGATACAAGAGACAACGGATAAAATCGTAAAAATACGCGAAAACCTCACCACCGCTCGTAGTCGCCAGAAAAGTTACGCCGATAAGCGTAGAAAGCCTCTTGAATTTGTCGTTGATGATCGCGTTCTTCTCAAGGTTTCACCTTGGAAAGGCGTGGTACGATTCAGCAAGAAAGGGAAGCTTGCCCCGAGATACGTTGGACCCTTCAGAATTATCGAGCGTGTGGGTAAGGTTGCGTATAGACTTGAGTTACCGACCGAACTAGAGAATGTTCATCCAGTCTTTCATGTATCTAATTTGCGAAAATGTCTAGCTGATGAAAATCTACATGTACCATTGGATGAAATCCAAATCGATTCGACTATGCACTTCGTAGAGCGACCTGTTGAAATCTTAGACCGTGAAATCAAGAAACTAAGGAGAAGTTCAATTCCAATAGTGAAAGTACGTTGGGAATCTAAACGTGGACCAGAGTTTACATGGGAACAAGAAGATCACATGAAATCCAAATATCCGCACTTATTCATAAATCAACCGGGTACTAGTCAACCATAATTTTCGAGGACGAAAATCTTTAAAGTTGTGGAGACTGTAACACCGTGCCCGAATCCGACCCGATACTTGACTTGTAACTTTAATTCGGACTTTGTAATTGTATACATTTGACGATTTATAAAAGTTCGATTTGAGTTTGGGTTATCTTAATTCTATTTAAACCTTGTAACATTATTAATGTGTTATCTTGCATGTGTACATTAATGTACACTAAAATGTGTTTAATACACATGGACTTATATAAATGCAAGTAATTCTAGTAATGTGTTAAAGACAAGTAGTTTAATTAATACATGCATGCAAGGAACTATGTATGTATGTATGTATGTTTCCTTGTTCTTAGCCTTGTTCTTAGCCTTCAAGTTTGGTCAAATGAGTTACACATTTCTTATTTATGGCTTTAAACACCTCTTTAACCATTTCTTTTTGTAACCTACAATAATTAAATTTAGAGTTAATTATTAGGGGAGTTACATTTTGACCTTTCTTTATCACATATCAAACTCTATAAATTGGTGTCTTTTTGTCAAAAATCAAACCCACACAAAGCTCCATAATCAAGACTTCAAGTCTCCCATAATCGATTGTAAAGGTTCCCAATTCTATTGTTTTTTCATCATAATCATGTTTATCTTTTATGTTACTCAAGCTTACCATCATCATCTTATTAATCTTGTTTATTCAAACTCTAATCTAGAAAACTCCAAATTCATGATATATTCTTATTCATATTTATTCTTATTTCTAGATTTGTAAAGGCAAGTTTGGTGTTCCTTTCAACGTATTCCGTATTCATAATCTAGTATCCGTATCTACCTCCGTATTTAATCATGTGAGTAAACTCGATGCCCTTTTTATTATAAAAATTTTTTGGGCTGTATCATGACATTCATATTCATACTTATATTCATACTTTTATGTTTAATTCATACTTATGTTCACATTTATATTTTATGTCTATATTCATACTTATAGTAATATGGTGATTCATATTCATATTTATGTTTATATTCATACTTATATTTATGTGTATATTAAGACTTATATTCATATTGAGATTCATACTTATATTCATATTAAAACTTATATTCATGTTTATATACTCACTTATAATCATGTTTATATGTATACCTTTTTGTATTATATTCATTCGTAAAGTCATTTATGTTTATATGTACTTATATTCATATTTGATACTATATTTTCGTATTATGGCAAACATTGGAATGAATCAAGTGACACAATCATTATGGGATGCACACTCGATGAATCAAACATTCAAACAATCAATCATTCATTATATGTATATACTAAACGGGAAACGTGATAGATCTATTGGCCGTTATTAGACATTCCGACGTGTTACTGTGAATGTCGAGGCCCTCGACCGGACCCTATGTGACTTTGATCACATATGATATACATCAGACTTGATACAAACGCGTGTTATGCCATTATACACATATTATACTTTCTTTATATATTCTTTTATTATACATTCTTTTATACTACATTTTACATATTCATTTATATTACTTTTATACTCTTTATTACGTAATCTTTTTAATACTTTATACTTGTGTCTTAAACTTGTTTATTCACCAATACTTTTGTATTGACGTTTACTTTTTACATGATACAGGAAATGGATAGGTTTGCTTGAAGAAAACATAAGAGCTTGGACCTAGTTAATGACATTAATGAATAATTTAAGTCTTTTGTCGTTTTTCGGTTACTTTTCTGTAAAACATTTATTTATCTTTAATGCATTCATTTAAACCATTAAATGTGTCTATTATAACCTAATAGAGGAACACGAGTTAAGAACAATTGTAATGCCTCAGGTGTATTCCGCTTTAGCCGGGGTGTTACACATAATACGGTAATAAGTTAAATACGATACTTTTGGTTAAATTACATTTTAACATTATTTGTCGAAATTCAGTCCCATCCGATAAGATACAATAGGTGTTGGTCTAATATTTATTCTTAACCGTTTTCAAGGCTAAAACCGAATAACGAAGATAATGAAATCGAAAGATTCACAAGGATAACAATTTATACCGTTAACACTCGCAAGGATTTCACAAGAATCTGGAACAAACAACTTCAGTGGTGTGGTGATGAGAATATCCGCCTCCAAAACACAAGACAACCACCGATAATTAGCAAAAACACAAAATCCGAGTTAACAGAAGGATCCAGCCGCCGGCTGGGAGTCCACAGTCAGCTCCGGATGTTCGTTATTTTAGCGATTTCAAGCGTTTTCAAGTGTATTTTTTGTAGATCTCGACATGCAACTTAGGAATCTTTAAAATGTATATAGATTTCTTCAAATAACAACTTTTACTATCAAGATCTTTGTAAAAGTTTATAAAACTTGTGTTTTTAGATAAATCACCATAAAAACTTTATAAAAATTCATTATTTGATCTTTGATGAAACATGCAAATGTAAAAATGTGTATAAAACAGTGGGAAAGATTTATTATACCTCAAGAAATATGAAAGTATTATGATCTAGCTTGATTTTGATGAAGATTTGACCCGAAAATGATGAAAACCAAAGTAACCAACCAGAAGAATCACCTCCCCCTACTTCCTTTGATGTTAATAACAGATTATGGTGATGTTTATGGTGATTATTTGATGGTTCTTGGCTAGGATTTGCAGCCAAAATGAAGAAAAGTTGAGAGAGAGTTTGAGAGAAAACACCAAAGTGTGTGTGTTTGTGGTAATAAAATGAAAGAAATGAAAAGGAAAAGAGGTATTATCACTTTGGGGACTGGATTTCTGGCAAAAAGGGGGTCAAATCGAGTATAAACAAGTGGCACCACTCAACTTTCATGCAAAAATGAGTCACCAAAAATGCTGACCAGAGCCTTTCAGCCGCTGGCTGGAGGATCCCAGCCGTCGGCTGGAGCCCAGCCGTTGGCTGAATGGCCGGTTCAGCAAAATTTCCATTTTTCGTTCTCGTTAGGCATTTTCGTTCGTTAAGGTTCCCGATTGATTTCAAATGAACTTGGGCAAGTTTATTGTATGTATTCTTGGTATTAGAGTTCATTAAATGATTAACTTTCAATTTAGATTCCGAGATACGCACGATTTCGGTAGATGATCGACAAGAGCAAAAGTACGATATCTCGAAGATAAGGAATACATTAACCAACAAAAATTGGCATAAACCTCCTAACTTATTACCATGAGCATACTAACTATTTGGCACTTAGGTAAACACAAGCTTACATCACAAGGGACGAATCAAAATAGACACTTAAAACCCGATTCTCGATAATAAACTGTGAGTCAAATAAAGCGAAACACAAGGGTCAAAACAATTGCGAATAAACTTAAAATAATAACGGTAACATAAGTATCTCAAAATGACGGGACGTCACACGAATTCCCATTGTTCTTCGAGTAGGGCCTGTTTTGAGAGGTACCAAGCACTCGCCCGTGTAGAGAGTTGGTGGGAATAATGTGAATAAAACGGCATTGTGCCGCATACCGTCAGTTTCCCCGCTAAAAATTACAACAAATTTGTGATTGATCATGGTTAACCTCAGGTTTAGGGGAGTTACCTTTAGTATAGAGAACCTCATGAGCCGAAGGGGTGTCGCGAATGGCAGCCGGAGTGTGGTGGGCATTGAGTCTTGCTTCTTCGGTTGGAAGCATATCCCGAGCTTCCAAAAACGATGGGAATGGTTTTTGATAGCGATTGATAGCAATAACATGCTCATATTTTGGCAATAATCCGTTGATAAGGTGCATCACAAGAGTAGTTTCTTCAATGGGGTGATCAATATTAGCGAGGAGATCAAAAATTACCTTCATGCGGTGACAATATTCGGTGATAGAGCAATCACCAAGGCGAGTATTACGGAGATCTTCATTCAATTGCATAGCTTTGGAGTCCTTGTTGCTATGAAACAAAGCTTCGAGGGCTTTCCATAATTGACTTGCAGTGTCAGTTTTCTTCATTACCATCTGCAACAACGATGGTGATATGGTGTTATAAATCCACATTTTGATGAGATTGTCGCTTTTAAGCCAGGCTCGGTCACCCGTTCCTTTAGAAACGGAAGTACCATCGAGGAAACCATCAACTTCCCATGTGATACAGTGCACCTCCAACATTAGCCGCCATAATGCATAATTGTGTTCCTCCATGTCTAGCGTAACAGAGATGAAGGACTTGATATTTGTGATGCCGAAGATTCTGTCTGAGTCATTGCTGGAGGATGCGTCGGCTCCTGCCATTGTTGAATTTGGATTAGGGATTCGGATTTAAAAAATTAGGGTTAGGGTTTTGTTTTGAAAGTGGCGATGGTTTGCAAGTTTGTTTACACGAAAGTAGTTTTGGATATCGATATATTAGAGATATTTTAGGAGGAGCATTGATTTGGCTCTGATACCATATTATGGTAATCAGAATTGATGATTGAATTGATTGATTTACATTAAATTGATACATACAAATATATACAACACAACATGGCATGGGCTCAATACTATCTAATACATGGACTATCAAGACTATGGGCTCTAATAGATCCAAACAAGTAGTTCTATACAGGTCAAATCTAGTCGGGTTAAAACATTTTTGACCTAGTTTGTAAGAATTTTCTTATATATGTAAGATTAGTAATAATAATCTAAGTATGAGTAAAGCGATAGAGCAGGTTGAATTAACCGTGTCCTTACACTTTGGGCTGAATTATTTTTAACTTTACTTATCTGACCAAATGGATCAATTTGGCAACTCTAATCAATACCTTCATTTACCATCTCTTTAGGTCTAACGTTTATTTATCACATCGTTGCATCCGGAGCGTGCTTTTGCAGATTTTGTTCTTTGCAATTTGGTCTTGCATTTGGTGATCATGAACTTCCTTGGATATTACATCAAATAATATATGACAAATTTTTGGATATCGAAGATTAGCTGAATATTTCTAGGCTCAATGCTTCATGTTCATGATGTTGTATAACGTTCAAACCTTTTTTGTAATTCGCTATAGAAAAAACATTTTATATTGGTACTAATAGTTTACAATATTTTCCAAACAGAGCGCCATAAGACTTATCTTTTAAAAATAAAAAGCTTTTTATATCTAAGATTAATATATTCCTTTTAAGGTTCTTTGTATTCGTTTGTCTTTATATATAATAAAAGGTAGATGTGAAATTATAATTTGATACACACTACAAGAGAAAGCTATACGTTCAAGTGTTTATATATTTTCATTAAACACGTTAATTAGACAATTCTTCGACACGGGTTTGGTTGATGACATAAATGAAGAATCGGGCGCGAGATTTTTCAAATGAGGTCTCGCTTTGGTTCTTGTTAGCTTCAATTTCTTTCACATGCGTCGTAGCCCAAACTGGCCAATAAAATGTTAGGACGAGCTAATACGATAAAATAAATGGATTTTGGAACCATATAAATACTGTCATATAAATACTGTCGTCAAGAATCAATGAATGATGATGATACACAATTAAAAAATGAATTTAAACAATATTATTATAAGAAAAAAGATATGAAAAAGGGTAAACATATACTTTGAATGTAAAAGGAAAAACATATATAACTACTAATTGGTCTCCCATGTGCCAAAAGGGCATAAATTCTTAAATGAATTTTAAATGCCAATCAGGTTCTGCCTGGTTGGTAAGGGGTTTTCCTGGTGAAGGAGAGGTCTCGAGTTCGAGCCTCTCCAGAGGGTTTCCTCTTGGGCGAGCATGGGGGTGGCCGGTAATGGTGGCACGATGATACTCCATTACCGGCCCGTAGGAGAAATTGCCTTTTAAAAAAAAAAAACAAAAAAAAAAAAAAAATGAATTTTAAATAGTAGTACTACATAGTCTTTATTAAGGGTCAAATGCACATGATTACCTTTTTTATATATCCTAATCATCTCCTAAGTGTATCACTAAAATCATCATAAGACCATGTCCTAATACTCAATGACTCAGGTGATATATATATATATATATATATATATATATATATATATATATATATATATATATATATATATATATATATATTCTTTATTTTATAGATTTAAAAGTGAAAAAAGAATATTAAACATTAAACACAATTAAAGAAAATTATATCTTAAAAAAATTTAAAATATATGTTTGACTCTATAGAGAATATATATTAAACATGTTTTAATTATGATACAAAAAGACAATAGCACACAAACTTGCAATATAACATAAATGAAACTAATTCGAAATGACAATACGAATAAAATGTTATGTCGTAACATACAAGACCCATTCAAGTATCAACAACTTCTCAACCATAAGTTTCAACCGCTTCATTGCCCTCGCACTATACTTGACCCACTTGTAATTTTATATATTCTCGTCCATAGGTGAAAAGAAATTGGGACGGGCAAAGAACTATACATAAACAATCACAAAAATACAGGTTAGGACCGACTATGTCATAGCAAAAAAAAGAAGGGAAAGTTCAATCCTTAAGGAAAGTTCAATCTTTCGTAATAACATGAATAGAGATTCTTCTTCTTTTATCAGTTAACCCATTTTTAATAATAATAATAATAATAATAATAATAATAATAATAATAATGAAAAATTATGTTCATGTCCTTACAAAAGTTTAAAATTATGTCAATATCCCTGTAAAATTTAAAACTGCGTCAATATCCTTCTAAAATCTTTAAAATACTCATCTATGTCAAAATTAATAATTTAACTATTTTTAAATGATTTTAATGATTAAATCTTTTATATCATTAATTTAAAATTTTATATTATATTTTTATTCTTATCTCCTACTAAAATAAAGTTATAATAGATGAAATTCTTTTCATGTTCAGTATCTTATCTTTTAAAAAGAAAAGTGTTCTAGCAGATTAATCTTAAAACAGATTGGAATGTAAACCTTTTTGTTTTAATCAAAACAAGTTAAACGATTTACAACTAGAATTTTGTTTAATTCATTTATTGCTTATTTTCTTGAGTTTGAGATATTTTTCTCATAAATTAGTAGATATAGATTTTCAATTTCTGATTTGTCATGGATCAATTGGATCGATTAACTTTAAGGTGTATTCGAAATTATGTTTAGAGTAGAATGCATTTTAATTTCATGTTGCATATATCAGATTTTTGAAGTAGAGGCGTGGTCGAATGGATATTTATGTGAAATAGAATGTCCAAGAAGAAAGGATATATATAATTTTGTTATAAATTCACTAATATTAAGGCGAGATTAATAATAACTTAACTTAGTTTATGAAATAATAACAAAGATGGGAGATGGGAGAAAGTAGTATATCACTTATGAAAGTGTATATGGTGCATTTTTCATCTTCACATTAGATGGGTATTTATACTAGCTAAAACTACTATTGAGTTTACATAATAGGGTAATTATAAGAGACAAGTAGGTGATGGTGTATAATACATAGGGTTGAAAATGTGTGCATCCAAATAGCAAAGATCAATAATTCACAACACTCCCCCTTGGATGCTAATATCGCATATTTATACGTTTATTTCTATGGGATATTCGGTCATTTTTCATATTAAACATGATGGATAAGATAGGTTTTTGCATTTAATCGTGTAGAAAAGTTGTTTTGTCTATTTTATAGGTTTATATGATTGGGAAGTGGAAATGGTGGAAGAAATGAGTTTAAAAGACGAAAAATGGTGAAATATAACAAGGAGAACGACGTGATACCACCTCTACCGTTTTGATCATAACTTCTTCATACGATATCCGATTTAGGTGATTCAAATTGGAGAATAAAGAAGAAAGAGAGAGCTACATTTTATAAATTTTGAATATTGGGAAATTGGGCACCCACTGCGCCGTCCTAACCATCACAACGACGCACTGCGCTGTTTTCAGCAAAATTGGAGTTCGACTCAAACACGAATTCTATCGATTTTTGCCTATAAATACCAACCCAAATCATCCAGAATATCAATCATTCCACCACATATTTGGAGCTGGAGATCTTGGTTTGGAAGCTTGGAGAGCAAGGAAAAGAGTTAGAGTCAGAGTACGATTACAATTCGATCACGACACGTTTTGCAACTTTCCTAGTTTGTTTCTTACTCTTTTATTCCAGATTTTTAGTATGTGTTCTTTACTTTTATTTGCTGTTTTGAACTTTAATATGAGTAGCTAAACACTTTTGAATTCTCGTTTGAATAATGGATCTTGATTAACGGTTTTGTTTCGTTTTTGAATGTTTAGGTGTTTATGTTTAATCGTAGATCCTTACTTGTTTAAGTTTTAATATATTATCATAAAGTTGTTCATATACAAATTAATTAATCAACATTCTAGGTATTCGAGAGGAATCTAGATAGGTTAAATAAATTGTATGAAATAATCAATCGGTCTTTAATTGGTTTAAAATTGTTAGGATTCGAGAGGACCTAGTAATAACAGCTTAGGTAATTAAACGTGAACGGGTAAGTCTAATTAATAAGATTCGAGAGGACTTAGTAATTAGAAAAGTTATTCGAGAGGAAACTTTATAAGATTAAATCATAGAACACCTGCTTGTTAATTAATGTTTAATTGTTGACAATTATAACTGTATTCGAGAGGAACATTATAGTTTGAAATAGTTAAAGTTAGTAAGGTATTCGAGAGGAATTTTACTATACATTAGTAGTTAAATATGCATTCAATTACGTAAACTTAACAAGATTTCAAGTGAAGTATCAAACGAGTGTTTTTCTCCATTATTTGATAACAAACAATTCTTTTCTCAAAACGATTTTATAATCAATCTCAGTTTTAAGTAGTTAACCATTAGTAATAACAAAAACCCCCAAAACAAACAAGTATTATTAATTCGAGATTTAAAATCTAAATTAGTCCCTGTGATCGAACCTTTACTTACTTAAAGCTATATTATATACGAATAGGTCCACTGCCTATAAGTGTGTAATTAAGTCTACAAGTAGGTCGAGTTTATTAGGCTAGATTTTACACATCAAGTTTTTGGCGGGGACTGATTTTTAGTTTTTGTTTCGAATTTGTGATACGATCCTTTTGAGTATTTATTTACTTGGAAGTTACTTTTAATTGTTATTACACCGGTTCGTTTTACGGTTTTCTTGTTTCTGTCTTTGTAGGTATTCAGGTAGTGGATGAACACGAGGGCTTCTGGATTACCACTCGCGAGTCCAAAATCTAATCCAGGAGTATCAACGAAGCGAGGCAAGAAGAAAGGAAACATATTGATTCAGACACCACCAGGTTTTGGACCGTTCTCACCAGTGAAGTTTGAAGATATCACATCTTCAGAAGGAGGAGGAAGCGCTATAGAATCCGAAGTCGAAGAGTTAATTTGTGAAGACAAACCGGAACCACAACCAGCTATGGATCCATTGGACATGCTGATGCACCGACGGGCTACAGCTGTTGCAGTACCAGCTACCAGAGGTTCAGCTATTACCACCCCGGACTTAGGTGACGATTTCGTTGTCAAGGGTCATCATCTCAAGATGATCCAAGACAATATTTTCGATGGGCAATACAATTCAGATCCGCATAAACACATAGCCAAATTCAACGAGCTTTGTGAGATGTTCAAATACGGTCAAGGTTTGGTTCGAAGAGCTAGAGGAAAATTCAATAACAACATGGACACAAACGCGCGAAGCCTTCATCAAACGATTTTTCCCACCTGCCTTGGGTAGGAAATTACTTAAAGATATCAGAGGATTTCGACAGGAAGATGGAGAGACATCTACTGAAGCATGGGCTAGACTGAAGGAGATGCTAAGAAGTTGTTATGGTCACGGTCTGGGCAAGGAAAACATCATAGAAATTTTCTTTTACGGTTTAACCAAGGAGTCACAAAATGAATTGGATCTAGCCGGAGGAGGGGATTTTATGTACAAGACCACTAATGAAGCATACAACTTAATGGAAGACAAGCTAGTCATAAGCTTATCGAGGGAATATCGAGACGATGGTAGAGGTCGACGTGCAAGAGGACAAGTAGCTCAAGTGGAAGGAAACAGTGATGCATCTATTATTCAGAAAGAGATCAAGATGATGGCGGACAAGCTTGACAGAAGAATGAGTTATCTAGAGAAAGAGGTACATGTGATCAAGCATGGGTGTGAGAATTGTGGGGGACCGCATTATGCAAGTGATTGTCGCGTGGAGGAAGCCAATTATGCGAATTATGGCTATCCTAATCGGGGAGCAAATTGGCCACACTACGGAGGTAACTACAACCGGGGTGAGAATCGGGACAATGGATGGCAACGAAACAACACACGATCATCCCCACCACGACAAAGATACAATCCACCACATAATGAAGAAGACCAAAGTTTGAAAGACCTGATGAAGTCATTTATTCACACTCAGAATGGAAAGAATGATGCAGTCACAAATCAGCTAAAAGTTTTAAATGATCACATCGAGCAAGGGCAGAGAAATCAGCAGGCAGCAATGCAAGACTTGGAGAGAAGGTTCGATAGGATGAACGAGCGGAACGCAAATCGGCCACCGGGCCAGTTACCGAGCAACACGCAACAGAATCCACGACCACAGAATCAAGGAAATACTTCCAACAATCAGGGACCGAAATATCAACCTCCTAACATGAGAGAAGAGCATGTAAATGCAATTACAACACGTTTTGGATATGCTAATCAAGACAAAAACGGAGGAAATGAGGATTTTTCGCACCGAGCTACTAGTGAGCCGCACCCCTCTGTAGAACCAGTTTTAAACGATTTCGAGGATGACGAGGAAGAGGAACCACAGGTTCAACCCAAGGCCAAATTACCTGAACCAGTGAAGGAAGTCCCACTAAAGGATTACGAACCATGTGTCCCATATCCTCAACGTTTGGCGAAGGCACGCATGAAGGAACAATACGGTAAATTTTGCGATATGATTAAATTTGTTCGTATTAATGTTCCTCTTGTTGATTTGATTGCAGGGATGCCGAATTACGCGAAATTCATCAAGGAACTTGTCGCGGAAAAAGGGAAATCGTCGGAGGAGCAGGTCTCCTTCTTAAACGCAGAATGTTCGGCTTTGGTGAAAAACTCGATACCACCAAAATTAGACGATCCAGGGAGTTTTCTTATCCAGTGTAATTTCAGTAATACTTATAGGTGCAGTGCATTGGCCGACTTAGGAGCTAGCATAAATTTAATGCCACATTCGTTATATGCTAAACTTGCTTCGGGAGATTTAAAACCTACCAGAATGAGTATCCGATTAGCCGACCGATCATTTCAATATCCGTTAGAAATTGCTGAAAACATGCTAGTAAACGTAGGAATATTCACTTTCCCTGTTGACTTTGTGATTCTAGAAATGGATGAAGATGTTACTGTTCCACTAATCCTTGGAAGACCATTCTTAAACACAGCCGACACAATTATTCATGTAAAGGACATGGAGATTTCTTTGGGGGTTGGGGATGAACGAATTTCATTTTCTTTTGATAAAGCCCCAAAACATTCATACTCCACTGATGAAACCTGTTTTCGTATTGACGTTTTCGATGAAATGTTTGACCTAGATGTGCAGGAAATGCTTGGAGGACAAGTTGCGGTTGACGCTGAGGAAAATGAGGAGCTTGAGGATTTTGATCCTATTTTGAAGATGGAGTTGGAGGAATTTGAGAAGAATTCTACGAGCATGACACTGGAGAAATCCGACCCGGATTTAGATTTATTAGAGATTGAATACTTAATCAATAATCCTGGTGCAACGTTTTTGGAGGAAAGAATTCCATTTAAAGAAGAGCTCGAGAATTCTAACTCAAGTTTGAGGGAAAACTGTCACGGTATTTCTCACGACCCTTTTGATTTATTTTCTTTTACTTGTCGAGAAAAGGAGAATATTTTGCAGGAACTTGAGGATATCGAAGCTGACACCGCATGGGAAGAATTTAAGAAGACGAAATTTAGTGAAAGCAAATGTGACGATGTTTGGGAAATTGGAGATGCTGGATTAATGATTTCTGAGGCTCGAGAGTGGCATGACGCCTGGGTGAAGCGAAATAAGATGTTCGATGTCAGGGAGGAAGCGTTGACTTTTGGCGACCATGACGGATATGAGTCGAGTGAGCAATTCGTGGATGATGGAAAGCACGTGGGAAAGAAAGGCGAGATAAATCTCGACCTTTACATGAAGTCGTAAGTGGAGGCATATCGAGTCAAGCTAAGGACTCGTTCGAAAAACAAGCGCTTCTCGGGAGGCAACCCGGGTTTGTTTTTATTCATTTTTTTCGTAGTTAATTTTTCATTCATTTTTCTTTTTCTTTATATTTCTTATTTAGAATAGGTATTTTTAACATTTTCTTTTGCAGTTTCAGCTTTTAGGTACCTAGAAAACCAAAAAAATTGAAAAACAAAAAATAAAAAAAGAGTCAGAGATTTTTTTGTAATTTTTGTAAAGTTATTGTTTACCATTTTCCTCTATTAGACTTTAAAAATAGTAGACTATTTTTATTATTTTTATTCCGTCGTAATTTGGAATTTTTATATTTATTTTATTTTTCTTTTATGATTTTAATATTTGTGTTTAGTTTTTCTATTTTAGTTTTTATAGATGAGAAGTAAGTTCAACAATCGGTTTTGGGACTGGCATTCAGTTCAGCACAGCTTTTCACCGAAGATTTTTCGATATCTACGACCGGGTTCTACTTTTTTCTTTTCTTATTTTGTATTTATTTTTATTTTTAGATTTTATTTTTGTAATTTCCCTTAGGTTTGAGTCGTTAACATATTCGGGACAATGTGTTACTTAAGTTTGGGGGGGTCATCGGGAAATTTCTAAATTATATTTTTCGACCCTTAGCTTAGTTTCCATCGTGTTAGATTGTGTTATTTTGTACAGTTTTTGAGTCAGAAAATAGAAAAAATACAAAAAAATCGAAAAATTGGAAAATAAAAAAAATATAACGCGTCTAGTCGGTAATTACCTTAAACTTTAAGCATAACCAAGCGCATTTAATACCCTACTCGAGAAAATAGGGAGATTTTTGAGCCTCAGAAAGCATTCATTTTTAATGCTACTTTTTCGTTTCTTTGAGTGTGCCGATGGTTGATGACTTTAGAACTTGACACTGTTATACATTTTGAGACCACATATGAGCAATTGCATTAGGGTAACTTAGTATAATTTGGTACAATGATAGGGGCAATTAGGATTAACCCATTTGTTTAGCTTTTTTTGTTTCTTTTATATATTTTCCGCCTAACCCTTGTAACACTTACTTTTAGTGTTAGAAACTTTAGTTAAACCATTTTGCGCCTAAACCGTTTCGTTTCTTAAACACTACTATATATTTTGTACACTCGCCTATTTTCGTTTTATTTTTAGATTAAATCCGAACTTAATTTATAATTGCTATTGTATATGAGTTGGAAAGTTAGAAGTTATTAAGGCATAAAAAGTTATACTATTTGAGCCTTTTTATTATTTTGTAGTTTGAAGATAGTTAGAAAAATAAAGTTAGCCTTTTGAGCATGTGTACTTACCAAAATAAATATTATATTGTAAGGCATGTACTAGGCTGAAGAAAAAAAAAGTGAAAAAGAAAAAAAAAATCGAAAAAACAGAAAAGCGGAAAAAAAAAATTAGTTGTAGAATTTAAAAGAGATAGTGTATATTGAGTCTTGTATTACACGATATTTGTACATTCGGAAACAAAAGTAAAGTTGAGAAAATTGAGCAATTCGGTTCGTTATAGATTTTATTAGTTCGGATTTAATCTAAGTTTTTGTATATTTTATTTTTACCCATTTATACTCCATCATATATTATCCACATGCCTATACCTGTAAATTATAACCCCAAATAAAAGTCCCCGTTTAGTTGTACCTAGACTCTACTGGTGGAGATTTGATTCTTTTTCAAGCCTATGATAGAATATTCACCATGACTGAGCAGTTGAGCGATTCTACAGAATACGTTACACACCTTTTAGAGTAGTTTGAGAGATTGTGTGATTTACTTCCCATAAAATTCGTGAGGTGTTTGGTTATATAATTTTTGGCTTTGATAATTATTTTAACACAGTTTTTTGCTTGAGGGCAAGAAAAAGGTTAAGTTTGGGGGGATTTGATATCGCATATTTATACGTTTATTTCTATGCGATATTCGGTCATTTTTCATATTAAACATGATGGATAAGATAGGTTTTTGCATTTAATCGTGTAGAAAAGTTGTTTTGTCTATTTTATAGGTTTATATGATTGGGAAGTGGAAATGGTGGAAGAAATGAGTTTAAAAGACGAAAAATGGTGAAATATGACAAGGAGAACGACGCAGTACGACCTCTACCGTTTTGATCATAACTTCTTCATACGATATCCGATTTAGGTGATTCAAATTGGAGAATAAAAAAGAAAGAGAGAGCTACATTTTATAAATTTTGAATATTGGGAAATTGGGCACCCACTGCGCCTTCCTAACCATCACAACGACGCACTGCGCTGTTTTCAGCAAAATTGGAGTTCGACTCAAACACGAATTCTATCGATTTTTGCCTATAAATACCAACCCAAATCATCCAGAATATCAATCATTCCACCACATATTTGGAGCTGGAGATCTTGGTTTGGAAGCTTGGAGAGCAAGGAAAAGAGTTAGAGTCAGAATACGATTACAATTCGATCACGACACGTTTTGCAACTTTCCTAGTTTGTTTCTTACTCTTTTATTCCAGATTTTTAGTATGTTTTCTTTACTTTTATTTGTTGTTTTGAACTTTAATATGAGTAGCTAAACACTTTTGAATTCTCGTTTGAATAATGGATCTTGATTAACGGTTTTGTTTCGTTTTTGAATGTTTAGGTGTTTATGTTTAATCGTAGATCCTTACTTGTTTAAGTTTTAATATATTATCATAAAGTTGTTTATATACAAATTAATTAATCAACATTCTAGGTGTTCGAGAGGAATCTAGATAGGTTAAATAAATTGTATGAAATAATCAATCGGTCTTTAATTGGTTTAAAATTGTTAGGATTCGAGAGGACCTAGTAATAACAACTTAGGTAATTAAACGTGAACGAGTAAGTCTAATTAATAAGATTCGAGAGGACTTAGTAATTAGAAAAGTTATTCGAGAGGAAACTTTATAAGATTAAATCATAGAACACCGGCTTGTTAATTAATGCTTAATTGTTGACAATTATAACTGTATTCGAGAGGAACATTATAGTTTGAAATAGTTAAAGTTTGTAAGGTATTCGAGAGGAATTTTACTATACATTAGAAGTTAAATATACATTCAATTACGTAAAGTTAACTAGATTTCAAGTGAAGTATCAAACGAGTGTTTTTCTCCATTATTTGATAACAAACAATTCTTTTCTCAAAACGATTTGATAATCAATCTCAGTTTTAAGTAGTTAACCATTAGTAATAACAAAAACCCCCAAAACAAACAAGTATTATTAATTCGAGATTTAAAATCTAAATTAGTCCCTGTGATCGAACCTTTACTTACTTAAAGCTATATTATATACGAATAGGTCCACTGCCTATAAGTGTGTAATTAAGTCTACAAGTAGGTCGAGTTTATTAGACTAGATTTTACACATCAGATGTCAATTTTCAACAGAGTTCAACTTTGATATACTGCCTCATTAAAAACCTTTGCTAAAGAAAACCCAGTGGGAAAAAACTTTAGCTATGGGAAAAAGAGTGCAGTGTATAGTTGACTCCCCCTCATTTAGACATCCGTAAATTATTATGTACTATGCAAGTGTCTCATTCCAATATCATAGACATGCTTTCTGAAAGTTGCAGTAGGAAGTGCCTTCGTGAAAAGATCTGCTGAATTGTTGCTAGATTGAACATATTTCATTTCAATCTGATCATCCTTTATAAGTTCTCGTGTGTATGAGAAAAATCTTGGTGGTATATGTTTAGTTATGTCACTCTTAATATACCCATCCTTCATTTTTGCAACACAGGCTGCATTATCTTCATAGATCAAAGTAGCAGTTTTGTCCGTCTCTAGTCCACAAGAGGTCACAATAAGTTGTGTCATTGATCTTAACCATACACACTCTCTACTAGCTTCATGTAGTGCAATAACTCCAGCATGATTTGAAGATGTTGCAACTAGAGTTTGTTTCTGAGAACGCCATGAAATTGCAGTACCTCCATTCATGAATACATATCCAGTTTGAGACCTAGCTTTATGAGGATCAGATAAATAACCTGCATCTGCATAACCAATCAACCCTTGTTTGGAATTGTTAGAATAAAATAAACCCAAATCAACAGTCCCTCGAAGGTATCGAAAAATATGTTTGATTCCGTTCCAATGTCGTTTGGTAGGAGATGAACTGAATCTTGCTAACAAATTAACTGCAAAAGAAATATCAGGTCTAGTACAATTAGTAAGATACATAAGAGCTCTAATTGCACTTAGATATGGTACTTCAGGACCAAGAACTTCTTCGTTTTCTTCGCAAGGGCGAAATGGATCTTTATCAATGTTGAGTGTTCTAACAACCATTGGTGTGCTTAACGGATTTGCTTTGTCCATATTGAAACGTTTTAAGACCTTATATGTATAATTTGATTGATGTACAAGTATACCATTATTCATGTGCTCAATCTGTAAACCAAGGCAGTATTTGGTTTTTTCAAGGTCTTTCATTTCAAATTCTTTCTTTAAAAGCACAATCACTTCATTAATTTCATCGTTTGTTCCAATGATGTTTAAATCATCAACGTAGACAGCTATGATCACATATCCAGATGTTGTTTTCTTAATAAAGACGCATGGACAAATAAGATTATTTGTATAGCCTTTGCTTATCAAATAATCACTCAAGCGATTATACCACATCCGTCCAGATTGCTTTACACCATATAAAGATCTCTGTAATTTTATTGAGTACATTTCTTTGGGTTTTGTACTTAATGTTTCAGGCATTTTAAATCCTTCTGGGATCTTCATATAGATATCACTATCTAGTGATCCATACAAGTAAGCAGTAACAACATCCGTGAGACGCATTTCTAAATTCTTAGAAACTGCTAGACTAATTAAATATCTAAAAGTGATAGCATCCATAACAGGAGAATATGTCTCATCGTAATCAATCATTGGTCTTTGAGAAAAACCTTGAGCCACAAGTCTGGCCTTGTACCTTATAATTTCATTTTTCTCATTCCTTTTACGTATAAATATCCATCTGTACCCTACAGGTTTCATGGATTTGGGAGTGATAACAATAGGTCCAAAAACTTTCCGTTTATTGAGAGAGTTTATTTCAGCTTGCATGGCGTCTTTCCATTTAACCCAATCATGTCTGTTTTGACAATCAATAACAGACTGAGGTTCAGGATCATCACTTTCATTCATAACCTCACATGAAACATTATATGAAAATATTTCATCAATATCTTCCATTTCGTTTCGGTTCCATAATGCATGTGTATTTCTATAATTGATTGCAATCTCTTTATTGTTATCATTCATTTCTCCTACTGGAGAAATGATGATATTTTGTGTTTCTTCAAGAACACCTTTCTCGTGATCATTTGCATTCTCTGCACCTTTTCTTTTACGGGGATTTTTATCTTTGAACCAATTGGTCTTCCACGCTTCAAGCGTGTTTTAGACTCTTGAGTGGCTTTATCGTCAGATTTTCCATCTGGGATCTCAATTCGAGCTGGAGCGTTAACGGCTGGTATATATGATTTGGTCACTCTTTTTGTATCAACAAATGCATCGGGTAATTGATTTGCAATTTGTTGCAAGTGCATAATCTTTTGAACTTCTGTTTCACATTTTTTGGTGCGAGGATTAAGATGCAACAAATAAGGTTCACACCATGAAACATCCTTTTCTTTAATTTTCTTTTCTCCCCCTAACGTTGGAAAAGTTGCCTCATCAAATTGGCAATCAGCTAGACGTGCTGTAAAAACGTCACCTGTTAGTGGTTCAAGATATCTTATGATAGAAGACGTTTCATATCCAACATATATTCCTAACCTCCTCTGAGGTCCCATTTTTGTACGGTGTGGTGGTGCAATGGGAACATATACAGCACAACCAAAAACTCTCAGGTGAGAAATGTTTGGCTCTTGCCCAAAAGCAAGTTGCATGGGAGAATACGTATGATTAGCACTTGGTCTTAAACGAATAAGTGATGCGGCATGTAAAATTGCATGACCCCATATTGATACAGGTAGCTTTGTTCTCATTATTAATGGTCTAGCTATTAGTTGAAGACGTTTAATCAGTGATTCTACTAAACCATTTTGTGTGTGAACATGAGCAACTGGATGTTCAACAACAATCCCTACAGACATACAATAGTCATTAAATGCTTTGGATGTAAATTCACCAGCATTATCAAGTCTTACCCTTTTAACAGTGTAATCAGGAAAATGTGCTCTTAACTTGATAATTTGAGCCAGAAATTTTGCAAATGCCACATTACGAGTTGAAAGTAAGCAAACATGAGACCATCTACTTGATGCATCTATTAAAACCATAAAATATCTAAATGGTCCACATGGTGGGTGAATTGGTCCACATATGTCACCGTGAATTCTTTTGAGAAACACAGGTGATTCAATTTCAACTTTAAGTGGTGAAGGTCTCATAATTAATTTTTCAAGAGAACATGATGTGCATGGAATTATTGATCCTGATTGAGGTATCTTATGATCCTTCAATGGATGTCCATGAGTACTTTCAATCATCCTTCACATCATTGTTGATCCTGGATGGCCTAATATGTCATGCCATAAAGTAATTATTCCAGGATTACTATATTTTTCTTTCACTACCATATTTGATTCCACCACATGTATATGTGTATAATGTAAACCAGAATGAAGTCTTGGTAGTGTTTCTAGAACTTTGTTCTTTTCAACAATATGCATATATTTCTCATTGACCTATAGTCACAGTTTTAGTATCATATCCATTAAGGTATATGTCACTAAAACTCAATAAATTTCTCGATGACTTTGGAGAAAATAAAGCATTATTTATCAAAAGCTTTGTACCATTTGGTAGTATAAAATTAGCCTTTCCCATTCCTTCTATCAAGTCTACAGGACCTGGTATAGTACGAATGGTTGCTTTTGTAGGTTTCAGTTCAGAGAAATATTTCTTAGTTTTCAGTCTAGTGTGTGTGGCACCACTATCTGAAATGCAGAGATCTCCAACCTTTGTTTGATGTTGTATTCCAGTGGAACTCATATCAAACTTCAAATATTAAAAAAAATAAGAAATGAGTCAAGTAGATAATAACAAAAGGTACATTTATTGCATAAATATTACATGGAAGATAAAAACAAGTTAAGAAATTGAAAAACATAGTTATAAAAGAGAAACATAGTTATGGGAACATAAACATAGTTATTAAACATAAACTTAGTAAATAGAGGTCATCAAGATCCATATCAATCCAAAAGGTCAAGATTATTGCAATAATCTGCAGCATTAAGCTCAGTTTCTGTAACCTCAAGATCATCAGTAAGGTTTACTTCCTTATCTTTTCCTTTCAAGGATTCTTTGTAGAGTTCACAGAGGTGGTGAGGCGTTCGACAGTTTTTAGACCAATGTCCTTTTACACCACATCTAAAACAAATATCTTCATGATTCTGAGAAGGACCCGATCCATCACCATGATTTGTCGTTTTGGAATTTCTTTGTGGTTGAAACTTCTTGTTTTGGGGAGCATGGTAATAATTTAAACGACCACGCCCACGCCCACGAACATAAGACTGACCTCTACCAAAGTTTTGGTTTCGACCACAATTATGGTTGTGGCCATAAGGATGGTTTTGGCCAAAATGTCCACGACCACGTCCTCGTCCACTCATATTATTTTTGGAACCATGTATGTTTGCAGCATTTGCTTCAGGCAATGCTAATGATCCTGTAGGACGGGATTCGTGATTTTTCATCAAAAGTTCATTGTTTTGTTCAGCGACAAGGAGAAATGCATTCAATTGTGAATATCTTTTAAATTCTGTAATCTATATTGTTGTTGTAGATGTATATTTGATGCATGAAAGGTGGAGAATGTTTTCTCCAACTTTTCTTCCTCTGTGTCACACCCCGCTATAGCGGAAACACGGAATGTGAGAGCTGGAAATATCATTACACGGTCATAAGCAAATATAAACGATTCAAGTCATTTCGATTAAAAATAAATTGTTCAAGATTCAACAACCAAGCAGTTCATAAGTTTAAAATAAGTACAAGTACAAGTTTCAATTAAAAATTCCCAAAATATAAAGGTCTTTCCCATTAAGCGCCTCACGTGACCATATCGACCCTCCTTTGCCATGCATTCCGTACACTTACATTAATTTCCTGAAACATAAGATAAAGTGTCAACTACATAAAGTAGTGAGTGAGTTACAGTTTAGAGTTTCGATAAAGTTTCTAAAAATAGAAAGTTGCCAAAATTAGTAAGTTACCAAACATATATTGACGTCATGAGTAAAAGAACGAGTCGACGTTTGAACATATATGTAAATAGTAAAAGTTTGTACGTACGCGAGTAAAGTAATTAAATATACTCGTATAGTAAAGTTGTAGCGGAATCCAGGCGCTAAAAGTGTGTTTATGCGTATGGGATATGTGTTTAACTAAATAAAGGTATCTCGTATCAATCACTTGGCATAATATAAGTAGTAAGTATACACTAAACCGATTGTATGGTCCTGAACTAGCCCAAAAATGTTTAATTGATTGAACCCCAGTGTGGTAGTAATATGTACTTGGGACGCTAACCCTTAGTAAGGAGTGACCGCTCCTAAGTATCGATACTCATATGACTAACGGCTATTGCTAATAGTGTATAAGTGAACTTGAACCAAAACGGGCAATTGAACAACATTGCTAAAATTGTACTGAACTCTTACGGGCTTATATATCCATCAAGGATTGATCGCTAACAAGTATCCTAGTTTAGTTAACCCGCTAAGGCAATAACACAAATACGCATAATAGTTTGAACAAGTACCAAGTTTCGAACAGTTCCATAGTTCCAAATAAGTTGCAAAAGTACCAAGTTTTGAACAGTTCCAATGTTAAAATGTTTCAGAGTTTTGAACACGTTTCAGTAAGTACCAAATGTATCAAGTTTCTAAATGTTTGATAGTCCGCAAATAGTGTAAACAGTTACAAAGCATGATCTTATGTTTCCCCCAAATAATGTTTTAAAAGTACAAAAGTAAAAACAAGTGGGGTTGTAACTCACGGTTTGCGAAGGTACGAGATATGAACTAGCACAAAGAGAGCGGAATGCGTCGGGAATCACAAACGACCTAGAACACCGGAAAGTTGTATAAGTTTTATTGAGTTATGTTAAGTTTCAATTTAACATTTTTAAGTCTCAATTTAGTATACTTAGATTCTGTCCCAAAAAGTTTATTACGGAAATTTTGTAAGGTTTATGTGATCGTGAACGTTTTATAGTCCGAAATGTCCAATTATGTACCAAAAGTGTCGAAGTTCCAAGTTAATGTGTGTAAGTCTCGAAGTTATTAAGTTTCTGAATTTGAAATGTTATTTACGGTGAAAATTGGGCAGCGCTTCCGCGTTATAAAATTTATGTCCATCTTCAAAACACTTTCCCGCTTTAAAATGCACAATACAACGTTTAAATCAATAATACACAAGTTTCAAGTCCAAAAACCCTTTTTAAACAATGTATAAGTCAAAACAGTAGCTTAACATGATATATAAGTTCAGTGATTAATTATTTTAGCTTAAAATCAAGTTTACGACCTTTAAAACGAGAAAAATAGCGAACAGGGCCATTCTGGCGGCGGCTGGAGGAAAACAGCCGCCGGCTGACCTTTAGCCGTCGGCTGAAATCCTTCAGCCGCCGGCCAAAAGGCTTCGGCCCGTTTTTAAGTTGCTTGTTTCTTCGATTTTAAGCTTGTTTAACGGGTAGATTCGACATGCAAGCTGTTATAACTTAAACATATGTATTTTTGAGGTAAAAACACCATTTTCTTTTAGATTTACATGTTAAATATATAGATCTAACATAAAAACTCGTTTTTAGTCAAGAAAACGTTTTGAAAGTTTATGAAAACATATTTCCAGATTATAGATTGTACATGCAAGTGATGGTATGTATAAAAATAGTAAAAAGAGAGTGTTATACCGAAGAGAATAAAGATGTGATGGTTTGAACAAGATTTAGCTCCAAAAACGACTTGGAAACCCGATTTAAACCTTTTCCTTTAACACCCTTTACTCCTAGAACGATTTGTATGTGTTGGATGGTTGATTTTATGGACGAAAATGGACTGAAAATGATGTTTAGTTTCTGTTTTGTTCTTGGTGTTCTTGAGAGAGTGAGAGAGAAATGAGAGGGAGTTAGGGAGTGTGTGTGTGTTGTGTGTGTAAGTTTGATTTCAAAAATGAAAGAAAATGTGAATAAGGGTGATGTTTTCTGCTCTTGGGAAGCAAAAATGCAGTTAAAGTTGCCCAATACTCGAGTTAAAACGTTGCCCAATCGAAGAGCATGCAAAAATGAGTCACCATCTAGCTGGACAGCCGGATTCAGCCGCCGGCTGGCTATATTCAGCCGTCGGCTGGATTCAGCCGCCGGCTGAATATATTCAGCCGCCGGCTGAATTGAAAAATCCAGCTTTTGACGTTTTAAGTTTTCCGTTATAATTAGTTAAGGACTAGAATCTTTTTGGTTACCGTTATGAACTTAGTCAAGTTCTTGTATTGATCATTTGGTGTTAGGATTTATATTTTTGATTCCGACATTTGTTCCGACAATTTAAAGTACAATAGAATGAACCCGAACAATATGAACATGGTAAAAGAGAACTAGAGTTTCGAACCGAATTAGTAACTGAGAATCACCTGAAATTTAGACGGTTGTCACATCATCCCCGGGTTGAAAGAAATTTCGTCCCGAAATTTGACTCGTCACATCAGGTAGAAGTATCTTTGAACAAGTGAGGATACTTTTGACGTATCTGGTCTTCACGTTCCCATGTGAATTCGTGACCACGTCGGGAGTTCCAACGAACTTTGACAATAGGAACACGGCTTTGTCTGAGTTGCTTGACCTCTCGGTCTATAATCTCAAGCGGTTCCTCGATGAAGTTGAGCTTGTTGTCGATCTTGACCTCGTCGAGTGGGATGACGATGGTCTCATCGGATAAGCACTTTTTCAAGTGAGAGACATGGAACACGTTATGAACATTGGAAAGAACAGGCGGGAGTTGGAGTCGAT
>CAJVGC010000592.1:12097172-12160652 GCA_910822075.1 Senecio squalidus
AACGAGGAAAGATTTCAACCCAAACAGAAGGAAGAGAATAAATCGAATTTTGAGGAAATGATGACAGAGTTCGTTTTCTCCCAAAAGGCAAATAACGACTTGATGGCTAACTCAATGAAGGGATTTACCGCAAAATGGGAGCAAAGCCAAAGGAACACTCAAGCTAACATGCAAGACTTGGAACGGAAATTTGAAAGACTAAGTGAAAAGTTCTCAAACCGACCAACGGGTCAAATGCCTAGTTCAACCCAACAAAACCCGAGGCAAAACCAAAATAACAACGGGGGATCATCAAGCCAAGGTTCGAAGTATGTACCACCAAATAATCGTGATGAGCATGTTAATGTGGTTGAGACTCGATCAGGACCTAAGTATGGGGGGATTGGAGAAAAGGGACTGAATAACAAGAAAAATCAAAACGGTGCTGGAACAAGCACGAATGCGCCGCCAGTGGGTGATAGGCGGCGCATTCCAAGCTCCGAGCCGAATGCGTTGCCTCAAACCCAGGAACTGGCGTCGCCTTATGCCCAGAATACCTCGAATGCGCCGCCTGTTGACAATAGGCGCCGCATAGAGCCCGTTGACAGCGATTCGGACGACGAGGAAGAGATAGAAATGGAGTCAAGGCCCGGGAAGGAACCAATGGTTCCTAGCAAAGACAAGGAGTTGGAAATCGAAGCAAAAGGACCATACAAGCCACATATCCCATATCCGCATAGACTTCGAAAAGAAAAGAAAAAGGAACAATACGGTAAATTCATCGAGTTAATGAAAACTGTTAAGATTAATGTCCCTTTAGTTGATCTTATTGCAGGTATGCCGAATTATGCAAAATTCATGAAGGAACTCGTGAGCGGGAAGGGTGATTGCATGGAGAAAATCACCGCGTTCTTAAATGCCGAATGTTCGGCGATTGTGAAGATGTCTATTCCACCGAAACTTGAAGACCCAGGAAGTTTTCTGTTGACTTGCACTTTTAATGATACTTTTATCTTTAGTGCATTAGCGGATTTAGGGGCAAGCATTAACTTAATGCCCAACTCTATTTACACTAAATTGTCTTCAAATGCTTTAACACCAACACGTATGAGCATAAGATTGGCCGATCGATCTTATCAATATCCATTGGGTATTGCCGAAAATATGCTCATACGGGTTGGAGATTTTCTATATCCCGTAGACTTTGTTATTCTCGAAATGGAGGAGGATGAAAAAGTTCCTCTCATTTTGGGTAGACCATTTTTAAACACCGCGGATGCTATCATCCGGGTTCGGGATACCGAGATTTCTTTGGGTTTGGGTGATGAAAGGGCAACATTTTCTCTAAATCAAGCAATGAAACATTCTTATTCTACTGACGAGTCTTGTTTTAGAATTGATGTTATAGATGAAGCAGATTATGACCTCGATTGGGAAGGAATTTTGGAGGAAGAGGCGGAAATGGAAATGTTGAACTCCATTGGCAAAGAAGAGGCGGAAGAAGAGCAAGGATCGAGTGAAGTGAAGGAGTTGGTAGTTAACGACGGGGCGAGGATCAAAACATCAATTGAAGACCCCCCGAAGGATTTGGAGCTCAAGCAATTACCGGAACATCTAGAGTATGCATTTTTAGATGGTAATTCTTGTCTCCCAATTATTATCTCGTCTTCACTTTTGGAAGACGAGAAAGTTAAATTACTAACGATCCTTAAAAGTCATAAAAAGGCTTTCGCTTGGCGCATTTCTGATATTCCGGGTATAAGTTCTGATTTTTGTAAACATAAAATCAACTTTTTAGATGATGTAAAACCCGTTGTCCAACGACAACGGAGGCTTAACCCGAATATGCAAGATGTGGTCAAAAAGGAAATTGTTAAACTCTTGGATGCAGGTATTATTTACCCGATAGCGGATAGCCCTTGGGTTAGTCCGGTCCATTGTGTGCCCAAGAAAGGAGGAATGACCGTTGTGCTTAACGAAAAGAACGAGTTGGTACCTACGAGAACTGTAACGGGGTGGAGAGTATGTATCGATTATAGGAGGCTGAATGAGGCGACCCGAAAGGATCATTTTCCATTGCCATTTATGGATCAAATGATAGAGAGGTTAGCCGAAAACGAGTTCTATTGTTTTCTTGATGGTTTCTCGGGCTATTTTCAAATTCCAATTGACCCCGAGGACCAAGAGAAAACAACATTTACTTGTCCTTTCGGTACTTTTGCCTATAGACGGATGCCATTTGGGTTGTGCAATGCACCGGGTACTTTTCAAAGGTGTATGATGGCGATTTTTCAGAATATGGTAGAGAACTCCATGGAAGTTTTTATGGACGATTTTTCGGTATATGGGAGTTCATTTGATGGGTGCTTGGAAAGTTTAGATAAAATGTTAGCACGGTGTGAAGAAACAAATTTGGTGCTTAATTGGGAAAAATGCCATTTCATGGTGAAGGAAGGAATAGTATTGGGGCATAAAATTTCTAAGGCGGGAATTGAGGTGGATAGAGCAAAGATTGAAGTTATAGCAAAGTTACCGCCTCCAACGAACGAGAAATCAGTTAGAAGCTTTCTAGGACACGCGGGGTTTTATAGGCGGTTTATTAAGGATTTTTCAAAGATAACTAGGCCGATGACTCGTTTGTTAGAAAAGGATACAAAGTTCGAATTTACGGAGGATTGTATGAAGGCATTTGAATTATTGAAGGAACGGTTGACCAACACACCGATCTTAGTGTCACCAAATTGGGATCTCCCCTTTGAGTTGATGTGTGATGCTAGTAACTTTGCGGTAGGGGCGGTATTGGGTCAACAAATTGGCAAACACTTTCGACCCATTTATTTTGCTAGCAAGACTCTAAATGAAGCTCAGCAAAATTACACTACTACCGAGAAAGAATTACTAGCGGTAGTGTTTTCTTTCGATAAATTCAGATCATATTTGGTATTGAGTAAGACGGTGGTGTTCACGGATCATTCAGCACTAAAATTTCTGTTTTCAAAGTTAGGTGTTGTTCTTTTTTCAAAAAAAAGTCTTAATAGGCTCTGAACTCTGACCCGGTCAGAGGTTTTAAAAATTTTATTGTTCTTTTTTTTTTTCAACCAGAGACAAAAAAACCTCTTTTTACCTCTGATCCAACCCTACATGAAAAACCTCTTTTTACCTCTGATTACCTCTTTCTCTTCACCGGTAAGTTTTTCATCTTTAAATTCAAATAACTTTTGATTTTTTTCAATGGTTTGTCACTTGATTTCGTTATATAAATTGATATTGATGATTGTTTGTTAGATTTAGGTGATAATTTTTTTTTTAATATGCATTTATTTTCGATTGCCTATAAACTCCTACTATTACATTGACTTTTATGTGAACTTTTCTTTTGTTAATTACTTTTATATCTTGAAATTGATATTAGACAATTAGTTTATTAATTTGTTCAATCACGCTCACGCTAAACTTAGAAACGTGATTGAGCGTGCTTTTTGTGTTTTGAAAGCACGTTTTCCCATCTTGAAGAGAATGACTCTGTATTCTTTGGTGAAACAAAGAGATATTACTATTGCATGCTTTGCTATTCATATTTTTATACGAAAAGAAGGATTAAGTGATGATTTTTTCTCCGAATATGATCGAGGTGAAGTACATGCTAACGAGAATGTACAAGATGGAGACGAGTATGACGAGGACGAGGTTCAACCACATGGAAATACAACAGATCAACAATATATGATCAATTGTCGAGATCAACTTGCGGCACAATTAATGCAAAATGTTGAAAATGTTGTTTGAATATTATCTTTATTTGAAAAATGTTGCCACTATGTTTGAACATTTTATGAATGTTTTTATTTAAGACGTTTTATAAATGAAACAGTTTAGTACTAATATAGTAAAACAGATGTTACGAAGAAAAAAGAACATAGTATATTGATTCAGATTCAGAGTTTTGGACCACCTCTGATTATTCAGAGCTGGTATTCAGATTCAGAGGAAAAACCTTTGGTTCAAAAGAACAGCACCTTAGATGCGAAGCCGAGATTGATTAGGTGGATCTTACTTTTGCAAGAATTTGATGTGGAGATCCAAGATAAGCGGGGTAGAGAAAATGTGGCGGCAGATCATTTGAGCCGTTTGGAAAATCCGAGTCTTGGAGCTTTGAATGAGGAGGATATTCGAGACACCTTTCCGGATGAAAGGTTGGCATTTGTTGGAAAAGCGTTTGGTGAACGGGGTCCTTGGTATGCCGACATAGCCAATTATTTAGCGGGTGGAGTTGTTAGTAGATTGCTTACTTATCAACAACGGAAAAAGCTATTTTCGGATGCCAAGTATTATTTTTGGGAGGAACCATTTTTGTTTAGGATGTGTGCCGATGGCATGGTGAGAAGGTGTGTTTATGGAGCCGATACGAGGAGAATTCTTGATGAATGTCACCATGGTCCTACTGGGGGGCATTATGGTCCATCGGTAACGGGTAAAAAAGTATTTGATGCGGGTTTCTATTGGCCTACGATTTTTAAGGAGGCACATACCTTGGTGAGGACATGTGACTCGTGTCAAAGGCAAGGTACGATTACTAGAAGAGACGAGATGCCTCAGCAAGGAATTCAAGTGTGCGAGGTGTTTGACATTTGGGGCATAGATTTCATGGGTCCATTTAAACCGTCTAATAGGAATGTTTACATTTTGGTGGCGGTGGATTACGTTTCGAAATGGGTCGAGGCAAAGGCTTTACCTACAAATAATGCTAACGTTGTTATTGACTTTTTACGAAGTTTGTTTTGTAGGTTTGGCATGCCAAAGGCTTTGATTAGCGATCGGGGAACCCATTTTGCAAATGCTCAAATGGAGAAAATTTTGAAGAAATATGGAGTTCAACACCGGTTTTCGACTTCCTTCCACCCCCAAACAAGTGGGCAAGTCGAGAACACTAATCGGGCTATTAAGCGGATTTTAGAGAAGACGGTTCACAACAACCCGTCTTTGTGGTCAAAGAAACTAGATGAAGCGTTATGGGCATTTAGGACCGCTTACAAGACACCCATTGGAACCACTCCGTTTAAAATGCTATACGGGAAAACGTGTCATTTGCCCATGGAAATTGAACATAAGGCGTATTGGGCGCTCAAGGAGTGTAGCATGGATTTGATAGCGAGTGGTGAAACCCGATTCTTGCAACTTCACGAGTTAGACGAGTTAAGATGGAATGCATATGAGAATTCCGCTCTATATAAGGCAAGGACTAAGATGGTTCACGATTTGAGAATTCGACGAAAAGAGTTTAAAGAAGGGGACAAGGTGCTGTTATTCCAATCGAAATACAAGTTCAAAGCACCCAAATTGAAGTCTAAATGGACGGGTCCGTACTTGGTGAAACGGGTCTTCTCGGGTGGTTATGTCGAATTGGAAACGGATGATGGCGGGTCATTCATTGTTAATGGTCAACGAGTAAAAGTCTATCGTGAGGAAGATGAAGAAAACGGAATGACAATGGAGGATGGGTTTCACCCATTCTAAATGGAGAAGAATACCGAGGAGTCAAGCTAGCGACTCGAGCAAAAAACGAGCATTTGCGGGAGAAACCCCCGGTTTGTTGTATCTTTCATTTTTATTTCATTTTTTTTATTTCCGTTATTTGTTATTTGTGTTGGTTTTAATTTAGGAGTTCTCGGTTTAGTTTAGATTAGCTTAACGTAGCTTAAACATAAAAAAATAAAAAAATAAATAAAAATAAAAAAGGGGGTGTGGAATGCGCCGCCAGTCCATTGGATAGCTCAAAGCATTCGGCTCGGAAGCTGGAATGCGCCGCCAGTCAGACCATAGGCGGCGCATTCAGATGGATAACAGGTCTTATAATCCCGCTAGTAACCAAACACAACGCATTCTCATCTTATTCTTTTGACTGGCGGCGGAAAAAAAAATACACACACACACCTCACGAAAACATCAATTTTTCCACTAATCTTCACTAGAATAACTCAAATCGACTAATGGGGAAATCGGTATGTCATCTTAACATCTTTCAATCTTTCAATTTTGTTTCAATTTTCAATTAGGGTTCTTAGGTTTAAATCAATTTGGGGAAAACCTTAGATTAGGTTAACTTAGGTTTTTATTTGTTAATTAGTTGGTTAATTAGGTTCCAATAGGTTGATTACTTGTAGTTTTATGTTTTGATTTCGTGATTTGGGGCTCTTAGCTAGTAATACCGATTTGTTGCTGTCAAACTCACGAATGCGCCGCCAGTCCCTGACAGGAGGCGCATTCCAGCCCCAGAATTAAAAAAAAAAAAAAACAAAAAAAATTTCTTTTGTTTTTCGTTTTGATTGTTACTAACTTGTTTGCTTCTTGTTTTGCTTAATGTGTTGTTTGTATAGGGTAAACGTAGAATAGTTGAATCCGATGAATCCGAAGAAGAAGAAGTCGTGTATGAGACACGAAAGGTTTACAAAATTAGTACCGCAGCTCGACTAATGAAGACTGAAACATACCCTTGGTTGAAGTGGCCCGGGGCTGATAAGAATAGAATTATTCAATTAAACAATCAGTTGGCACATCTTCAACATAAGAAAGTGGTACCGCCCCGATTTTTAGATTGGGATCTTATGAACACGTTGAGGGTTATGAACGATTTGGAATCTCTCTTCATCACCAGAGTTGAATACAATGGGCATACCTTTGACCTACCGATTTGGAGAAGCGTATTTGAGGTTAGGGAGCCTGTTTATCGCGAATGGTGTTTGGAATTCTATGCTAGCATAGAGATTGGTGAGTTTCCGGCAGAAGAAGGTCATATTTTTACTGCTAAAGTTGTTAAGTTTAGACTCGGGGGGCAGGAGCATCGGGTTTCGGTGCCAAAGTTTGGGCAATTAATCGGGTTATACAGTGAGGAAGAGTTGAACAATCCGGGAATGTCTCATTACGCAAGCAAAGGAAGCTGGTCACTCGATGATGTTTACACAGACCGGCAGAACATTTGGATGGGATTGTCTGGGCGATCTAATTACAAGACTACAAGTAAGGCAATTGATTTGAACGATCCGATGCTTCGTTTGTTGCAAAAGGCACTTTGTCACTCTGTCAATCACCGAGCCACCCATCAGGACAAAGTGTATAAGGAGGACTTATGGATGCTCTATTACTTTAGTAGGAGGATGCCCACAGAGTTTGTTTATTTACCATGGGCAGTGGCTAAATACCTAAGCGAGCAAGGAAAGGGGCGGAAGAACAGTAGTGGAATGTTGTGTGGACATTTCATTACACGGATGGTGAAAAACTTGGGGTTTGCTACTCCTGCAAGTATGAGGGGGCTGTCTAAAGCGGTGGAATGGAAACTGATAAATAAGGGGGACTTGAAGTTAGGACACGCCATGAATAGGGCGGGGGTATTTGCAAAACCGGGGGACTGGGATAGTGACGCAGATCAAGATAGTGATGAGGAGGAGGAGACCGATAATGAGGGTGATGTTCCAGAACCAACGGCGCAGGGAGGTTTTACTGCTGGTACCTCTTCACAGGGTCCCGCTCCACAGGGTCCAACATCGGGGGGTCACACATCGCCACCACTTGGCCCATTTGATTTCAACCCCATGATGCATGAGATGTATAGGATTGGGCGCCAGGTGGATGCTACTCGGGAGGACATGTCACATCTTCGCTCGGATTTTCACCAGTTTGGGGATTACACGCAGTATCACATGGCACGTTACCAGCCCATGTGGGAATACATGACCACTTCTCAATACCATGCGCAGAATCCCGAGGCAGCAAGTGGGTGGAGCGAGTACAACCCACCTCCCATGTTCAACCCATTTCCTCCTCACGATGAAGAGTGATTGCAGTGAAGAAGCCGCTTGTTGGGCTTGATTGTTGTTGTGATTGTTTGTTGAACTATTTTCCGTTATGTTTGTTTGTGTTTGGAACTATTTATTTTTATTTGTCGTTGCTTAGGATATTATTATGCTAATTAACTTGTTTGTTTATGTGTTTGTACCTTACCAAGACTGGCATTAAGTTCAGCACGTGCGGAGTAGAATCGGAAAATCATGCCACATCCTACGAAACTCGCACGGTTTTATCTTTCTTTCTTTCTTTTATTTTTGTATTTTTAGTTTTATTTTAATTTCCCTTAGGTTAGTTAGTTTTTCTTTTGATGGAACACATTAGGGACAATGTGTTGTTCAAGTATGGGGGGTGAGTCGGGAAATTAGTTAGTTTTATCCCCTATATCCATTACGTTTGCTTTAGTCCCATTTGAGTCATTTAGAGTCAAAAAAAAAAAAAAAAAAAAAAAAAAAACGCTTAAATGTAGTTAGGGAAAATGATAGGGGCTTGTATATTTAACTTTATTCCGGTACTTTAACGTGAAATTGCTTAGGAACATCTTTAGTTAATAAAATACTTGTAAATAAGAGTTTAGGTTTTCTAATTTTAGTTCCTTAAGTTTCCCTGAAAAATCAAAAAGATAGATAATCACTAGATATCCTTAGTACCGAGCCCTTTTAGTCCCTGCACCCTTTCGGGGGTAGTTGGGGAATCCTAGTATTACTTAAGCCCTTGGAGAATTAGAGGCGAAGAAAAAGGCCATAGGTCTTTCCCGTCAACAAAATAGAAATTGATCCTCACTATAACGAAGACTCAAATCCCGTTATACCGTTCACTTCAAAGAAAATATAAAAATACAAATCTATAATATTTGAAGTGAACAAAAGTGAGAGGAAAAGAAAATGATGATGACTAACCTATCAATTCTCGAGAAAAAAAAAAAAAAAAAAAAGAAGAAATGCTTAGTAATATTTTAAGGGTTCCCCCGAAAGTAAGGCGTAAGGGGTCGGCTGTAATGGCTGATCGCTCTAACTTCGGTTAGAGAGTGAGGGAAAAGGGGTGATTATCTTGACATATCTAAACTAGGGGAAGAATTAGGAGTTAAAATTGGTAAATCGCGGTTCTTATTTACTTAAGTAATTTAGTAGCTTAAGATGTTTGTAGTCGGTTTTACGATCTAGCAATTTCACGCATATCTTTAATTCTAACACCGGAATTTAGTTAAATGTTTGAGCCCGTGATTCCTTAGCTTTTCTTAAGTTGTATGTTTTGTAAACTTATTAGTAGGTTTGAGTCGGATTTGCTTAGGGACAAGCAAATGCTTAAGTATGGGGGGTTTGATATCGCTCATTTATATGACTATTTATCGCGATATTCATTGTGTTTTGTGTCCCAAACGTAATGGAAATGCCCTTTTATGCTTATGTTTTGTAAAGTTTTATGTTAGGATTGAGTTAGGTGTTTTTGGAGCAAAAAGAAGGGATTTGTGGATTTTTAACTTGGAATTGGACAAGGCACCAGCACTGGCGACGCATTCATGGAGCAGCTCAGCGCATTCAGCTCGGAAGCTGGAATGCGCCGCCTGTCATACCAATGGCGGCGCATTCAGGGCTTCGACAGTTACTTGGCAGTTTTAATTATTAATCATGGAAAATGAAGAGGCTATTAACACACCACAAATACTGAACGTTGGAGACACTTAGACATCATCTTTTTCATCATTGTTTCAGTATTTTCATATCATTGGAAGCTTAGAAACAATCTTTAATTCCGTATTTCATCACAAATTGTTATCTCGATTTCGTTTAGTACTTGGAGACTATTTGGGATCTTGTTACTTACGTTTGGTATTACTCTTTTATCATTTTTATTTTGCAATTGAATCATGTCTTTTTCATATTTGATTGTGTTTGTTACAATTATGAGTAGCTAATTTCTTAATACGTTTGCTTGGATTATGTGATCGTTTATGTGTTAGGTTTTGGGTGTGAAATGAGAATGATGTGTAGAGGTTAATCGGGGATCCGTTTGGGTTAATATCTTAATTATCTTTTTAGAATTGTTTATACTCTTGTTTGGTAATCTAAAAACGGGTATTCGAAAGGAATCCGTAATTTTTACTAAAATAGGAACGAATTAATCGGCCGGTCTTTAGTTGATTATGAGTTTATGATATTCGAAAGGAATCATTAACAACGATTTGAAAAAGTAGATATTAACACAAACGCTAGCTACTAAATTAAGAGAAATCGGTTTAGGAGTTAGTAAGCTATTCGAAAGGAAGCTTATAGATTAATTCTCACACATCGGCTTGAAACTTTATGCACAATTACTTGAGGTGTTAACGGTATTCGAAAGGAATCGTTGCATGGTTAGGTAATTGGAGAAATCCGGTATTCGAAAGGAACTTAGGATTTTACATTTGAAGTTTATCGACATTTTCACACCTAAGAAATAACACATATTCGTAAACGGTCCAAGCAAGCGTCTTTTTATCCATATTTGAAGTCTAAAATATTTTTACCGTTATTATAAGCAAGTCTTCATTAAGACTAAAACCAAATTGTTACTTGTTACGTGTTTTTATAAACTAATACTTTCAACTATAAATAGTCCCTGTGTTCGAACCCGATATTTGCCAATACTGTTTACAATTGACAAGGGTACACTGCCCGTGTCGTAATCTAGTAAAGGTTTAATTTTCGGAAAACTAGATTTTTCGCATCAATTACTTAACATGTTATCGCAAGAAGAGAGCTAGGGCATTCTGCATATTGGCCACTTCTCATCAGAAAGGACATGCATACTCCAAAGCACGTCACTGTTTGGCTTAACTTTGTGTCGATGATTCCAGAAATGAAGACGAGCCTTTTCAACCTCGACACGCTCTTCCTGAGTTCCATAATCCGGATCAAACTCCCATATTTGCCTACCAACAAACCCGTTTGTGTTGTACACGTATGGATCTTTTCCCCCTTCCGCTATCTTCATCCTCCACATGTAGTTTCGTACGAATTAGATTGTAACTTCAGCAATTGGTTTGTATTTCTAGCTTGTCCTTAGATTTTTTTTAAGGATATCCTACTTGCATTTTCAAAAATAACATACTTAGTCAAGCTAAGGTGTACTATGAAGCTAAAATTGACGTATTGCACATGGATTGAAAACTGGTACCTTATCATTATTTAGTGCAAAAGCTACAATTCTTCTTAATTGAATGCTTCAACTGCCTCCTGCATTTGTTTTACTATATATAGCAACTGATCATAACATATTAATTAGAGTTGAATAACCATGTTCTACTACATTTGTTGTGATTGAAATAAGAATAAGAGAAAACGTTAGGATATTCGTTCTGTTGGTATTTGAATAGTTTTAACAAATGTGTGTCCGTAAATGTGTGAGACTACGGGAGCGCACACATCGACATTTAGACACGACTACAAGTTTAATTTATTTATTAAATATTACTTAATAGTTAAGTGTAAATATTTATTAAATGGAGGGTTTATTATGTAAATAAGGAGGTTTCCCTATTGTAATATAACTCAAACTCTTAGATTTGAAAACATATAAATAGAAGATAAACCCTAAACCCTAATTACAACAAAAAATCAAAGCAGTCGACTAATAAGGATTTTTAGCCGATCGGCTTATTTAAAAAAAGGGTTTTATTTTATTTATTTTATTTATTTTGGTTTTTTGTAATAAAGAGTTGTTGCTAGACAATTGTTGTACAAAACAATTAAACGTGTACTAGCATACTAGTCTGTTGATACAAGAAGGTGTCGCGTACGCAATCGGAGTAAAACCTTACGTTAGGTTTTTGGATTAATTGCTCAATCAATAAGGTACACTTACTTATCCGATTTAATATTTACTATGTGATCCTATATTCCGCTGCATGTATAATTGTTTGACAATTTGACTCTGGTTGTTTACCTATAGTGGTATCAGCCATAACATAGTAATTTTATCTTGGATGAGTTGTGAACATCAAAAATTGTGGGGGGATTCGAGGTTGGGATTAAAACGAATGTTAAAACGCAAATCTGTTTTTAAATAAATAAAATAAAAAAACGTTTTTTTTTTTTTTGGTTTTTGATTTTTGTTTAAACATTGATTAAGTCTCAAACTTTAATTGCAATTTTTGATGTTTACTTTTTTGTGTACCGCATTTATTTTTTATAAAATTATGTTTATTAAGTTACGTGCATAACTTCATAAACATAATTCGATATTATGATATTATAAAAAGTAAATTGTATATATATATTGACACATATGATTAATTGGTTAAGTGTATATGTGTGACACCTAAATAAAACTAATATGCTTAAAAGGTCTATTTGTGGTTTATTTGATATTGAAGAATTCTAATATACAAACCACCTACGCAATCCAAAATTGTTTTATGTGAACGGATGTATGTGGTCTGTTTTCTTTCGAAACGGGGGTGAAAGGGTTTGTATATTAAGAATGACCATAGAGACCTCTACATGTTTAGGATACCCATTTGATGCGTAGAATAATTCTTAAGTATATTATTTATATATTGTTTGTCAAATGTTTTTGAAAGAAACAAAAATTAAATAAATATGACTAAAGAATTATTATAACGAGTTATTAATTTATTTTGACACTTTTATACGTTCTAAAACGGGTTGGGTTTATATACCGTAATTTTCTCCCGTAATGGAAAATATAAATTTGACAAAATATATTAAAAACAACGATTTAATAAGCGTGTGATTGGTAATTTATAAACTAGATTGTAAATGCTCAACGTATTATTACCCAACTAGGCTCACCTACAATAGAGGACGATGTCTAGGAAAGTTATGCGGAAGTGGTAAACACTACTAATGAGGCAACGCTATTAAGAAATGTTAATCATTCGCTACACCTCACATACTTTCCTGGTCGTACTCTCGTAGAGCTACCGAAAGGGTTTTAATGATGACCATGTTACGATTAGTTGTATAGATTAGGTAATCATAGAAACACGTTTAAATAACCAGTAAACTAAAAACTTTTGTTTTTAAATTAAATTACGTTACGAAATTGTTGCATGGCAATTGCGTACGTAGATTTTTAAACACCCATGGAATTTAAGTCAATTGCTATCCGTATTGCTTAGACAACTTGTACTTGCTCGTCACTCTACGTGAGACGTAGGTGAAGTGTATCCAAGGCGGATTACCACTCATAGTGAGACTATGGTGGACTATCTGCAGTTTTCAGTCGGACGACTTAAATCGGGTTATGCAGTGAGACTGTAAACGCCGATAGCGATAAGATGCGACGAAACATGATTAATGTCACGATCACCATACTGATGCGTAGGATCGAATTATGACATTAAGTCCCATTTTCTAGGAATTGCATCGGTAAATGCAATTACGAATCGTTCCTTACCTTTTGAGTATTATTTAGTTCCTAGCAGATCAACTGATGGAACGGTAATATGTCAATTGGGTCCTAGACTTAACTAAAAGTAAACCATGGGTTTTACGTTTTAAGTTAAGAATTTTATGTCGAAAGTATTAATCAGAACTTTCTTCTGTTTTGTAGAAATGGCACAAAATCCCGATTCAAGCGGGATTATGTCAGAAATCAAAACAATGTTCAAAAGTGAATACTTACTGAACCAAATTTTAATGATTGGTTTCATCAGCTGAGAATTGTTCTATGAGCGATGAAGTAATTACCAATCATTAATAAACCGATATCTTTTGAGCTGAAAGGTGCCTATGATGAGATAACTCGGGCAACTTATCAAGTAGCGATAAGTGGCCGGATATAATGATTATTAAGCTTCACATTATGTATGAGAAACAAGTCGGTCTTGAATTGAACGACTTGATTCAAGAATTGCATAAGTGTAAATATGTTGCTGAAACGTCAGTATGAACTCACGTTGTCAACATAAAAGCTTCTTTAATCATTTGGAAAGGATTAATTACCCTTACCATCAACCTATTGTTGTTATGAACAGCCTTTGACAAGGTTTTGATGAATTCATTCCTAACAACAATATGAATGGTATGGCTAAAATTCTCAAGAACTTCATTTGATGCACGTAGAGTTTTGAGAAATTCCTTCCTAATCGGTTACCAACCAGATCCTAGCGGTTCGTGGTGGTATGGTACTGGTAAGAACAGACAACCGCAAGCTAAGGGAAAAGCTAAAGACGGAAAGAATAAACAAGCAATTGTTTATATTCACAAGCCTAAGCTAACCCCTGTAGCGAAAAGAGAACATCCTGCTAAGGATGATGGTTGAAATCACTATTGAGTGATTAGGCATGGAAAGAGGAATTGTCCTACTCTAGCCGAGGTGCAAGATAAGAAGAGAGTCGGCAACGCCGGATCTTCGAGTATCTTCACTTGTAGAATTACGTTTTTTCTCTAAAAACAAATACCTGAGTATCTGACATTAGCTGTGGTACTCATATGTGTGTTTCCTTACAAGGATTTAGAGCAAAGAAGAAACTGAAGAATGGATCTCTATAACTATACGTAGGCTATGTCAAAAGTGTAGTTATGAAAGCCATTAGAAGTTAAGACTTACATTTACCCTAAGGCATAATAATTGTATTAGACAATTGTGTTATGCATTTGCTTATTTTAGGGGGGAATGTTTCAGTTTATGTTTTAAATAATAATGAATTTGGAATTTCTGTTTCAAACATAATGTTATTATATTAATATGATTGATATTAATGACATATATGAAATAGATTTGCATGCTCATTCTTCTTTAAATTATAATTCTATATTTATTAATGCGTTAAGTCCAACTTGGACTCAACCTATCTATGACATTGTTGTATTGCGCACATATACAAGTATTGCATTAAAAGGCTTCACAGCTTTTAAAGTCAAATGATATTTTATTTGATAAATGCGAATCTTGTGTGTGTCGTGCAAAATGACAAGGAAACCTTTTTCGTATGAGACAAAAAGGGCAACTGGTTTTTTAGGAATCATACATACTGATGTATGTGATCCCTTTAGACATGTGTCAAAGAAAGGTGCTAGCTATTTCGTTACATTGACGGATAATTTCAACAGTTATGGTTATGTTTAACTTGCTTAAACATAAACATAAGGTGGTTGAACATATTCAAAGTGTTTCAAAACGAAGTAGAAAATAAACTCGGCAAAACCATCAAGATCGTTTGATCGGATCGTGGTGGTGAGTACTTAAGCCTAGAGATTAAGGATCATCTCAAAGCATTTGGGATTACCAAATGGCTTACTCCTTCCTATACTCATAAGAGAATGGTGTATCGGAAAGGAGAAATCGAATCTTGCTTGGCACTGTAAGATCGATGATGAACCTTAATATTCTGCCATTATCTTTGGGATGATGATCTAGAGTCTGCTTTATGCATTCTCAAAATGATTCCAACAAACTGTTCAAGTTGCACGGTATTCCGTGTTTTTTCGAAACAAGGCTTATCGGTCAAGGAAACAGTGGGAGTGTTGTAGAACTTGACGAGGTTCAAGAGGGAGATACATCACTTTCTACTCACATTGGTGATCAACAATTCGGGGGGGATAGAGTTGAGCCACATGTTATGCCTCAATCTAGACCGACTCAAGTTGTGATTGAGCCACAAGTTCAGTCTCAACAACAAATTGTTGATGCTCCAATTCGTAGGTCCGAAAGGACTATACGTGAACCTTCTAGGTTGAACTTAAAAGTTAATCTAGAGGATGGAGACGTATCAAGAGGATCTTAATGAACCTCGAAACTTGAAAGTTGCATTATTAGGTTTAGACGCTGATAAATGACTTCAAGCTGCGAATTTAGAGATTCAATCCATGAATGCAAACGAAGTTTGGAATTTGGTAGATAAAACTCCAAATGCCCAAGACTATCGATTGAAAATGTTTCTTTTTAAAGATAAAGAACATACATGGATGGGAAAATACACATCTATAAAGCTCGTCTCGTGGCAAAAGGATTTACTCAAGTCTATGGTATAGATTATGAGGAAACCTTTTCCCCAATGGCAGACATAAGAGCTATTAGAATTCTCTTAGCTATAGCGACGTTCTATGACTATGAGATATGGCAAATGGATGTCAAAACAACCTTTCTGAATGGTTATATAGACAAAGGCGTCTATATGAATCAACCAGAAAGTTTTTTATTGATCCATTAAATTCCAACAAGTATGCAAGCTAAAGAAGTTCATTTATGGACTTAAGCAAGCATCAAGCAGTTGGAATAAAAGATTTGATGAAGAAATCAAAAGGTTGATTTTGTTCAGAATTTCGATAAGCCATGTGTGTATCAAAAATTCAGTGGGAGTAATGTTACTTTCTTTGTCTTATATGTAAATGACATATTAACAATGGGAAACAGTGTTCCAATGATTGAAGATGATAAATCTTATCTTGGAAAATGTTTTGCCATTAAAGACTTAGGAGAAGCGATATTTATTTGGGAATCAAGATCTTGAGAGATAGATCTAAGCGGTTAATTGAGTTAAGTAAGCTTACATTGATAATATACTTAAGTACCTTAGGGATACTTAAAATATGGTTCTTGTATATGGTGGAAATCATGAGGCCAATATTGGATATTGTGATGCTGGATTTCATAAACAACCATCTCTACAACAGAATATGAGTACATTGTATCTTTTAGAGATGCATATGGAAGCTGTTTAGATCCGGAAATTTATTTCTGGACTTGGTAGTGTTCCCAAAGCCAAGACTCTTTTGGATATGTATTACAACAATGCTGGTGCAATCATCATAGCCAATGAACCTAAGGGTTCATTAGGGAGTTAAACACTTTCAGAGGAATTTCACAATATTCTTAAGAGAATCGAGTGGTGAAATTTAAGTACTCAAAGTTCACACAGATAACAACTTAACTGATCAAAGGATCAGGTTAAAACGATCCTAACTCACTTGGTTGAGGGAATAGGACTTCGTTTATCTAGTTGTTTCATGTAATCTGTGATTGATTTAGTATTTGGACATATGGATGTATAAACAATTTTATTAAGAATGAATAATATTGAGGATATGTGCTTTCATTTCTTATAAAATTGTTATCCAATTTTTCATGTTTTAATCCTTGTTTTATATTTATGTTTAAATATTTTTCTAAATATCCGTTGTCGTTTGATTATGTGGGAGCATAATTGAATTAAGACAATATCTGAGTAGTCAGCCTGGCTCACTAACCCGGATGGTGTACATGGAATGAACACTGGATTATCCCACATGAATTAGTACTTATGGATCCTTGTCATTAAGTATAATTCATAAGGTTTAATGTCCTTTGACTTGAGATGCAAGTTGGGAATCATGTACGTAGTGCATTATTTGATTCTAGTCAAACGCACTCCTGAATAAGGGTGTTATAAAGGCTATTTTTGGTAATGTTGCGAAATACGATGACTACCAATTGTAGTCAAGATAGGATTTGTTCCTTCGGTGAAAACTGAAGTTAGATACAAACTGGGCCACTCATGAATACTTAAGATGTATGTTCGGCCGAACCCAAATAAATCCAGATGTGTCTCGATAGTATTTGGTAATCTTTAAGTGATTCGAGAAATGAGAAACAGTAGTTAAAATGGAATGATTTTGATCCATCAAAAGATTTTAACTAAGTATCTGTAACAAAAGGATATGAACCGAATATAGACTCACAGTGAGTTTTGGAGAAACTTACTCGTGCATTTATGGGAGCATTGATATGTTGCTAGACATTAATCAATGTTATCATGTTTGTTTGAAAATTATTCAAAAGTGGGAGATGTTGGTATTTGAATAGTTTTAACAAATGTGTGTCCGTAAATGTGTGAGACTACGGGAGCGCACACATCGACATTTAGACACGACTACAAGTTTAATTTATTTATTAAATATTACTTAATGGTTAAGTGTAAATATTTATTAAATGGAGGGTTTATTATGTAAATAAGGATGTTTCCCTATTGTAATATAACTCAAACTCTTAGATTTGAAAACATATAAATAGAAGATAAACCCTAAACCCTAATTACAACAAAAAATCAAAGCAGTCGACTAATAAGGATTTTTAGCCGATCGGCTTATTTAAAAAAAGGGTTTTATTTTATTTATTTTATTTATTTTGGTTTTTTGTAATAAAGAGTTGTTGCTAGACAATTGTTGTACAAAACAATTAAACGTGTACTAGCATACTAGTCTGTTGATACAAGAAGGTGTCGCGTACGCAATCGGAGTAAAACCTTACGTTAGGTTTTTGGATTAATTGCTCAATCAATAAGGTACACTTACTTATCCGATTTAATATTTACTATGTGATCCTATATTCCGCTGCATGTATAATTGTTTGACAATTTGACTCTGGTTGTTTACCTATACGTTCTGTATTTGAGATAGAAAATATGATGAGTACATAATATTTTTCCATGATAACATACTTTGGAGGCTTTATTTTAGACTTCGAGTGCTTGCAATTACGCTATGCTGGTTATTCTAAAACAAATTGGAGAGTATATTCATAGAATACCATTTTATTGGATCAATGGTAGTTCAAACACTAAAGAATGGGATGTCTGATGAAATAATATGTTTGCTTCTACGTACTCTAAGAATATTTGTTTAGTGCAGTTTCTTGTCTAAATGTCAAGCAATAAGTTAACTATAACTCAAAATTTTGAAACTATTAACAAGTTACACTTACAAGCACTACGTGTAGGACAGAATTTCTTGTTGGTCTTGCATAAATTATTGGTGACGTAAAGTATTATAGCCAAATTTTGGCCTGAAAAAATATGTTCATATCCGACTTGTTTGCTGATTATATTTACTCCATGCACATCTTCATGAAATTTATCAAACACTACTAGGACATCTTAGGAACGGATTTATCTGAAATTGAACGTTTTGAATCCGAAAATTTTATTAAGAGGGGTTGCAATTCTTTAGTTATTGTTCTTCTCTGAGAAATGGCCCTCTTTTTGCTGGAGATTTAAGACCCATTAGGATGTCAATAACACATGCATACAAATCATCTTTTAAAAGTTAAATCTTTGATAGTGAGTGAGGTTCAAATCGATTCCTTTTAAGGGAGACAAATAATTAAAGGCCTCCAAATGATGAAAGAAGTTTATCTTGAACCTATAAGAAATATAAAAACTTTATATTGTTCGAAGTGACTTTGAGAAGGCCTTTTAACCCGCTAAATTAGGCTTTTCTTGGCTCATTCATGTTTGATTTGGTCTGAAGTGGAGAAACTTGATTTAAGATTGTCTTGGCGAAGACTTTTTGGGACGGTCCTTGGTCCTTGTTAACGGGTCATCAACACTAGAATTCTACATAACTAAAGTCTTAAGACAAGGAGACCCCATTATTACCTTTAATTTTCTCTCTATTCTGACATCGAAAGCTCTCAATATTGTAATGTATGGAGTAAAGAGTAGCAACAATTTTAATTGAATTCAAGTGGGTAACAACAACATACCCATCTCTCCTCTCTAATTTACCGATGATGCACTCCATTTAGGGGAATGGTCGATGAAAATTGCAAAAGAATTGCTTTGCATCCTTACATGCTTTTATATGTCTTCTGGTCTCAAGGTTAACATCTCAACGAAACAAACACTAGAACATTTTGTTATCGTAAATGCAAGCTTGTTTTAAAAGTTAGATAATACAATTATCGAGTTACTAAATGCGTACTCCCACGTTTTAGAGAAGGGAAGAGGAGGATAAAAGAAAGAGGCGTCACATTCAACATAGTGAATCCGATTTTATAGACATAAACAGACTAGACTGTCTTTTTATGGTTTTTACATTAATCTGATTTCATACTTATTATATCAATTTGCATCTCTCCATTAGTTGAACATGGCTAATGCTTACATAATTATGGTACTTCTGGTGTCTACAACTTGATCATTCATAATGTGTTAGGACTAGTACGTTCATGTATGCTGTGGAAACACATGTTTGCGGTATTCAGCTAAAGCCCACATTGGGTAGATATTCTTGTGTAGTGCATAATGCAACATACAGTTCTTCATGAAGACTCCACTTATTTCCTGCATTAAACAATTAGATGTTACTTTGTCAATGATATAAATGAAAGAACAACAAAGTGCAAATCACCGTTTTCCATTTTCTTACCTGTTGCGGATAATCACCATTTTCCATCTGGGAATTAATTAACAACTTGGCCGCTCTGTGTAGGGGCGTTGGATCTCTTTCCGCCTATGTAATCGAACATTAATTTAAACAAAATCTAATGAAAAGAAAGATTGATACTGAAACATTTTAAAATGATAAAGGAACCTGCTGAGAATGAATTAATCCCATCATAGCCCATGAAGTTTGTACCAAGTTGGAACGTCCTCCTTCTAAAGGTACATATTTCTATTTATAAAAAGTAATCAGTGAGAAGAATATAACTTACATTAATTTTAGATGCTTATTTTGTTGAAGTATTACCTTTTCTGGGCAGGATTTGTAGCTTTCTCCCCAACCACCATCTTCGAGCTGTTTTTTTAGCAGAAAATTGACAGCTTTACGTATTGCTTCACTATTCTGATAAGTTTTCCCGATTGCTGCTAGTCCTTCAAGAGCAAACCAGGTACCGTATGTAAAACACACTCCCCAGTTTCCGTACCTGATATCCACTTATTACTTTTTATATTCCAGTTTCTTTTTATCTTATAATTATTTTGATTTGATGCTCGGAAAAAAAAACAAACCATGAACCGTCTGGCCTCTGTGTTTTTTCCAGATATCCTCTAGCACCTGTAAGGAAATTTTCTATTTCTTTCGACCTTTTTCCAGGGTATACCTTGCTAAACAAAACCAGGGCTTGCATTGCTGTTGCTGTGCATTCCACGTACCTGGTCTCGACAACTTTTATTAGTCTAGTGAAGTTAATGATGCCGATTAGAAAATAGTATTTTTGGCTTACTCATGCTCAATGACAATGTCCTCAAATAGCTCTGTAGGATTAAGAATCTAAAATGGAATACAAGTTGAAAAAAAAAGTTAATGACAAATTAACGGTGAACAAATGAATTTAAAAAAATATAGTTTTTTCCATGATTTTGTTACCTCTAACCATTCTGATGATCCTGCTGGTTCCCATATTGCCAAGCCACCATTTTTACTCTATATCGTCAATGTCAAAAAGTTAACAAATGTCAAGTCTAATGAAAGGGTGATGAGAAATTCATGCATACCTGTAAAGAGAGTATTATGTTGATAGCATCATTAATCTGCTCGGGATCCATCTTTTCGCCAACGATTTCTGGAGGCATCATTGAGAACAGGAGGCAACACTGAAGATAGAAAGTATTCTGTCTATTTTATATCATGTACATAATTAATTATGTGTATTTCTAGAAAATAACATTAAACTATAGATACCTTCAACCCTTCAGTAGTACAGTCAGAAGTTTCCCACCCATGGTCTCTATCTGAAAAGGTCCACGACCCTTTAGATATATGTCGATACATGGATTTGAAGTCACCGGACGGATTTTCCCTTACCTACATACACAAGAGTTGATCCAGATTTTCAATTAAGCTAAATTCAATAACAAATAGAAATGCATCATAGTTTTTATCTATTTATGTCGAGCCGACCTGTGAGGCTTTAATATAATCATGTCCCTTTTTAAGGGTTGGACCAATTTCTTGGCTAAGATCTGTAGCCACAAGAGCTTGAATCATAAGACTTGCATCCCAAAGTTGACTGCCAAAAGTCTATTTCCAAACAAATTAAAACCGAGTATTCAAATTTCTAGTATTTTATCATGAAAACTTATTTTTTAATCAACCTGCATTTTTATGCCATCCTCGGCAACCCAGATAAAATCTGGGATTCTCGCAAGGTGCTTCTTGAAGCTGATCCCGTTTGGATCCTCAACCCAGCATGCAAGCATACATAGTACCTGTTCATTTGTTTCATTTGTATGTACGACATATAAGTATATAAATAATAATAAAAATCATTGAAAACTTATTTTATCATTTTTCTTTGATAGTCGTTAATCTGTGATTACATACCTTCTCTATAGCTCCAATTGTGATATATCGGCTATTCTCATCCTCGTAGTGGATATGTTTCATGGTTGTTTGTAGTGCTTTCTCACGCAACTTGGTAAATGGCCAGCGAGTTAGGAGAGGCTCGGTTAAAATGTAAAGACTGTCCCACATTAAATCTTGTATTAAAGGGTGCCGGTAATATAGGTCCTCCTGAGATGGTCAATTCGTACTTAAGTAATTAAGTATTTGTGTCAGTAAATACAAATTGATCTTGTAAAACAAGTAATTTCACCTTTGCACACAAATGTCTACTGCTCTTCCAGTTGATTTCGTTGTATGGTTTCGTGTAAAGTTCTTTACGCAATTCTAAAACCAGTGGAGTGATTGGACCTACAAATCTTCTTCCATATAGGTATGACATCGGCATGTATACCAGTCTACTGTAACACCACATTTTCCCTGCATTTTGAGAATAAAAAATCTGTTACGAATATAAAGCTATCAAAGTAATACATGATTGCATTTTGCGTTTGGTTTTTACAGATCATGAAAAATAGAACAGACCTGGATGCATGGGTAAGAAGGAAGGAAGGATCCAGAATTCTGGTGGCATTGGGTTGCTTCCGATCCACTCGCGAACACCAAGTATCTATAAAACAACAGACGTACATATAAAATTTTTATTTTATTTACTTTTTGATCATGTTTAAGTACTTTTGATTAATAAATATCCTTGATATAAATGTCTTACTGAAAGCCATGTTTTTCCCCAAGAAGGATTGGCGGTTGCACTACCATGATCTAGGATCCATTTCCGAGCTTTGGTGCAAGCGCCATTCAAACCACCATCTGGCCCTTCTCCTAGAATACGCATACAAATATAACTCAGGGTTGTGCAAAACATCATGCTATGACCTTCAATGTGGAAACCCCAACCACCGTCTTCATTCTGTAAATATCATATGACCGGCATTTATAACACAAGTTGTGCGTGTGATATTTTGTGTGTTGATGCGGTACAAAAGAAGAATGTGAATATCTTTACCTGATGACAATATAAGTACCGAAGAATTTCTTTTCGGTGTTCTGCTGTGAACACACTGTTAAGATGCCCGGTGATATACAAGCATATAACCTGCATGCATTTTGTTGATATGAAGACATCTTGTGGTTTTTTCAATAAAATATGTGGGATGGATATAGGAACTGAAAACTATGGTAAGGGAAACCATTAATAAAATCAAAACAGTTACCAATGGTTGCATGAAATACATTGGACCAGCATTTTCGGCCGGCCAGTGGCCATCTTCAGCCTGCAAGGCTGCGAATAAGTGAACAGACCTCCTCAACGTGGCAGAAACTTGGTTATAGGAAATCTCTTCACCATTCTCTACCGTCACTTGAGGTACCGTTTGTTTGAATACCTTCTCTCTTATGAACTGCATATTCATGTTCCCAATGACTTTTGGATTTGGCTTTTCAGATAAAAAAACGTAAGAAATTGAGGCAAAAAAGAGAAAACCTGCATACGCCAAAGCACATCACTAGTGGGCTTAACATGGTGTCTATTATTCCAGAAATGAAGACGAGCCTTTTCAACCTCGTCACGCTCTTCCTGAGTTCCATAGTTCGGATCAAACTCCCATGTTTGCCTACCAACAAAGTTGTTTGTGCTGTATAGGTATGGATCATTGGCCCCTTCGGCTATCTTCAACCTCCACATGTCGATACACTAAAGTACGTTGTTAAAAGTTATGAGAACTTTAATCGGGTAATGGAATCTAATGCAAGTTTAGTATGTTGTTGAAAATGAATATTTTCGATCTTTCCCATCTTTAAAAACAGTACGTCTTCAATAGTACACAAGTTATTTATTACACTTTTTGTCATTTGACATAAATCGAGTCTATATTGATTGTAGCATTAAAGAAGATCAATCATGAACCTCGAAATTTAAGTTACAAAATCTCATATCCGTCTACTAATATTTTGAGTATATAACTTGGGATCTGTTAACTACAAGAAAATTTTCTTTAGTGAAGACTATTTTTTGTGACGATATTATTTCGTCACTAATAATTTTATTTAGTCATCTATAAAAAACAAAAAAAGTCGAGTCATCCATAAAAAAAAATCTGTCACTTAATTAGGTTGCTAAACAAAAGTAGTGACAAAAATATATCCAAATTTGGTATCTAATAAAAATTAGTAACTAGACCCAAAGAGCCCCGATGACCCGAATGAAAACAGGCGAATTGAACACAAAATGGTATGTTGGCAAGATGAGCAATGTGTGACCACAATAAACATTTCAATAACAAATCGAGTTCACACATATAATATGGATTTTTTTCCCGCTTCGTATTTCATTGATTTTATCACATTCAATCACATTTTTAGCTAGGTTCGGTGTTAGGTTTATATTTCAATCCATTAATCATTTTAAATATTTACTTTACCAGATAATATGATGCGTCAATGATGTTCTTTATTGGTTTATCATTTATACATCCATCAATGACCCCACTCTTTATAAGAGATAATATATATGGTACGTACGTGAGTGATGTGTTCTATTGAAAACACATTAATGCTATCATCGACATGACAATTTTAATAAATGTGACAAAAACAAGTCATTTTGTCTTATAATATTCTTGTGAAAACAAGTCATGACGTTTTTGTGTGGCATATATAAGGTGTTATCTTCGTCTACGAAGTTATCAGGATAAATAATGTGTTGCCGAGTTGAAAAAGTTGCACATCAGTGAACTAACTCTAACAAATAAAATGTCAAGTATTTCTGCCTCTTTGTTCTAAGGTACATCACAAAATTCAATCATATATCTACACATCAGTGAACTAACTCTATAACAAATAATAAATGATGTGCTCTATTATTGTAAACACATTAAAAGATACTACCACAGACATGTAAATATCAATTAATGTGACACAAACAGGTCATTTTGTTTTCTTAGGAATTCTTGTGACAAAAACAAGTTAGTCACGTTGTTTAATAGTGTTGCCTGACTTAATAAAGATATGTGAGTTTATTAATCTAAATTTGAGACTATAGTTAGTACTAGTTTCATTTAGGTGTTTTCATATTGCATTAGGATACTAGTTTTATTTAACTGGTGTTTCCAATCCATAGTCGATTTCCCTATCACAACATGTTTTTTTGTTAGGATTAATTCGAAATACATAAAAGGTGCATCGGGTTGTTTGTGGGTTCTTGGACTAGTACGCAAGAAGTTCGCAGGTCGCAACAGGAATGTTTTGTTGCATATTTAGCAGTAAGGGTGTGGAGACTGTCTGACATCAAGTTTCTTGTGTTTAGCAACATATTTCTCGTTGTTCTTGGTTCCAGGTTTATGGGTTTCACCTGGTTACTTAAGGAGGGGGAAATCGCGAGTCCCTGCAGGTTATTTATCGAGTTGCTTGAGCAAATCACAATGATGTTGCAGTTTGGGTGTGGCTTAAGTCAAAGATTTTGTGAGGGTCTTTCATCACCAAAAGGTATTAGTTGTGGTAATTACTTTAGTCTCTAGTTAGGTTGAAAAGGTTTTGATACTTAATCTACAAGGTGTTTATGGGGGGTAACTTGATCCACACGGTACATAAGGAAAAAAAAGAGGTGTTGTTAGGATTCTTGGGTGATCGAGATTATTTGCGTATCAAGGTACGGTGTGATTCTTGGGGAGCACGTTATCGGTTTCAAAAGGAATAAGAAACATTACGGAAGATACTAGGATTCTTTTGTTCCGAGTTTGTTGGGATTAAACTGATGAAAATTAGTTAAAGTTCATTACTAATGCTCATTACTACTGCTCAACTACTGCCTAGTTAATACTGCAAGTATAGCAGTTACTACTGCAAGTGTATTGTGGACTACTGCAAGACTGATGGTTAATACTGCTCAATACTGTTACTACGGCCCGTCTTCAGTTACTACTGCATGAAGAGTTTAGATAATTTTAGAACAGATTTGTAATTATCTTTTCCTTATTTCTAGTTAATTTACAATTGTAGTTATATTACAATTGTAATTGTTAAGTCGTTGCCTAGCTTTGCTAGGTTAGCCTCAACGTCTATAAATACATAGATCCTTCTATTAAGAAAAACACGTATATTGATCGATCATTAAAGGTTAATATATTGAGGCTTATTGTTGATATTCGTTATTGTTCTTGTTCATTATAAACAATATTCGTTTAATCAATAAACTTTTAATATCAAATTGTTTAAATCTGATGCTAAACTTTTTTGATAGATCAAGATCTTTATTCAAAGTGTGGTTATGTTTACATAACTCATTTGATCCTGACAGAGTTTAATTGGGTTTTCTTGTGTGTTAAGTTACTGGTTTTGTAACTTAGGACCAAGTAAGAGATTGGATTTTCGGATTGTCTTAGGGTTCACTAAAGGTATACGATTTGCAAGGAGGGGTAACGTATTAGATTAATTATATTTATTATTTTATTCTATAGAAAAATGAAGTTAAGAAAGCGGCCCTTTCGCGGCTCAAACTGTCGGTACGCTTTCCAGCTAGCAACAGATCAAACGGGCGAAGGATCTATATTTGCTTGCAATGTCTACTCTTCACCTTTAGTTAGAAGTAGAAGTAGAGGGCGCCGTTTGTATGACTTCCGTAGCGAAGTTGATGTCGAGAAGTTTGAAGGTTATAATGACTTCTGGTTATGGTGTGTGAAGATTAGGACCGTCTTGATCAAATATGGATGGGAAATGGGGATTGATAAATTCCCGACAGTACCACTGATGATGCGGAAGCTACTTCCTTTACTTATAAGCTTTACGGGAAGGCACATAGTGCCATATTAATATGTATTGAAAATTAGATTCTACGAGAGGTTTCACATGAGACGTCTAAATGTACGATGTAGTTAAAGTTTGAGTCATTATATATGACTAACGCTTTGGCAAGAAGATGCTACTTGAAAAGGAAGTTATCCACGTTCTATGTGGGTTCTGATAAAAAAAATATCATGGCATATGGAGGGTCATGTAAAAATGTACTCCATTTGTCCTATATTTATTGTCTACTTTTGATTATTTAAGTATTTGGTTTGCAACTTTAACCTTAAATAATTTTTGTTATGTTATATAATATTTGATCCAAATTACATGATTGGATTAAGTTTTAAATGTATTTTTCATCTAGTATATAACACACAAAAAAAAAAAAAAAAAAAAAAAAAAAAAAAAAAAAAAAAAAAATTGAAGGTCAAAGTTGAAAACAAAAGACTTAAAAAGTCAAAAAAGTCATGTACACATTAAGTTTAGTGAAAGACTACGTTAAGTTAGATCTAGTATATGGTAAAGATTAGGTGAGCACGACTGCACGAGAATGGTGACTGTTTTAAGAACCTTAACGATGGTAGGTTGAAGATTGGGTATATATTCATGATATTGGAATGTGCGATTCAATACATGGTTAATACACGAGAAGGGTATGTGGTGCTCACATGACTTAAGAGGCTACTAATCTGTTTGAGAGAAGACCTCAACAATAAGGTGTTTTCAGGACCAAAGTTATAACTTTGTGTGAAGATTCTTAATAAAGTTAGGAATTATCACTTGACTTAATAAAGTTGTCGGTTCTTTAGTCTAAATATTAGACTATAATTAAGCTTATTTTTATTTAAATATTCCTTATTGTATAGGACTAGAAAAACTTACTTGACTTATACGTAAGGCTCTAAAAAGTGTGCCATGGCGTGACTTGCCTTCACGAAAAATATGCAATGCGTCTTTGTTAGGCGTGACGTCCAAAAACCGTGTCAAGACGCGTTTTAACGTGAGTTTTTTTGTAAAGCGTTACGAAATTTAAAAAAAAAAAAAAAAAAAACCTAAAATTAGTTTAAAATGACTATAAAGATTATTCAATTGTATATTTATGACCATATCTTAGATTAGATGCATATTAAAACGTGAAAACAACAAGCTTTGTAGTTATATAACTTAAAAATAGTAAAAACATATAAATTATATATAAAATTATAAAATATATTAAAATTTTGCGGTATTGTCACGCCTTGAAAAACGTCATGTCTCGCCATGTCTCGTCAAGTCTTGAGACTTGACCATGCAGCCACGCCACACCACACCTTACGTTATTCACAACCTTGCTTATAAGTAACGGGTTTGAATCGACCAGTGTTTCAAAGATCAACCCTTAGTCGAAGTTTCCCATATCTATATAAAATGTGAGGGTAGCTTAATTATGTGCCTTTGCTTCCTTTCCTTAACTGAATGAGAACATAATCACTCGACATGTCTTTCTTTCTTTTTGTATACGACCACCTCTTCTTTGTATTCGACCACTTATGGTATTGTCCATTTACGTTGGTTCGACTAACAACAAGTTTTGTTTTCAAGATGTTCATCTTCTTAGTTGGTTTGTTGAATATTTTGAATTTCAACAAATATGTATTCTTATATTATTTGAATTTTTTAGAAACTAATGATTCAAAATGATTATTCAAATAAATTAAAAAATAAAATATAGAAACACTAAAGCGCATATATAAATTTGACAAGTATGCATTTTGTGTGACATATTGAAGGTATTGCTTCATTTATGAGAATATGTGAAAAATAATGTGTAAAGGGAGGGGTTTTTTTAACCTCTGAGTTGCGATTGGGTCAGAAAAAAAATACACATTTGATTATCAAAAATTAGTACAGTGATATTTATGTAATCAGATTAGTTTTTGTAGTCAGTGTTGAAGAAATTAAACAACACCATAATTAAGTCAATCAACAGTTTAATAACAAAATTCTATATTTTTCCTTTAAGGATATAAAAAATAGGTAAATAAAAAAAATTAAATATATTAAAAAAAATATATTGACAAATATATTTAAGACTTCGTTCTAAAGTTCATCATAAAAGTAAAATCATATATTAATAGTTTATAAATCGATTATTTAGAATAAGTTGTTACCTGGTAACTTGTATCGTTTACAGATCGGAAAAGTAGCTCATTATGATTGTAGACATATTGATACTATTTATCACAGACAAGACATTATAGTTGAAAGAAAAACATGTCATTTAGTTTAATGTGTTTTATTTTGAATGTTTAAGTGCTCTTATTCGGATGGTTGCGTCTTATTTGCGTCCCCGGACATGGTATCGGAGCTTCAAGGTTTGAAGATCATGGAAAAATGCCTTAAGAAGGGAAGGTCATAAAATACTTGATACTCAATCAATTATATAGTTTACTAAAATTCTTTTTTTTTTTCCTTTTTTAATGGTCTTTGAGGAAATGTAGATGTTTTTTGGCATGCATCCTCGATCTTTTTCAAGTATTTGCACACTATGTAATCTCTTTTGCAAGGAACTTTGAAATAAAACATACATCAAATTAAATAGCCAAAATATAATATAAACTACCTTTTATAAACACAATTTCAATAACTAACTCTAACTCTCTATCTTAAATATAAGTTATATAATTTTTAAGACATACAAAGGTTTCTAATAACTCTATGCAAGCAACTAAACATCCCTGACCATTGCATTTAATCTAATCTTTTAAAGTTGTATCTCGGTTTCGTTATGATCATCAAAATCAAACAGAAACAAAACATTTGAACGTTTAAACAAAGACATATATACGTATAAAAAATCAAGAATTAGTGAAGCATAGTTACCTTAATCCGCAAATGTCACCTTTTTTTTTTCTATAACTTTGCTTGTGCCCGTTGTGATACATGTACAGTTGAATCTATATATACCAAAAGAATTAAATTCAAATAGAACCCCGTACGTCTGTATTGCCATGAATTCAACTGCATGTATTGCCATGAATCCACGTACGTGACACAAATTACACGTATTAGGTTTTCAGACAGATTAACAAGAAAGATCCCTAAAGTTCCAGAAATGTTTCTTTTGCCCTTATTGCTTATACGTAGTTGTAACTTTCAAATATGCACAGTTTTAACCCTTCCCTTATATAAGTATTTGAATCAATTATTGAAATGGTGTTTATGGTATACACCCACTTTCACAAATGGTCCTTTTTGAATAATTACACTCGTCATGATTTCTTTTGAAAAAAGTAAACCACAAATAGTATTTTAGTCCGTTAAATCTAACAAACGCTAGTTGAGGACCCGTTAAATAGTTAATTTTAGTTGTTCCAAAATAAACTATTTAGAACTTGTCTAGTATCTATTTAATTTTCTTTCTTTTACGAACATTACGAAAGAACGAGTAAAATAGAGTTGGATAGAAAATTACCATTAATATCATAAGGACGGTTCTTAAAAGTGTGAAAGAGAAGGATATTAAAAAAGTAAAATTAAAGTAATATTTTAGGATTTTGTAAAAGATGAAAATAAAAATTGTGATAAATATACTAGGACTGTAAAAAAAAATATCGAATTAGAAAATTTAAAAAAATAATAATTTTAAATATTTAAAATTATAAAAAGTATGTAATAGATATAAAATAAAGTGTTACTAAAAATCTACAATTCTAAGTGTTTAATAAACTAATTAAAAGATAAGAAAATTCATATATACTTCCGATACAAAAAAAATGAAATAATCTTTTTAGTGACTTTTAAATTGGTTTAGTTTTCTTAAGTTTCCTTACAACACTTTTCAACTAAAGATATATATTTTTTAGAGCTTTTTTCATTTTAACCCATTACTCTACCGAAACATATACTTCACCTGTAATTTCTAATACCAATATGTTTTGGTGACTTTGAAATATGTTTGGTTCAATTTTGAATTTGCTTGAAACAATTTTCGACAAACAATATAATATTTTTAAACTTTTATTTTTAACATGTTACTTAACCCGCTCATATTTTCACCTCTAATTTCTTATTAAAGCAATGAAATAGATTGTTCATGTAACTTTTATAAATTGGTTTCATTTAATATGAAACTCGCGCTATGCAGCAATAAGATAGAAATTATATTCGATAAGATTATACTATGGTAATAGTTTATGGTAGTTTTTTATTCGTTTCAAAATAAGTGATACAACTAAGTAATAATTATGGTTTTGACCGTTTGGCCATATGGAGCATAAACATAATTATGTGATATAAGTTTCTTATTCGGTCTATTGAACCAGAAAATGAATTATGCGGTAACCGTTTATGGTGGTGCGCTCTTTCGGGCCCTTTTTATTTATTTATATGCTGTAACGATTTGTTAATGTCTCGTTTCACGATTAGTATGTTAAGTGTAATAGTTTATGTTGGGATAATTAATTATCCATATTGTGATTTGATGATACAAATATAAAGTGATAACGGTGAAGAAATAGTATTTTTGGAGTTGCTGATTTATGTTGAAAAAAGACTAAGTGATAGTTTCTACTTCTCATACAAGTAACTACTGCTCATAGAAGTTTCAACTGTTCATAGAAGTTTCTACTGGTGACAGTTAATACTGGTAGAAATATTACTGGTGAAGAAGTTTCTACCTGTGACAGTTACTATTGCTCAGTTACTACTGCAACTCAGTTACTACTGCCCTATCAAAAGTTAATATTGTTGAGAAGATAAAGATTAATTTAGGATAAGATATGATTAAATTTGATTCTTATTTGTAATTATTTTTATCATTATTATAGGGATTTGTTACCTTAGAATAGTGAGATATTCTAGGAAGGTTACAAAGATATCAATCTTTATAATTATTATTCCTACGAATTCGTAGGAGTTTGTTAGAAACAAGGTTATAAAACCTTGATGAATGCATAGAGAAAGTTAGACGCGTGAATGCATAGAAAGTGCATGGTGATGTAAACCTAGAAAAACTAGGTTAAGCCCCAAGATCAAGGTGTCCTTGATCCTGATATCGTTGTAAATATTCGTTATATTTCTGATCAAAATATAATTGGGGAGTTGGTGGAAAACTGTTTGTGTTCTTGATTATTCATTCTTATTCATATTCATATACATAAACTGTTATTCACAAAACCTTGTAATATCAAAATGTTGATCCGCTGCAACTTCTTTGATAGATCTAGATCTACACGTTTGGTTATTCACACCTATTTCGACAGATCCTAACAAATGGTATCAGAGCACAAGGTTGCTCTAGATCTAAGATCCACAGGGTTTTAAAGAGAAGAAAGAAAAAGATCTTCAAGTTTGAAAAAAAAGTTTTCACATAAACCATTTAATATATATATATATATATATATATATATATATATATATATATATATATATATATATATATATATATATATATATATATATATATATATATATATATATATAGGGGTTCAATAGGGATCTCTTTTTTGCTAGAGATCCAGGGATCACCTTCTCAGCCACAAGATCACCTAAAATTTGTGGCTGAGATTAAAAGTGGGGTTTAAATGATTTGTAAGGAAAAAAACACGGAGGGGCAAAAAAGTCTTTTTACCTTTTTTTTTTTTTTTTTACTCACACGCGCTTTCTGCTTTTTGTTTTTTGTCTTTTTGTCTTTTGCTTTTGTGTCACATTTACCAAGTAAATATTCTTTCACATAAATGCATTAAACAAATATTGAGCACATTTACCAAGTAAATATTCTCCAACCACTTGCAATAAAGCCAAAATACATAATGCATTAAACAAAATTATATTCTTTCACATACATAATGCATTAAACAAAATTATATTTAAAAACTATAGAATCATAGGTGATTACTAAACATTTGGTGACATTTTACATCAACATACTAAGACACATTATTAATAAAATCACAAGTGATTACTAAACGTTTTGTGACATTTTACATCAAAGAACTAAGGCACTAAATTATAAACAGTTCTTAATGTAAAAACTATGGAATCACAGGTGATTACTAAATATTTGGTGACATTTTACATCAACATACTAAGTCACATTTTACATCAACATACTAAGTCACATTATTAATAAAATCACAGGTGAACTAAACATTTGGTGATATTTTACATCAACATACTAAGGCACATTATTAAAAAAATCACAGGTGATTACTAAACATTTGGTGACATTTTACATCAACATACTAAGACATTAAATAATAAACAGTTTCTTAATGTAAAAACTACATAATCACAGGTGATTAAATAAGCATTTGGTGACATTTTACACCAACATACTAAAGAAAATTATTAATAAAATCACAGGTGATTACTAAACATTTTGATGACATTTTACATCAACATATAAGGCACTAAATTAATACAATCACAGGTGATTACTAGACATTTGATGAAATTCTACATCAAGGTACCAAGGCACTAAATTAAGAACCTTAAATGTATTAAGGTATTAAGGCACTAAATCACAGGTGATTTTCCTTTACAATTTGTTGACTACAAAATTACATTTAAGATATTTAGTGACTTAATTTAATAAAATCACATGTGACATAGTTATTGTTCAAAGAAAATACACCAAACCGAAAGTATTCTCAAACAAAATATTTGTCTACTCATTTCAAATAAAATTCAACTAGTAAAGTAACATATTAATAAAATCACAGGTGATTACTAAACATTTTTGTGACATTTTACATCAACATACTAAGGCACATTATTAATAAAATCACAGATAATTACTAAACATTTTTGTGACATTTTACATCAACATACTAAGGCACATTATTAATAAAATCACAGGTGCTTACTAAACATTTTGGTGACATTTTACATTAAGGTACTAAGCCACTAAATTATAAACAGTTCTTAATGTAAAAACTTTAGAATCACAAGTGATTACTAAACATTTTTTATGACATTTAAGGCACCAAATTAATACAATCACAGGTGATTACTATAGATTTTGTGACATTATTAATAAAATCACAGGTGATTACTAAACATTTTGTGACATTTTACATCAACATACTAAGGCACATTATTAATAAAATCACAGGTGATTACTAGACATTTTGGTGACATTTTACATCAAGGTACTAAGCCACTAAATTATAAACAGTTCTTAATGTAAAAACTTTAGAATCACAAGTGATTACTAAACATTTTTTATGACATTTAAGGCACTAAATTAATACAATCACATGTGATTACTATAGATTTTGTGACAATTTACATTAAGGTACTAAGACACTAAATTATAAACAGTTCTTAATGTAAAAACTATAGAATCACAGGTGATTACTAAACATTTTGGCGACATTTTACATCAACATACTAAGGCACTAAATTACGAAGTGCAGAGACAGAAGCTTGTATCTATATATTGAAATGTGAAAAGTCAAACATAGCGATAAAAATGAATAAACTCTCATAAAAAAATCTCTAAAACAAACCTCCGGGTATTTCATAATTGCTTGATTTTTACTGTCAGGATCAAGTGGAAGTATATTATAAGGAGCATACATTTCTGTCTTCTCAGCAACCTTTGTGTGTGCTTGCAAGATCTACGAACATACACACAATAATAATAATTTACCAAAATTGCAACATCAAATAAATTTCTTGAAGGAAGAGAAATATCCAACACTTACCTCCTCTGCCACCTCAACAGATTCTGTGAGATTGACAGCCTTCAATACCTCAAACAAAAAAAAAAGGTCAAAAGTGGAAAAAGAAACAAGACAAAAACCCATCTGCAGCAGGTGTCAACCACCAAAACCAGAAATTCCCCCATTATCTGTTCCTGTTTCATCACCCCCATATCAAATCATACTCACTCTGTATCTATTCTGTATCTATATCCTTTATCTATCTATCATGGCAAACACACTTTTGGCAGTCCGATTCCCCTACAAACCCCAAATTACATAAAAAGTAGGTCAAAATTCGAAAAACATAAACACGTTTCTTCAAAATCAATCAATTAATTGAAAATAATAAGATTAAACAATCACATACTCGTTTCTTTTTTCCAATGGCGTTTGAAGCAGCAGTAGGAATTGAAGCAGTAGCAATCGAATCGAAAACCATAGCTGACTGAAACTGAAAACTGAAACCCTAGGGAAATTAAATTGGGAAAATAAATATCTAGAAAATTGAGATTGTATAAGAAAGTGATTGAGTGATTGAGAAATTGAGAAAGAAGATTAGTGTGTGTTTATGTGTGTGTGTGTGAGTGGGTGTTTGGATGGATTGGATGGATGGATAGATCTTTTAGGGGCGCGTGACCTTTTTAAATATTTTTTCAATATGACTAAAATACCCCTCCGTGGGTTTGATCTATTAATGAAATTGTGTGGCTCTAAAGGTGATCCCTGGATCTCTAGAAAAAAATGGATCCCTATTGAACCTCACCATATATATATATATATATATATATATATATATATATATATATATATATATATGATTAGATAAAAAGTTTCAAATTCGTAAAAAGTCGAATAATATAATAGAATAACATGGGGCATGCTTAGGTGACATTAAAAAAAAAAAGTTTACTTTTTTTAATAAATGAAATAATATTTTTTTATTAATCGAAATTGTTTTTTCTTGGAAGTTTTTGTGAAAAATCACAAATTTGAAAATATTATTTCTTTTATTAAAAAATGTGTAATACTCCAAAATCAATTAAAAAATTAATTTAAAAATAGTAAAAAAATAATGATTGAATTTACTACACAAATTTTAAATTAATACATTTAATATACAAAAATAATGAATTTAATGCATAACACGTAAACAATATATTTTTTTAATGTATATCGAAACTTTAATTTTTAAAGTTGATAATAAAATAAAAAGTAATCATAATACAAAAATACATGTATCAAAAATTATTTTTTAATTTCTTTTTACTTCTTTTAATTTAAAGTTCCTTTTATCTGAATATTTCAAAGAACAATTGCAAAAGTATATGGGCAGAGATGGAGAGAATGAAATTTGAATTTCAGATGTGTTTGGTTTTTTGACTATGGATTGTAGGATAACCAGTTAGAAATAAAATAGACGCTACTCTATCAATTAAATACTCCATAATAATTATTACTACCTTAAGAAAATAAAAAGCTGAAAATTTGTATGCTATTATTTTTTGTTTAAATTTGCATTTATATTGTATGTTATTAGTAGAAAACCAAGTTTATTAAAAATAATAAAAACCAAACACAATACAAGTGTGTTCTTGATGGGGTGTTGATTGCAAACAAGGTAGTTGGTTTTTTTTCTTTTTATGATAGATTGTATGGGTTTTGGGATAAAGTGGAAAGGGTGGATCCGCGCATGTTTAGAGTCGGCGTCTACCACAGTTTGGTGAATTTATGATGTCTCGATGGATTCGTCCTTTGACACAATTCCTCCTTTTGTTAATCGCGAAAGACTTAAATATTGCAAGGGTAATTTTGATGGTATTATGATTAAAGGGCTTACAGTTCGGTGACGATACTATATTTTTTTTGGTGATTGGAGTGTGAAAAATGTTAATAATTCAATGCTTTTGCTCAATCTTGATATTGGAAGTCTTAAGGCTTTCAATTAGGGTTTACTTGGGAAATGGTGGTGACGATTTATTGGGAAATCGGTAAAAAGATGTTAAAAAGATATGGCGTCGATGCTGGTCTTGGGGAAATCGGTAAAAAGATGTTCGGGGGAATATAATTAAGATAGGGAAGTTAATAGATGATGAAGGGGTGGGCTTTAAGTCTTCGTTTCAAAATGTAGTTGGGGATAGGAATCGTACTTCGTTTTGGGATGATTGTTGGGTGAGAGATGGATTCGTCTTTAAAGATTATTTCGTTTGGAGTTGAATAAAGACGCGATGGGTAGGTGACAAGTGGGCGAGAGAACCAAGGCGTAGGGTGGTTGGGGAGGCGTCGGAATTGGCTAGATTGTTAGAGGGAGTGAACTTGAGAAGATGGAAACTTTTCGGTTAAGTCGTTAAGGGATTTGATTGATGAGAACACCTTAGGAAATAATCAGATAATCAAGATGAATTTATGGAGTAAGCTTGTGCCTCATAAGGTGTGTGTGTTCATTTGGCGTTTATCCTATCCAGTTAGAAAATTTATAGGCAATATGGATGTTGATCTTTATAGCGTCCTTTAAATATGTTGTAACGATATAGTCGAATCTATTGATCATCTTTTTATGGTGCGTTGGAAAAAGAGTTTCAATTGGTTGGGTTTCGGTCAAGTAAACATATGACTTGACGAGTCAACGGAGTTTGAAGAAATAAGTGTGGCTAGCAGTGTTACGATATACTATTTGGAGCTTCAGGAATGCAAATCAAGGCCTGCTGCTGATACTGCTATTGGGGTTCTTTTTTTTTTTTTAAATTTTAGTTAAAGTCTTTTGAATGGATTTCTTCAAGATTAAAGAAGTATATGTGGTTTAGGTGGCCATTTTCATGTTATTGTCTTGGTGGTGTGTATTTTACGTTGTTATGGTCCCATGGTGTTAGTCTTTGTTTTTTACTTCAAAGGTTAGGGCTAATTATTGTAATTCTTTTGTATTAATTTTAGTATTATGTTTCTAGAAAAACAATACAGGCAACTCCTGTATGAGGAGACATGGAGAGTCTACCAAAATTACAAACAACCCTAAAACATCAACATGGACCCGCCATCAAACAAACACAAAGAAAGCTACATGCCTAATGTATTGCAAAAGGAGGAACAAATCTATATTTTCTTTATTATATTTGCAATCCAATCATAGCTATATCACCAAATATTTTTCAAGCTCGTTCCACTTTTAATCCAAAAACATCAATTATTGATTGAACATAGCTGTTACCGTAAAAGAATTCACCGAACCGAGATACCACCACAAAAAGATCTTTTCCCAAATCAACATTGTGTTTTTGCATAATCAAGCTATGGTCCTCCGGAGTGAAGATCAATACCTCTTTTGTCCAACTCAATCCTTACTAGGTTGCCACATATTAATTGAATTGAACTATTCCATTTAGGCCATATCTATAAATACAAGCATTTCCTATACTTGAACATTCCATCTGCATAACAAATATTGAACTTCTATCTAATACAAAGGATGTTGAACTTACACATGCCACCAAATCTTCCTATTATTCGTGTATATCTTAAAACACAATTTAATTGCGAAATAAAATCGTTTTAATGTGATTATGGTGGTGACTTTGACAATAACGTAATGCGTGATCTTTTTGATAAAAATGGAATTTTGTTTCGTTTCTCCTGTCCTAAAACTTCTCAACAAAATGGTAAATCAGAAAGAATGATTCGAACAATTAATAATAAAATTCGCACATTACTTTTTCAAGCGAATCTTACTCCTATTTATTGGGTAGAAGCTCTTCATATGGCTACTCATCTTTTAAATATCCTACCCTCAACTTCCATCAACAATGAAATTCCATTTACCAAACTATTTCACAAACCACCATTGTATTCTCAACTTCGCGTTTTTGGTTGTCTATGTTATCCACACCTTCATCCAAAACATAAGTTAGAACCCCGATCCACCCCGTGTGTTTTCTTAGGTTACCCGATGGGTCATTGAGGCTATCGTTGTCTTGACTTGCGAAATAAAAAAATTTACCTTCCTCGTCATGTCATTTTCGAGGAACACACCTTTCCCTTTAATGTTACACCTTCACCCACCCAAACACCTTCATATTCTTTCCTTGAACATGACACTTCATTGGGCGACCTTCTTCGATCCACCACCTCTACACTTCCTACCTCTCCCCAAGTTGATCCTCAAACTCCCGAACCCGAGCCACATTCCCCGGCCCCCGATACACCACCTCCCCCTCCACACCCTCTCGGCTCTCCACCATCACCGCCAGTTTCCCCACCCGCCCCTCCTGCCCCTCGTACAACACATCACATGCAAACTCGCTCTAAACGGGGCACATTCAAACCCCTTCGGCGTTTAAACCTTCATGTCTCTCATATTTCTCCTATTCCTCGCTCATATACTGAAGCCCTCAAAAATTCTGAATGGCGAAATTCTATGTTTGATGAATATAATGCACTTATTAAAAATGGTACTTGGACTCTTGTTCCCCGTCCCTTAAATGCTAACGTTGTTACTTGCATGTGGCTCTTTAGACATAAGTTTAATGCAGATGATTCTCTCAGTCGTTACAAAGCTCGTCTCGTCGCCAATGGCCGCAGTCAGCAGCAGGGCATTGACTGTGATGAGACTTTTAGTCCGGTAGTTAAGCCTGGAACCATCCGTACTGTTCTTAGCTTAGCTCTGTCCCGAGCTTGGCCTATCCATCAGTTAGACGTCAAGAATGCTTTTCTACATGGGCATCTTGATGAGACCGTTTATATGCACCAGCCTCCAGGTTTCTACGACTCCCAGCATCCAGATTATGTTTGTCTTCTGCAGAAATCTCTTTATGGTCTCAAACAGGCACCCCGCCCGTGGTTTCAACGGTTTGCCACTTATCTATCCCGCATCGGTTTTTCACACAGTAAGACCGATCCATCGTTGTTCATTTTTCGTCGTGGTCCGGATAGTGCCTATCTCCTGCTTTATGTGGATAATATCATTCTTACTGCTTCCTCCACATCATGTCTTCGGCGTATCATCAGTGCTCTGTGTCGCGAGTTCTCGATGACTGACTTGGGCACATTGAGTTATTTTTTTGGACATATCGGTTTCTCGCAACTCCCAGGGCATGTTTTTATCTCAGCAGTCTTATGCCTGTGATGTTTTGGAGCGGGCCAACATGCTCAACTGCAACCCCTGCCGAACCCCTGTTGATTTCGACGCCAAACTCGGCCCTAGTGGTCCCCCTGTACAGGATCCGAGTTCATACCGTAGTCTTGCGGGGGCATTACAATATCTTACCTTTACCCGACCGGATTTGACTTATGGGGTACAACAGATTTGTCTTTATATGCATGACACTCGTGAACCTCATTTGCAGGCTCTCAAACGTATTTTACGTTATGTGTGTGGTACTCTCACCCTTGGCCTTCAGTTATATTCTTCTGCTACGTCTCAGTTGACCGCCTATTCGGATGCAGATTGGGGTGGTTGCCCGGACTCTCGAAGATCCACATCTGGCTACTGTGTTTTTCTAGGTAGCAATCTTCTCTCATGGTCTTCTAAACGGCAACCTACGGTGTCTCGTTCCAGTGCAGAGGCTGAGTATCGTGGGGTTGCTAATGTTGTTGTCGAAGCTTCTTGGTTACGAAATTTACTTCTTGAGCTTCACAACCCTCTCGCCTCTGCTACGATCGTCTTTTGTGACAACGTTAGTGCCGTTTACATGTCTTCTAATCCCGTTCAACATCAACGGACCAAACATATCGAAATCGATATTCACTTTGTTCGGGACAAGGTTCAGGCTGGCCACGTTCGAGTTCTCCATGTTCCCTCTCGCTATTAGTATGCTGACATTTTCACTAAAGGTCTTCCGTTTCCGCTGTTTTTGGATTTTCGCTCCAGCTTGAGCGTTCGGCCTTCTCCCGCTCAATCTGTGGGGGCATATTAGAGTTATATTATTATTACTATTCTTATTATATTAGGATTGATATTATTATTATTATGTTATGATAAAGCCCGTATTGTATCTATATATATTCTTGATTGATCAATGAAAGAAGACAGATTATTTTCCATACCATAATACTTCCCACAAATCTTCACACATCACCAAAACATCACAACCCGGCTTATATCGTTTATCTTCACCAGGTAAATGAGGGTTTTGATTCCGTCATTGAAGTCATGATATGTCGCAAATGGGATGTTAACAACATCAATGGAAAATATATGAGCAATGACATCTTTGTATCCGATGAGAATGTAAGAAGAATATATTTAGCGTTCCTCAAACACTTATTGACATACACGGTCCATCAATATATTAATATGTTTTGACATAGTTACATATCTCCCCATTTAAATATTCATAATAACATATTTACCCATTAAAACTTTAAAACAAATATATCCACTCTTATCATTTAAATTACATATTTATCCATTTTTAAAATTTTCATTTAAACCAATTAATTGTTTGACAATTATACCATTTTTCAAAAATCTAAACTTTAACATCTTTATTATCACACTCCACGATATAGAAAGTGATAACATAACAGTTGGGTCATGAAATAACATTCAAGATGCTTATATATACAAAACATGTATGGCCAATTCTATTAAACATAAACATCTCACAAAAAATAAACCAAAAACAAAAATTATGACACCTAAACAAACACAACCAAGAGAAAAACTCACACCAAAATTATATTCATCTACATACGAGTCGATCAAATAACCCAATTACAAAAAACCGTAGACTATAATTACACAAACATCCATAGTAAGACGATATTATACAAATTGATAACGAAATAATAAAATATAAAAAATGTGTTGGAAATTTGAATTATACTTACTTTTTCAATCACTTATCTAAAAGATTGGGTTGTGATAATAATCAGAAAAATTAGTTAATATGTTGTCAAGATCCACTAATTAATAAGGTTTGAATGGATAAATATATTATTATGAATGTTTTTATAACTTTGTAAGTAATTATTATTCAAGTTACATGTTATTAACTAAGAATACTTAAAATTAAGATTAAATTAAGGTTCACATCAAGTTATCGAATCAAGTGAACCTCGAGCTCATCTCGGCCACCCGTTTAAAAAGACGCATTCAAAACACCGGAAACCGACGAATTCAATGAGTTAAAAACGACTGATTAAGCAAATCAACAACTCTATTTGCCAACATTGTCTGTAAGAAGTACAAAGAAATGAAGAATATGTGTAGAACCCCCTCAACAGTACAGATAAAAAAAAAATATACCATCATGATATTTCACATAATTCTAACAAATTAATCAAGGAAACTGGAAAGAGCCTCCAATTTCATTCGCTCCTGCTGGCGGATTAATAGCAACCCAAAGAAGCGAGATTGTGATCGCGATAAGTCCAGACCAAACAAAAACAATCGTTGGGGTCCTCCCTCTTCGTCCCATGAGCCCCTTTGCGAAAGGATATAAATGTGCCAACACCCAGAAGCTGAAAAACACACCACCTAATAAACGACTCCATTGCGGAATAGCACTGTAGATTGTTCTGCTCACACCGACTGCTATTGCAATGAGATTCGTCATCATGATTACTATTGGTGGGATCATTAAAGATGACCATTTGATGACGTAGAGATCAGCGAACTCATCGTCATTCTCGTCACCGCTTGATTTTGAAGTTAGAGTGAATGAGATTTCGATTCCGGCCACTACTTTTAATAGACCTTGAAGAACAGCTGCGAGATGTGCACTTGTGCCACCGATTAGCCAGAACTGTTCATTTCTCCACCATTCTTCTAGTTCGATACCTGACCATTTGATCTCGAGAATTGCCAGCATGCAAAGTGTTAAAGTGATTGCAAGAAGGTACACGAGAAAAGTTACGTCGAGGCTTTGGACGATAAATTGGCCAGAGAAAAGAGAAAGAGCAGGGAGAAAGCAGTAGACGATGAGGAAAATTGAGGTGAAGGGGTATATTCCAACGTTTAGGTAAGCGACTCGTTGAAGGAACTTCATTTTTGAACTGGCTAAAAGAGCGTTGTTTTTCGAGAAAAATATTTCAACTGAACCAGTGGCCCACCGGAGCACCTGGTGGAGCCGGTCAGTTAAGTTAATTGGAGCAGTTCCGCGAAAAGCATCTCTTTTAGTCACACAATAAATCGACCTCCATCCCCTGTTATGCATACGGTAACCTGTTACCACATCTTCAGTAACCGACCCGTAAATCCATCCGACCCGGTTTCCCCATTCAGTTTTATCTTCATACCAACAAGAAATCACACTAATCGCTTCAGCAACAGTAGATGCATCTAGAAGCTCTCTGGAAATCGTGAGTGCACCAGGTGGACGGCCGTTTTTAACCGCAGGGTGGTCAGCTAAAGGTCGACCTTGAAATTCAGCTATCGGGATTGTGTCAATTAATAAACTTGAATTTCCAAACTTCTTCGGGAATAAAGAAAGATTAATATCCTCTTCATCAGAATCTCCCATTCTCAATGCTCGGTTTTCATGGTTTTCATTAATAGAAGCAACAGAGCTCTTACTTTTCTTTCGCGAAGTAAAACAACAGCTAAAACATCCCGAATTGTAATCTTTGGATCTGGGTGGATCAAACCCGTAAAGCGCGGTTCTGCGGAAAAGGGTTCCAGTCCCAACATAAACCGGACCTTGAAGCCCATCTAAAGCCCTCATGTTTCCGTCAAAGAAAACAGTGTTATGGTTTGCGTAACGATCTGAAGGGTCAATACCTTCAAATCTTTGCGGGAACTGAACGTAACAGATGCGATCCCCACCTCGGTCCATCATGAAACACATTCCTTCTCTTATGGCTTGAGAGTTGTATATATAATGATCACAGTCAAGATTTAGCATAAATGGCCCATTTGACATAATGGCCGAAGCTCTAACAAGGGCGTTCATGGCTCCTGCCTTTTTGTTATGATCATAACCAGGACGTTTTTCACGAGAAACATAAACAAGAAGCGGGAGTCGAATATCAACTTCAGTAAAATCAAAGGGATTTACTTCATCAACTGTGCCTAGTAAAGGATCATCACTGGGTGGTTTCAGCATCACCTGAGGTAAAAAAAAACATTATTAATGAATCCCGTAACAATTAAATCCATTAATGCATCTTAAAATGAAAAACAGAATGATAATAGTATGTTACCTGGATGATGCCTGCGTGATCGCCTCGGGAGTGTTCTGGAGATGATGTCATCCAAGTGCCGGGCCAATGAGTAGCATCTGCCATCCAAGTTGCTTTCGGGATCTTAACCGGTTGCAAAAGTTCATCACCAGCCGTTTCTTTTTGAAGCTTCATGGCTTTTATTTCTTCTCTAGCGTTATAAGCATCAGAACGTCGCCTAATGGAATCAGGAAGCCCGTTAACCCGAACCTTAAACTCATCATACTCACGTTTAACTCGTCTACGATCCTTAACAAAGTCCTGTCTCACCTTAGTATTCTTATAAGGATCCTTTTTTAAACTGAAATAAGATTCGGGATTCCTCGGCTCAATAGTATGTTTCCGACAAAAGGGGACCCACATATTAGCAAAACTTGCAGCTTCTGCCATAGCCTCAAATGTTAAGAGAGCACCACCATCGTCAGAAACGTAACAAGAAAGCTTATCAACAGGGTAATCAGCAGCAAGAATGGATAAAATTGTGTTCGCCGTGACAAGAGGTGGTTCTTTCTCTGGATCTGCAGTAGAAACAAAGACATCTACACCAGGAAGATCAGACTTTCCTGTCGGGTTTTGGGGACTTGGGGTTTCAAACTTTTCTTTCAAGACATTGAGGTCAGTTGCACGGTTAACGGGTGCGAGTTTGGGAAGTTGGTCAAGCAGCCAGGAGAATGCAAACCAAATCTCGCAAACAATTGACATAAACCAGAGCCATATTGCGTCTTCATTTGGGTGAGTGATTCTCCAATGAAGAAATAATCCAAGAACAATCATTCGAACTAACGCTAAGAGCCTACACAGCATAGCAATTAGACATGGAGTTGGTCAGTTATAAAGTTCTATTAAACTTGTAAGAATTGAGGTACCAGATCATCACAACACATATATGAATGAAAAACGGAAACGTTTTAGCATACTTACTGTTTAGAAGATATATATTTTTAAACCAAATTTCTTAATCAATTTTTTTGGAATTAAAATAATGGCCAACTAAAGTAAATTAAGGATAAAGTTTTTATAACGGAAATGTTCCAATTCTTGTGGTTTATAGAGACTAGATGAAGATAGTAACTAGAGAAGGCAACTCGACCCATTTAGTTATGAATGGGTCAATTCAAGTGTTGTTTCATCTGTAACGGCAAAAGTGTAAAATGGTGAGATTACCGAGAAATAATATGACAATATAGGTAAACCTTTTGGACCAAAATCAATATCCTCAATTCTTTTGCAATGATAATAATGGTCACAACTCGGTTCATATAAAAATCTAAATAAGAATAGGTGATCAATATACTTACCGATAAGGACTTATAATAGCAGCAGGAATCTTCAGTTTACGAGTAAGAGGCCTCCAAGGCTTGTTAAGAAGCTCCAACTGTTCGGCACCAGTTGCACCGTTTCTATCTTCGCTTAACCCATCATCTTTCGGCCAAAATGCATTACCATAACCGTAAGTCCCACTAGTCTCAAATAACCAACGGTTATGATCAAATTCACCCGTCTGACTCCTAACCAAAGCTGACTTATTAGTCGACTTCATTAAAGACAACCTCCTCTCCATCTTCGAAGACATCCTTCTTTCCATTTTAGAATTTAAAACATTTGACGGCAAAGATAAAGGTTGTCGTGGGTCGACACTGTCTTTATCAAGATCCGTTTGCTTATACGGCTCTTTACAACCCGGGCAAATCCCATCACCAGTTCTCACAGCATCAATATAACAGTCACGGCAAATTTTAAAATCACATTCACAAGGAAGAATATCGTCACCTCTTTCATCGCTCATAACAATTCCATCACAACCAGGAATCTTACAAGACGACCCTTTCGTACCAGCCATTTGAGGATGGCTAGTTTCGGAATCAATCACTTTTTCCATTAAGTGAGCACGCGTTACACTATTACACCCACCGGTAAAAAGTGAATTTGAAACGTATTGTTCTTCTACCCTCTGTGAAATGGAAGGATCCATAGGTTGGTTATCGGGTGTGGGAGGTATATGAACTGTATAGTTCATAAACTCCCCACTTCCAACTTCGCTATCGAGATCTTCTCGTGAATAGTTGACATAACGACCAGATGAAGTCCTTCTAGCAAAAGTTACTTGTGGAGGAATCACTCCCCTTCCTTGTTGTAACTCTAAAGCTTTCGGTGATCTCGATGACATCTTTTCACCAATCTTTGTTACCTAAATATTCCTATAACTCCACACCTCACCTAAAAACAAAAACACAAAACACATGAGTAATCATTCTGTAGTCATACAAATATAAATCTAAATATAAATCTATACTCTTGCGGTACAAATCTGTGTCTCACCAGTTTGAGGCTGAGAGTACGAGTCTCATGTTAATAGTAAGTTACTCAAATTGCGAAATCTATAAATTTTTCACAAACTAACAAATCATAAAAAGAGTACCTATTTTGATCTTGAGATATAGAGATTACGTAAGTACTGAATCAAGCATAATCCATTGAAGAAACCCTAATAAATGTGTGTGTGTTTCTGAACTAATCAAAGCAGAGATGAAAGAAAAACCACAGACTAGTTGTTGATATATACCACTAGATACTTACTATGAAATATATATATATTTCATTATTATAATGAATATAATAAATAAAAAACAAAGAAGCCGCTGCAGCGTGTAAAGAAAAATTCAAACAGATAACAAAGACTGAAAAACATTTGGACATCTTCCATATTACAACTGTAATAATTTATTTTATTTTTTTATTTATTTTTAAATAATAACAAGTCACGCGCATATTAAATTCAATAAAAAATGGAAACCGGGTCAAATAATTGCCGGCACCGGCTATCCATTTCCAAAAACCTTAAAAACAGTACGGACAAGTGTGTGTGTGTGAGAGAGAGAAAAAAAAAGATTAGATTACGCATATACCTGTTTGTATGTTTGTTAAAAAGGATAATGTTGAAGGATCTTGTCCGGAACTATGGTTTTGAACACACTCCGAATAAAAAGGGTTTTGGAGTGTGAAAATGGTGAATGTCTTCGGGAAGTAAGAAGATGAGGGGTATTTTTGGGATTTTCTACGGCATGGCCGGTGGGCCTAACCTTTTTGCTAAATTTAAATAATTTTCTTTTTTATTTTTATTTTTTATTAAATATGTTTACTTTTTCTTTAGAAAAGTATTAGATTATTGTGATGTGATAGCGCGGAAAAAAATATAAATTGAATCATAAATTTTATATTTATGTAGATTTTAATTTATTATAAAAAAGATAATGTTATACGTATAGATTTTACGTTTATCCACATATTGTTTATAGTTATAATAACATATACACTTTTATCTTATACACATGTTTTGATATTTTGTATTTAGAGATTTTAGAATAATAACGTAAATTATGGTCCAAATTAAACAATTCTATAAATAAATTATAATTATGTTTGTTATTTTAGTAGAGATTGAATGAAAGAGAGAATGTAATTATATATTATAAAATGGTGTAAAATGAAAATAATCTTTGATGACATCGTCAATCTGATCTAACGGCTGACATCAAAGAAGTTAACCCATCCAAAACATTATTTCACCATGTGACATTTAAGGCCCCTATTTTATTAGACATTAAAGATATGGACCGGTCGGTTCGAATTGTATCAAAATTTTAAACAATGTTTCTGGATAGAGACCTAACCAGACATATTATAGGCGGGGTACTCGGACAACGGATATTACAAACAAGACGTTTACCTTGGGTCAAGTCACAAATATCCTATAATATAGATTCAACTAGATTATTGTCCCGCGATAGCGCGGATAAAGATAAAAATTTAATCGTAAATTTTATTTATATATAGATATTAAGTTATTATAAGAACACAATTTTACACGTATAATATATATATATATATATATATATATATATATATATATATATATATATATGTTTATATATATATATATATATATATATATATATATATATATTTATTGTCCCGCGATAGCGCAGAAAAAAATAAAAATTGAATCATAAATTTTACTTTTATGTAGATTTTAATTTATTATGAGAAAATAGTGTTGTACGTAGAATACATATATATACTTTTACGTTTATACACATGTTGTTTATAGTTATAATAACATATACACATTTATTTTTATACACATGGTTTATTTTTATAATACCAAATACATTTACGTTTACACACATGTTTTGATACTTTGTATTAGAAGATTTTAGAATAACAATAAGGTAAATATAGTTCAAATTGAACGATTTATAAGTAAATTAGAATTATATATTCAAATGTAGATGGAATGAAATAGAAAATGTAATTGTGTATTGTCAGAGGGTGTAAAGTGATAAAATTATTTGATGACATCATCAATCAGATCTAACGACTGAAATCAAAGAAGTTAATCCATCAAAAGGATGTTATTTCGCCACGTGGCATTTAAGGCCCTTCTTTTATTATATATTAAAGATATATTCGTAAAAATATATAATTATTGATGGGCTAAACATATATATTGTTAGTTACATATAATTTATATGCAGTAAAGATAAAAGAAAAATTGTAAAAGGTTTATCTTTGGTCCTTCGACTTTTCCAAATATTTATAAATTATCCTTTTTTAAAAATTTTTGTTCTTATAACATATAAAATTAGATGATTGACGTTGACTACAACTAGCATTTCCACATTATTAATTACAACTATTATATCAAAGTTTTTGACATAAAAGTAACTTAAAATGTTTTATCGTATTTTTGTGGTTTATAATGATGATTATAAGATGATATAAATTGGTTAATGATGGCTTATTTGAAGTAAATAAAAGGTGTTTTATAAACTTATCGAAGTGTTAAAATATATTTTTTAGATGGATGTTTATTAATATTGGAAAAATATATTTTTATATATATAGATACATAAATGAATCATATTTGAGTAATCACAGGTACTTACAAACAAAACTTTAAGCTTCCTTCATAAAACGGGTATTCATGTATAAATATTGGATTTTCGGGTTTATACCGAACAACACGGCTCAATTTTTTGAGTTTTCATATTCTTTAACAACCCTACTTATTTTGTTAACTTGTTTAATTTGTATAGATAAATTATATTAAAGACATCAGATCATAATCATATCATATCATATGCCTAATATAAATATGTTTGAAAACATGTCTACCCCATTTAAACATTGACATGTGGATTTCATGTTTTTAATCTGATAATATCCATTTAGATTACATTTATTAAATTACTAAACTTAATTTTAGTTTACTGAATAGTTTGTAACATTTTAATATTTTATCAATTACATTATTATTTGGTTTTACTTTCATATTCATAACGATTCATTTTTATTTTACATTGTTATGTAATAATTTGAAAGTTATGCTAACATTTACGCTAATTAATAAAATTTAAATATTTTATATTTATTAAAGAATTTAATATTTTTAGAGACAGAAGAGGGAATTTTTAATGTGTTTTTATATTTTATATATCACATTTTTTGGTTTCTCTTCTTGCAGAATTTTGATCATGTCAAAGTCTTTTATTTTGATAGTTCAAATGTGTACATGTTCATGTAATGGCTTTCAAAAGGCATTTATTATCGTCAATCTCTCTTATGAGGTTTTTACATTGACATATTACCAGTTTCTTGAAAGAAAGAAAAAAGTTAAATACCATCGATATATGTTTAATGATTATGTCTAGCGAGACATAGAAAGGTATTTTTAATATTTTTTATATTTTAAAACACATAAACATAACTCTAATATCATAATTTCCTTTTTCTTTTATCATTGTGATAATGTGGCATCCAGTTTATTTTAAGATATTATTTTAAAGAAAAACATTACATAAATATGAATGAAATACTTTTTATTTTAAAACATCTGATTTAAAAGGAAATAATCTTATATTGTTTTTAATTCAATCTTTTTAATTTTAAACATTTGATTCAAAATTAAATTTTTATGTATATAATCTTATTATTGTTGTTAATTTAATATTATTTACTTTTCTAATCTATAACCCACGAGATATATATTTTTTAGAAAGATATTCAACTTAAAAATAGACGATGATAAGTTGGGTTAGAAAACATAAATGAAGTAATATCATTTACTTATAAAACTCAAGATTTTTTTTTTTGCAAATGATCTCCAGCCTAGCTGGTTGTGATGAACCGGGTTTTATACCCATGTGGGCTGAGGTTGTGGGTTCGACCCTTGTGGTCGTCGTAATAGCGTAATTTAACCCATGCCTCTTAAGGCACGCATGACGAATTTTCCCAACCCTCGTGGGGGGCTGGGTTTGCCCGCTTTGCGGAGCTCGAACCTGGGGTGCTCGTTGAAATATTACGAGTAGACTCCGATGTACAATCATTTGCCGTTTCCAAAAAAAAAAAACTGGCATTTTACATAGAATGTATACAATCCAAAAATAAAAACTTTTATATATCAATTATCACTATCAAAAACAAGAAAAAGAAGAAAAGAAAGTACAATGACAATATTACCCTTACCAAAAAGTGGATCGGTTAAAGGTCAATGCAAACAAAAGCCACAGTTTCGTACACGCAGAATCTCTGAAATACCCAAACTAACCTCCCTAACCAATAAAATTTGAATCTAAAGAAAAAGTAAATGAAAAAAAAACAACGGGCAAAAAACGGATGGGAAAGCAATATATGTTGTGGGGTACCCCACGCGGTTTTAAAAATTCGACTTTTTCACATTTCAAAGTATTTTGTTTATTTTGACAACCGGGTCGGGCCGGCAATAGTAACACTTTTCAATTTTATATGAAAATAAGTAATATATTTTCTATAACCTATAGTTTTGCTGTAAATTAGGTGCGACAAAACACGTATTTTTGATTATTTTCTAAATTAAGTTTGTGAAACGGTCAACTTTATGTTAGTTTCATTGTTGTGTTAGGGGGTGTTTGTTTGAGCTTATCTAAGGGTTTATGAGCTTATTGAGTTTCGGCTTATGTTTCATAAGCCCGAATTTTATGGCTTATGTAAGGGATTATGAGCTTATTACTGTTTATTTAGTTATAATAAACAGTAATAAGCCCATAAGCCATAACATTCGAGCTTATGAAACATAAGCCGAAACTCAATAAGCTTATAACCCCTTATATAAGCTCAAACAAACACCCCTTAATGATGTGAGCTAGAAAGGTTAAAAAAAAAAGTGATATCATGATTTAAAAGTAAATGTGTAACGATTAACTCTACTAATATACATGAAAATACATGTTGTAACTTATAACCCGGAATATTGATATTATTATGAAAAACATGTTATAGCATTAACAATTTTCTTTTATTAATATGCCTTGAAAAGAAAGGATTAATCATAATATTTTGAAGATTGTTATGCTGCTTAACATATAAGTTTAAGATTTACGTTTTTTTTTAGATTATACTCCTAAGTATATTGAAACACAGTGACTAACGATTCAAATGACACATCCGGTGCTAGTTGGGTTTTGGTCAAAACGGTACAAAACTATTACAACGATTCACTATACCCAATATCGAGTATGAGTTTTTGAAATTTGAAAACCTATTACTGAACCGGTTATTGTTCGATCAATGAGATACATGTTCAGTTTCGATATTTCAACACTTTCGTTTATGACTACTTATAAGGTCTACCATTTGACCACTTAATTGTAAAGGTTTAAACAAAAAGAGAATAAAAAAGTAATAATGTTTTCGTAAGAAGTCGATTATAACTTTTAAGGAAATAAAACTACAATGTCTTTTAGTTTTACTAATAACAGTTATATAATCGTGCTTTAGAAATAATCACACGTATAATTTTATGGTATTTTGATTATGACAACCTTAGGAGTAATCAAATGTATATGTTATTAAAAACAGTAAATTTATTTCTTAAATCAGCATTATATTTATTTATAGTGCTAATATAACAAAATCATAAATAAAAAGAATTTTTTGTAACAACCTTTAAAAATTATCAGTAACAAAACCTTACTTTTTATATTAAACCTAGATATCACAAAAATCTTTAATTTATGAGGAGAGTATATTCGAACACATAATGGTATAAGTGCCTAATTTACGGAGTGACTGAGGCAAGAATTTTAGTAACTATTAGCAAAGTCCACGTGTTGATTAGATAATAATTGATCTTCACTTATCTATTTCTTTTTTTTTTCCTAAAAATGCCATTAATGCACTCAAATCAAACCAAATCTAATTAAATACATTGATTTATGAAATTAACTTGTTCACTCGAGTTGATATTAACTGAAGATTTCGTTGATTAAGACAAGTCAACATTGAAGACTTTAACTCGGGTGAACAAGTTAGTCTACCCGATTTAACTGAAGTTCGTCAGAGTTAAAGTTAATGAAGACTTAAGTATTTTATTTGTAGAGAGTCTGTATTGGGATGTCTATAAATAGAGTGATGTAGGTGTTTAGTTAGTTGTCTTTGAACCCGGACTCTCTTGAGTACCGTAGAGCTTCAACATTTTGTAAACGGTTATTCCCTCCAAAATCACTCTATCAATGATATCTTTACATTTTGCTTTCATTCATCAAATCCACATTTAACAACTGTTTAGATTCAATCATTTCATGAGATTTCGCATCATGAATTGACCAGACAATTCACTATTAGATTATTGGATCCTCTCAGACTAGAAGAAGAATTTGAAGGTTGATTTTTAAACCCATTTGGGATTTGGTGATTTGTGTAGCAAAAATGATGAACATATATTCATGGTTTATTTGGTGATTTGTGTAGCAAAAATGATAAATATTCATTGGTTTGTTTAATGATGATGATGAGGACATTGTTGTGTTTTTTTATGGTGGTTGTAGAGAGAGGGAAAGAAGTGAGATGGAAAGAGAGATCTAAATTATTGATGAGGGAGGTCGGTGAAGTTAAATGACTAACTTGCCTTTATGTGCAACGCACATGACTCTCATTAACGATAGATTTAACGGAACGTCCACTAATGGGACTGGTTGGGTAATATATTTTTAACTTAGGGATGAACGGTGTAATAAAAACCTTATAGGGAAGATCGATAAAATTTCGACAAACCATAGGAACGATTCATGCAATTAACTCTTAAAACAACTGAGCAAAAAAAAAAAAAATTAGCTTTAAAACTAACTAATAAGCGATAGTATGATAATAATGAGGATTGAACCCCTAATTTTCATGTTATTGAATATAACTAACTAGCAGAAAATCTCGCGTGATGCAGCGGGACAAAAATATTTATTAGCGATAGAATTTTATTATTGTATTTTATGTTGTCCGGGCATAAGATTAATACATAGAAAAATCATTCTAGATTAAATTTATGTTTAAATTGTATTTAAATACTTAATGAATAAATATAAATTAATATGTATTTTGAAAAATTTAATACTTGTTAGACCACCCCAGCGGGAGCGTTTTAGACGCGTTTTACCCCCCATAACGTCGTTATGGCTGGGGGGACGGCGTTTCGCCGGCGTTATGGTGGCGGTGTTGCCTGAGCAACGCCGCGTTGTTTGATTTTTTTTTTCCTTTTCGACGTATTTGGTGATTTAAAGAAAAAAAAAAAACGGTCAAAATTTTAAAATTTTTTTGTTTATTTTTTTTTTTTCTATAAATACCAACCAAAACACAAATTATCTACACCAAATCATATTCTTTCTCTCAAAAACCACAATCTATTATCGTTTTATTTCTTAAAATGGCTTTCAAAATGAATTTGTTCGATTCCGACTCTTCTGACGATGAAACAATTTTCATGATGGCGGCGATGGCCGAAAAGGCTTATTACGATCAAGAGGAAGTTATCGAAGCTATCGAAACCTCAAACGCTCGGGGTAAAAGAAGATTTATAAGAAGAGATCGAGTTGGGGCAAACGAACGCCTAATGGCAGACTATTTCAACGAAGGTTGCATTTTCACACCGGAGCAATTCAGACGAAGATTCCGGATGAGGAAGCCACTATTTCTTCGAATAGTCGACGGTATTCTTAACTATTCTCAAGTTCCTCTTCCTAGTCATTTTAACTATTTTAAATCCCGACTTGATGCTACGGGCAAACCTAGTTTTACCGCTATACAAAAATGTTCTTCCGCCATGCGTATTTTAGCATACGGAATCACTTCCGATGCATTTGATGAATATCTACACACGGCGGAAAGTACATCAATGGAGGCTTTAGATAATTTTTGTAAATGTGTTATGGATTTATATACAAACGTTTACTTAAGAAAGCCAACACAAGAGGATATTCAACGTATTTATGCAAAACATGAAGAAAAACATGGGTACCTGGGATGCTTGGGAGTATTGATTGAATGCATTGGGCATGGGAGAAATGTCCAACCGCATGGAAGGGCCAATACACACGAGGTGATCATGGCTACCCAACCATAATGCTTGAAGCGGTTGCCTCGTATGATTTGTGGATTTGGCATTCTTATTTTGGTATCGCGGGCTCTAACAACGACATCAATGCTTTGAATGCCTCGCCGTTATTTAGGGAACTCCTCGATGACAACGCGCCACCTTCTAATTTCGTGTAAACAACAATGCCTATGAAAAAGGCTATTACCTCGCGGATGGAATCTATCCAGAGTGGGCAACATTTGTGAAATCATTTTCTCATCCACCAGACGAAAAGCGAAAGAAGTTCAAAAAATTTCAGGAAGCTGCAAGAAAGGATGTTGAAAGAGCATTTGGCGTGCTACAATGGCGATTTTGGGTGTTAAAAAATGCCGCAAGATACTACGAGGTAAACAAGTTAAAGCGAGTCATGTATACTTGCATCATATTGCATAATATGATCATCGAATACAATGAATTTAATATCAGTGACTGCGAGGAATACTATACCCCAATACCACGAGAACAACGAACTTCACACGAAAGGTGCCAACTACAAATCCGAGTAATGAAAGAGATACGAGATCGTGATATACACCATTGTCTTTGAAGCGATCTCGTTGAACACGTTGCTACGCTTTCTGATGACTATCGTTTCAGAGAATGATTTCTATTTATCTATATAATTATGTATGTTTTATTTCGGTTTTTAAAATTTTAATGTAATCGTGTTAACTTTATTAATATATTTTTGTTTTAATGCAATTAGTTTTTTTATTATTTAATGTATTAAAAATAATATGAGAAAAGGAAAGAAAATGAAAAATAAAAAAACTGGTGGGTCCCAGATTTTGGTGTTATGGTTGGGGGATTTAGTGGTGTTATGTTATGTTAGTGTTATGCTGACGTGACAGTCCATAACACCAAAACCGGTGTTATAAATGGGAGTGGTCTTGGAGTCATTTGAGTTGTCAAATTAATTACAATAATAAAATGAAAGGATATTTAATTATTTGTTTTTAATTTTTCAATATAAAAAAAAATCAATTATTTTATATATAGTATCATTTGGACTAAAAGCCACTGAATGGATGGAGAGAGATATTTATACAGTAGGTTAAATGTTTACTAGAATATAAAATTTGTCCATCCAATCTGCTACTCTAAATATTCATAAAATGAAAATAATGTAATATCCTTAATCTTGTTTTATACGAAATTAACTTGTTAGAGGACTTTTAAACCGACAATATTTGTGTTGATTCACTAATTTAAAAGGTGTGTGCTGAGTCCCGTATAATAATATCAATTGTAAACCATGAGTACTTTATATGTTAGTTTCGAATGAATAGTAATATCGCATGTTTGCTTAAAATTTCTTTTTGTTCTTTTTTAAGGTTTTAGCTTAAGCTTTTTGGATTTCATTATTTTCCGTCTTTTAACTTTTAACTTTTATGTTTTCTGGTCTACACTATTTAATCAAAACCATCGCAACACACGACATATAACACTTGTTTGACTCAAATACAAATTACATCATGAGAGTGTAAAAATGTACAAAATTAAATAAATTGTTTGGCAAGTGGTGATAGGTTATTAGCTGTTTTTGCTTAAACGTGTTGGACTAGTGTTGCTACTAGAATGGAAACTCGAAACTGCCCTGGCTTTTTCCCCATGATGTCAAAATACCTACTTATTAAATAAAAAAGTATTGACATTTCCATTTTAAATTAAAATCATTGAAAATTTGTTAACTTAATTCATTTTATAGATTATATTTCGATCTGTCATAGTGTTTTTGTATGATTCCTTATTTCTGAAATGATTCCATATAATTCAAGATTTTTATTGCAACTTCTACACACAAAAGAACAACCTTTATTACTAGAGAGAATTATATTTATGTCCTTATAAAAATTTAAAATTATGTTATTGTCTTTATAAAATTTAAAATTATGTTAATATCTTTCTAGAATGTTTAAAATACTCATTCATGTCCAAATTAATAATTTAATCAACTTTAATAAAATTTAATAATCAAGAGTCTTATATAAATATGATTTAATTATATTTATTATCATAATATTCTCAAAAACAAACAACTTAATTAAAATTTGTTGTAAATTATTGATCTTTACTATTTGGATGCACACATTTTCAACCCTATGTATTATACACCATCACCTACTTGTCTCCTATAATTACCCTATTATGTAAACTCAATAGTAGTTTTAACTATTATAAATACCCATCTAATGTGAAGATGAAAAATGCACCATATACACTTTCATAAGTGATATACTACTTCCTCCCATCTCCCATCTTTGTTATTATTTCATAAACTAAGTTAAGTTATTATTAATCTCGCGTTAATATTAGTAAATTTATAACACGTTATCAGCACGAAAAGCGTTTATCAAGAAGATTAAAACAAGTTCAAGGTATATCCACTATAATCAAGAAATCATCAAGGTAAACATTTTTCCTAATAAAACTTTATACATTACTATAAAAAGAGGTAACCATCATAATATTCAAATTTGTAAAGTAAAAGATTTTTTATTTTGAACTACTAACTTTTACCAATATTTCATCATATAGTAATGGATTACTAATTTATTATACATTAATGGACTACTAACTTTTACTAATCTTTAACTTTTATTTTAATGTATACTAACATTTGCTCTTAACCTTAGTAATGCTTCTTTATTACTAACTTACTAACTTCTATTTATATATAATGTACACTATCTTTACTCTTAACTCTTCTAACTTATATTTATTGATACTAACTTTTATTACTAATTCTTATTTATGTACACTAACTTTATTCTTAACTTTGCTAATTTATATCTATTTGTCACACCCCGCTACAGCGGAAACACGGAATGTGAGAGCTGGAATATCATTACACGGTCATAAGCAAATTAAACGATTCAAGTCATTTCATTTAAAAATAAAATAGTTCAAGTTTCAAACAACCAAGCAGTTCACAAATGTAATTCAAGTACAAATACAAAGTCTCAAAATAAAATTCCCAAAATAGAAAGGTCTTTTCCCAATGTGCGCCTCACGTAACCATAGTGACCCTTCCTTGCCAAGCATTCCCACACTTACACTAATTTCCTTAAACATAAGATAAAGTGTCAACTACATAAAGTAGTGAGTGAGTTACAGTTTAGAGTTCGATAAAGTTTCCAAAAAAAATAGAAAGTACACAGAAAGGATAGTGACGTCATAAGTAAAAGGAACGGAGCGACGTTAGAACACATATAAGTAAATAGTAAAGAGGTTTTGTACACAAGCAAGTAAAACAAATAAAACTCGTATAAGTAAAGTTGCAGCGGAATCCAGGCGCAAAAAGGTGTATGCGTAGGGGGTATGTGTTTAACTAAATTAGTAACTCGTATCAATCACTTGGCATAATATAAATAGTAAGTATACACTAAATCGATTGTGTGGTCCTGATCTAGCCCAAAAATGTTTCAATAAGTTTCCAACTGAATCTTAGTAATATGTACTTGGGTCGCTAACCCTGAGTAAGGAGTGACCGCTCCTAAGTATCGATACCCATAATACTAACGGCTATTGCTAATAGTGTATAAAGTTCCTGAACCAAAAACGGGGCAATTGAACAAAGTTTCCAAAAATAGCAGTAAGTCCTTACGAGTTTATATTTTCATCAACGATTGGTCGCTAACAAGTATCCTAAATTTAGTTAACCGGCTAAGGCATCAACACATATACGCATAATAGTTTCACAAGTTTCAAGTTTCGTACAAGTTTCCAAAGTTTCAAAGTTTCCAAAGAGTTTCAAGTTTCGTACTAGTTTCCAAAGTTTACGAGTTTCATAAGTTTTAAAATGTTTCAAGTTTCCAAGGTTTCAATAAGGTTTCAAAAGTACCAAGTTTCACACAAGTTTCCAAATGGTTCAATAAAGTTTCAAAAGTACCAAGTTTCCAAACGTTTCAACAATTCGCAAATAGTTTCAAAGTTACAAGCATAATATCTTATGTTTCCCCCAAATAATGTTTAAAAGTACAAAAGTAAAACAAAGTGGGGTTGTAACTCACGGTTTGCGAAGACAAAGATGTGAACTAGCACGAAAGAAGCGGAACGCGTCGGGAATCACAAATGACCTAAAACACCGGAATGTTGTACAAGTTTTGTTAGTATAATTTGAGTTATGTTAAGTTCCAATTTAACATTTTAAATCCCAATTTTCTTATACTTAGATTCTGTCCCAAAAAGATTATTACGGAAAGTTTATAAGATTCATGTGTTCGTGTACGTTTTATAGTCCGATAAGTCCAATTATGTCCAAAAGTGTCCAAGTTCAAAGTTAACGTGAATAAGTTATAGAACCCTTAAGTTACTAAAGTTGGTGTATATTTTACGGTGAAATTTGGGCAGCGCTTCCGCGCTATAAAAATTAAGTCCAATTTTCAAAACACTTTCCCGCCTTAAAATACGCAATACAACCAATATGAACGTTAAAACACATGTCTCAATTTCAAAAGCCTTTCCAAACAGTTTATATGTCAAAACAATAGCTTTTCAAGATATATATATATATATTCTGTGATAACTTGGTTTAGCTTATTTTTACGTTTAGAACTTTTAAAACGACGAATATGGTGAACAGCAGCATTCAGGCGGCGGCTGGAGACACTCAGCCGCCGGCTGGACTTTAGCCGTCGGCTGAGAACCTTCAGCCGCCGGCCAAAAACCTTCGGCCAGTTTCAATATTACGTTATTTTTCGATTTTTAGCTTGTTTAACGGTTAGATTCGACATGCAAACTGATATTTAACAAATATATGTATTTTTAGAGTAAAATTACTGTTTCTTTTAGATTTATATGTTAAAAATGTAGATCTATCATAAAAACTCGTTTTTAAGCAAGAAAACGTTTTAGATCTTTATGCAAACACATTTTCAGTTTATAGATTTTACATGCAACCGATTATTTAGATAAAAACAGTAAAAAGAAAGGGTTTTACCGAAGGAAAAACAAAGAGACGATTTGGATGAGTTCCTAGCTTCAAAAGTGATGAAAAACCTCTTGGAAACCCGATTTAAACCTTTTCCTTTGATACCCTTTTCTTCTAGGACGATTTGTGTATGATTAATGGTCGATTTTTGATGTTTATGGACTGTTTTAGAGGTGTAATATTTCTGTTTTGTGTTTATGTTCTTGAGAGAATTTCTAGAGAGAGAGAGAGAAGTGTGTGTGTTTTAGTTTGAAATGAAAGTAAATGAAAATGAAAGTGGGATTAGGGGGGAGGGAAGGGAGCCTAAGCTGGTCTTGGGACCCTAAATGCCAGTTATTTCTGCCCAGTCCCGAGTTATTAGAGTTGGTCCAATGAGCTTGCATGCAAAAATGAGTCATCGTCCAGCTGGACAGCGGGATTCAGCCGCCGACTGAATATATCCAGCCGCCGGCTGGATTGGAATTCCAGCCTTTTGACGTTTTAAGTTTTCCGTTATAATTAGTTAAGGACTAGAATCTTTTTAGTTTCCGTTATGAACTTAGTCAAGTTCTTGTATTGTTTATTTGGTGTTAGGATTTATAGTTTGATTCCGACATTGGTTCCGACAATTAGAGACACAAAAATAATGAATCCGAACAATATGAACATGATAAAAGAGTAACTAGAGATTCGAACCGATTAAGTAACTGAGAATCACCTGAATTTTGACGGTTGTCACACTATTGATACTAACTTTTATACTTATGTTTATTTTTATTATTGTTTACTAACGTTAATGTTTCTATTCTTATAATTATAATTTCTAAGTTTTTCTTAATTACCATGTTTAATGATTTAATTACAAAGTTATTATTTTAATTACAACGGCTATATAACGGTTATAAACGACGTTATAACGGCTACATTTTTCACTATAAATTGAGAACTCTGGTTCATCATTTTTCACAAAATAATTCTCTCTTTTCTCAAATTCATTTGGTTCAAAGACTTTTGAAGATGATTCATCCGCTTTAATTTTCGTCATCGTATTAATTATGTTATCGATCATTCCCCTTGTTCAACTGCCATGGCGTGAATTTTATTTTTTCTTGACCTTACTTGTAACTGTTGTTTTTCCACTTCTCTGTGTTTCATTATGCATTGATATATATGGATTCTAATTTTAATATTTGTTCAATTCTTATAGTTACAATATGTCGAACATTGCAAAGATTGAATTCAAAGCACTTGATATAAGTGGCAAAGATTATATGACATGGACCGCAAGGGTCAAGAGGCATCTTGAATCCATGGGTATTTTAGATACCATAAAAGCAGAAAATAAATGTTCATCGCTAGAAAAAGCGAAAGCTAATGTTTTCATTAATAAGCATTTGGATGATATGCTAGAAATGGAATATTTTAATATAACAGATCCATTGGTTTTATGGAATGATCTTGAAATAAGATTTAATCATCAAAAGAAAGTATTACTTCCATCTGCTAGGGATGAATGGAGAAATCTAAGATTCCAAGATTTTAAAAAAGTAAATGAATACACCTCCACTCTGTTTAGAATATGTTCAACACTTGAATTTTGTGGACATGGTGTTACAGAGTGTGACAACCGTCTAAATTTCAGGTGATTCTCAGTTACTAATTCGGTTCGAAACTCTAGTTCTCTTTTACAATGTTCATATTGTTCGGGTTCATTCTATTGTACTTTAAATTGTCGGAACAAATGTCGGAATCAAAAATATAAATCCTAACACCAAATGATCAATACAAGAACTTGACTAAGTTCATAACGGTAACCAAAAAGATTCTAGTCCTTAACTAATTATAACGGAAAACTTAAAACGTCAAAAGCTGGATTTTTCAATTCAGCCGGCGGCTGAATCCAGCCGACGGCTGAATATAGCCAGCCGGCGGCTGAATCCGGCTGTCCAGCTAGATGGTGACTCATTTTTGCATGCTCTTCGATTGGGCAACGTTTTAACTCGAGTATTGGGCAACTTTAACTGCATTTTTGCTTCCCAAGAGCAGAAAACATCACCCTTATTCACATTTTCTTTCATTTTTGAAATCAAACTTACACACACAACACACACACACTCCCTAACTCCCTCTCATTTCTCTCTCACTCTCTCAAGAACACCAAGAACAAAACAGAAACTAAACATCATTTTCAGTCCATTTTCGTCCATAAAATCAACCATCCAACACATACAAATCGTTCTAGGAGTAAAGGGTGTTAAAGGAAAAGGTTTAAATCGGGTTTCCAAGTCGTTTTTGGAGCTAAATCTTGTTCAAACCATCACATCTTTATTCTCTTCGGTATAACACTCTCTTTTTACTATTTTTATACATACCATCACTTGCATGTACAATCTATAATCTAGAAATATGTTTTCATAAACTTTCAAAACGTTTTCTTGACTAAAAACGAGTTTTTATGTTAGATCTATATATTTAACATGTAAATCTAAAAGAAAATGGTGTTTTTACCTCAAAAATACATATGTTTAAGTTATAACAGCTTGCATGTCGAATCTACCCGTTAAACAAGCTTAAAATCGAAGAAACAAGCAACTTAAAAACTGGCCGAAGCCTTTTGGCCGGCGGCTGAAGGATTTCAGCCGACGGCTAAAGGTCAGCCGGCGGCTGTTTTCCTCCAGCCGCCGCCAGAATGGCCCTGTTCGCTATTTTTGTCGTTTTAAAGGTCGTAAACTTGATTTTAAGCTAAAATAATTAATCACTGAACTTATATATCATGTTAAGCTACTGTTTTGACTTATACATTGTTTAAAAAGGGTTTTTGGACTTGAAACTTGTGTATTATTGATTTAAACGTTGTATTGTGCATTTTAAAGCGGGAAAGTGTTTTGAAGATGGACATAAATTTTATAACGCGGAAGCGCTGCCCAATTTTCACCGTAAATAACATTTCAAATTCAGAAACTTAATAACTTCGAGACTTACACACATTAACTTGGAACTTCGACACTTTTGGTACATAATTGGACATTTCGGACTATAAAACGTTCACGATCACATAAACCTTACAAAATTTCCGTAATAAACTTTTTGGGACAGAATCTAAGTATACTAAATTGAGACTTAAAAATGTTAAATTGAAACTTAACATAACTCAATAAAACTTATACAACTTTTCGGTGTTCTAGGTCGTTTGTGATTCCCGACGCGTTCCGCTCTCTTTGTGCTAGTTCATATCTCGTACGTTCGCAAACCGTGAGTTACAACCCCACTTGTTTTTACTTTTGTACTTTTAAAACATTATTTGGGGGAAACATAAGATCATGCTTTGTAACTGTTTACACTATTTGCGGACTATCAAACATTTAGAAACTTGATACATTTGGTACTTACTGAAACGTGTTCAAAACTCTGAAACATTTTAACATTGGAACTGTTCAAAACTTGGTACTTTTGCAACTTATTTGGAACTATGGAACTGTTCGAAACTTGGTACTTGTTCAAACTATTATGCGTATTTGTGTTATTGCCTTAGCGGGTTAACTAAACTAGGATACTTGTTAGCGACCAATCCTTGATGGATATATAAGCCCGTAAGAGTTCAGTACAATTTTAGCAATGTTGTTCAATTGCCCGTTTTGGTTCAAGTTCACTTATACACTATTAGCAATAGCCGTTAGTCATATGGGGTTCAATCAATTAAACACTTTTGGGCTAGTTCAGGACCATACAATCGGTTTAGTGTATACTTACTACTCATATTATGCCAAGTGATTGATACGAGATACCTTTATTTAGTTAAACACATATCCCATACGCATAAACACACTTTTAGCGCCTGGATTCCGCTACAACTTTACTATACGAGTATATTTAATTACTTTACTCGCGTACGTACAAACTTTTACTATTTACATATATGTTCAAACGTCGACTCGTTCTTTTACTCATGACGTCAATATATGTTTGGTAACTTACTAATTTTGGCAACTTTCTATTTTTAGAAACTTTATCGAAACTCTAAACTGTAACTCACTCACTACTTTATGTAGTTGACACTTTATCTTATGTTTCAGGAAATTAATGTAAGTGTACAGAATGCATGGCAAAGGAGGGTCGATATGGTCACGTGAGGCGCTTAATGGGAAAGACCTTTATATTTTGGAAATTTTTAATTGAAACTTGTACTTGTACTTATTTTAAACTTATGAACTGCTTGGTTGTTGAATCTTGAACAATTTATTTTTAATCGAAATGACTTGAATCGTTTATATTTGCTTATGACCGTGTAATGATATTTCCAGCTCTCACATTCCCTGTTTCCGCTATAGCGGGGTGTTACAGACTTGGTATCAGAGCACAGGTTGTAGTGAAAACGGTTTTAGAAATTTCTAAAAAGTTTTTGAAAGCAAACTATAACCAAGGCTTTTCGGAAAATCATTATGGGTTCAAAACTTTAGTGAATTAATTTTGAGATTGCATGATTATTTTTAACTACGCATGGCCTGATCACCCCTGCCTAGTTCAAAATGACTTATGCAAGGACGAAACGTAATTTCTAAAGACAAACGATTTTGAGTCAAAAATTCCCGGTCTTACTATTCCCAACCGCACGTGATCGACCCTTACCTGCATTCCTTA
>CAJVGC010000592.1:12160752-12181825 GCA_910822075.1 Senecio squalidus
AATATGTTATATTTAATATATAATAAAAGGGTGGTATTAAGTGTCCAATGACGAAATAAGGCCTTGGGATGAATTAACTTCTTTGATTTCAGCCGTTAGATCAGATTGACGATTTTATCAAATATTATTTTCACTTTACACCTTCTGACAATACATAATTACATTTTCTATTTCATTTCATCCACACTTAAATTAAAAATACATAATTCTAATTTATTTATAAATCGCTCAATGTAAACTATCATTTACCTTATTGATATTCTAAAATCTCCTAATACAAAGTATCAAAGCATGTGTATAAACGTAAAGGTGTATATATTATTATAACTATAAACATGTGTAAACGTAAAGATATATATGTTATTATACGTGTAAAATTGTGTTCTAATAATAACTTCAGATCTACATAAAAATAAAATTTACCATTCAATTTTTATTTTTATCCACGCTATCGCAAGATAATAATCTAGTTATGAATATTTAAATAGGGAGATATATAATTATGCCAAACAAATATAATTAGAAAAATTGTTCAAAAATATAATGAATTTTTATCGAATTGTTATTATAAGAAATTAAATTTTGAAAAATGTTACTGTATATACCAAATTTTCATTTCGTTAACATTTATATCAAAGTTAACCTTAAATCATGTTAATTATTGAAATATAATATTTTTGTTAAATTATTTATATATTAATGAATTATTGAAATATAATATTTTTGAAAAATGTTTTATAGATTAATGAAAGATAACAAAATTTCAAATTAATTTTTACATGCAATATTAATAAAAATAAAGTTTGTTTCATATAAAGATAAATTTTAAAATTCATTTCATGCAATAACAATTTCATCTATTCGATGAAAGCTCTTTAGTTCAATTTTTTCTTTTCTATTTTATTTGCCCAAAACAATTGTTGACTTTGAAAATTAAAGCATATTAATAACTCAGAAAATGTCATCATTTTACTATCATATCATTAGAATATTTTCTTTTTATCAAAAACGGCACTTAGTTATATTTTTCAAAAAAGCCACTCAAGAATTTGATTTTGAAGCACTCAAGAATTTGATTTTAATCTTGTACCATAAGAAACAAAGCAAAATGGCCGTTCAAACACGTGAACCATGCTTGTGTGAGGGTTTACAACCGGTAAGTACACAAGGTGTTAACAGTGGCATAGTATCATGACAACAAATATTTAAAGCGTTGAAGCGGTGAAGGCAAGTGATGATGGTGAGGGATGAGGAAGACGATAAGTGGTGAAAGAAATGGGTTTTAGTTTTTGTGACATTTGTTTAAGATTTTTAACATTTTATACTTTAAAAAAATGCTAAACACAACACATACGAAGATGGCTAAGTGTGAATTATATAGTTAAAGTACAAGTAAATAAGCAATCCTTTCGAAGCTGGTTGGTATATTTTAGAAAATTTTAAATAATTTCTTTTAAATGGTTATAGTACAATAACCTTAAGCATACAAATACAATCTAGTTTTAAACCATATTAGGGGTATGATTAGGATATGACCTAATTTGAATTTAAGATACATTTTTTTGTCAAATTTGAAAAAAATGAACTTTATTTTACTTTGGGAGAATATTCAATTTTGTTTTTTTTTTTTTTTTTTTTTTTTTTAATATGTTCAATTGTATTGTTATACTTTAAATTTGGATGTTATCAATATTTATGGCGTAATTTTTCAATGTTTAATGTAAGTGAAGATTTTTAATAAGTTTATTGATACATATGGATTTTTTCATTAAATATAGTAATATAATTGAACAGAAAAAAAACTTAGTAACAAAATTAAATATTCTAGTCAAGTAAAGTAACTTTGTTGTGTAATAACCTAGGATTAAAAACCCCCTATATACTTTGATATATAGAAATGTAAATTTAACACTTTAAGGTCGAGTATGTTTCACGATGAAATTAGAAAGAATAAAATTATGAATTCTTGTTGCATCGTGTTTGGTTGAATAACATAAGAAATTGGAATTTGCTAAAATTCCATCATATTCTCTTGGTTCTAGAATTCATAATTTCTTTCAGTTTCAGAATAAATTCAAAATTCCTAAATTTTAGGAATTCAAATTAGTTTACTGAAACGTATTTCAAACAAATCCTATCATTTTATTATAATCGCTATTTTCTTTTTCTTCTTTTCTTCCATCTTCATCAATCCACATCTCTCATTCACTTGAACAATTTTTTCATTACAAAAAGGTTAGATAAAATATATGTCATTTTATAAATATATACCCCTTTAATACACACTACCGTTTAATTGATTTCGACTTCAATTATTATAAATAACAATGTATTTTTTTTTTTTAATAAATTTTTGAGTCGATAAATATCATCAACATGATTCGAAACTTTTACCTCTCATATTTGATAAGAGATTTATCTAATATAAAGTTGCTACTATGAAACTTCTAAAAGACGAAGTGAAGACCAAAGAGGGCTTGGCCCGACTAAAAATAAAATTCTTTATATATATAAAACACTTGATATTTATTAGTAGTTAATAGTATAGAACCCGCGCGATGCAGCGGCGACAACAGTTTTATATTCTACATAATTAGATTGCAAAGTGGTTTCGAAGTTTCTCATTTGTCCGTAACTAAGGTCCACGCTTCGCTGCGGATATACACCGCTAACATGTATCAACATGACCATGTTAATATATTACAGACTAATATGTTTTCTACAGAATACATCAAATAACTTTGAAGTAAACGACTTAAAATAAAACGCAACGGCTGAAGCCAAGTCAATCCCCATACAATTATGGCCTACATACACCAAACAAAGTAAAATGTACTAACATAAGCACATCAATGTGTGTACTCGAACAACACAAATTGGAATTCAGTTGTGATCGATGAACAAAAGGAAACAACAACTCAGGGTAGATACAATACTCACATTCACCACATTCTAGTCTCATCTTAGAGAGTTGGATAGATGGATTCTTCTTCTAAATGTGCCTTTGTTTGTGACTTTAAAATGTAGCCCGAATGTTGAAAATATCTCCAATGACATTCTCTGACTCTCACCCAAAACCAACTATGTTATTTCTCCCCCCACCACTTCAACATTGAGTTTACAAACCTAGTCATGAAAGGTATATTAGCTATTTAAAATATAATTTAATTATAATATATCCAAAACTTACATAATAATAATCAGAAGATAAATTTCACCGTGAAAGAAAGAAGATGTAAGCATTAAAATATCAATTTAGGTTCGCGACCCGCTACGGGTATAGGCTGAAAAAAACCCTTTGATATCCCATCTTCTTTCTCCAAGTTAAACGATGACATCCTTGTTGTCTCGACAAATTAATCGGCGATGTAAACAATCATCAAGAAAATGGTATGCAGTAACAATGACTTACAAAAACTGAAGCTTTAATAGTGTATTCGATTTACTCTGTCAAAAACGACAACTCAAACCATAATGGCAGTTGTGATACATATTACATTATTACTTAACCATGTTCAAGTAAACATTTGTAAATACTATGTAATTAGGTTTCTTTAAGACATTTTATCAAACACTATATGGGCACTCCCAAATCACTACCAAGGAACTAAAATTAATAGCAGATCACGAGAAGAGTCTAATAGAAAAAGAAGAATAAAAAGATATTCGAGATTAGCAGTCAAAAAACAAAAAACTTAAACTATCTACGCCTACTTAAAAAAAATGATTTATCATCCACGTGAACTTAAATCCAAACCATCAAACGAAAATCGAAATAACTATGGCTTTTGCTTACGATTCATTAATTGATTTCTCAACATCAATTGAAAAATAACTGAATCGATCGATGTTAAAAAAATAAAACAATATACCCTGAATAAAAATGCTATCGAAGATTAGGGTGTGACAACTGTCCAATTCCAGGTGCATTTTATACTCTATGTCTCTTTTGGTCTATCTAGTCATTAACTGTTCAATAACCGGAAACGCGACAGTGTCGGAATCACACCCGGAATCAATTTATATAAGTCCTAATACCAAGAAAACTCCTAATGAACTTTCCTAAGTTCATAACGTAACATACTTTAAAACTTTAGTTAACGGAAAGGTCCAACGAAACAATTATGCAAAAACAACCAAAACACAAAATCTGTTACAAAAATGGTCCTGGACGACGCACACATGCCTTGTGCGCCGTCCTGTAGGACTGATTTTGTAATAAATTTGAAAATTCTGCATGTCTCGATTTCCACCAAACTTTAACCAATCTATCACGGGAATAGGCCATAATTACTGCTATGTTGCAGTCCCCAAAACCCCTCTATCATCATTTTCTTTATTCATTTCATATTAACATTTTTATAAAACAAAACACCCACATACAACTTTTCTCTCTAAGCTCTCTCAAGAAAACAACAAGTTCCAGTGACTTCCAACCATCAAAACCCATTTTTCATCCATCCAAATCGTTTAAAAACACCAAAGGAAGCAAGAGGAGTCAAGTATTTCGGTAAAGGACCATTTTCATAAAGGTTTTTGAAGCTAAAATCCGGCCAAATCATCATCCAAGCTAATCTCTTCGGTAGAAATCATTCCCTTTTCATTTTATACTGATTTTATTACTTGCATGTATGATCTAAAGTCTAAAAACAAGTTTTTATAAAAATCTATGACTTCTTATAGTCAAAAACGTTTTTAACCGAAATAACCTTTGAATCCACAAATTTGTGACTTTAAATACTTTAGAAACTGTTAAAATGATGTTTTAATAAGTTTAAACCTATTGCATGTCGAGATCTATGGATAAATAAATGTTTTACAAGAAAAACTCGAAACATCACGTTCTGTGCGCCGTCCTAGAGGCCAGGACGACGCAGCGGGACACAAAATGTGTTCTGTGCGCCGTCCCAGTGCTCACAGCGGCGCACAGAGCTGCAACTTTTTCGAAAACTCGTTATTTGCACGTTTTTGACTTAATTGACCCGCTGACTTTTTAATATACGACATTTGGGACTGAGTTTGGTGAAAGTAAGGACATTTGTGACTTGTTTGGACTAATTGGACTTAAAATAAACTAGTTTAATGTATAATAGTGTTATAGGTGATTTGTGAGCGGAAGTGGATTGTACATTTTTGGATATGAAATTTGGGCGCGGAAGCGCTGCCCAAATTTCCTTAGAAAAATGTAAACCACTTCAGTGAGCCAAAGCACTTGTGACGCGACAATAATAAAACGTAAATCGGACCTTTTGGACAAAAACGTGACAATTACCATTTCAGACTATTTTGGACCATACTTAACCTTGACACGTAAAGTTTAATAAAATCTTATCTATTATATCAGATAAAGAACATAATGAGATAATAACTAATTGAACTATCTTGGTAACTAGGCGATCCGTGATTCCCGGCTTCCATTCCGACCGACTTTCGCATTCTTACTCTTCGCAATCCGTGAGTTACAACCCCTTTTTCTTAATGTATATTTTGCATGATTTTGGGGGAAACTTTACAAACTTGTGAAACTATTATGAACTTTGGAACTTTTTGTCACACCCCGCTAAAGCGGAAACACGGAATGTGAAGAGCAATAGCATTCGATACACAAGATATAGATAAACGCCAAATGTCATTAAGGAAAACATAATATTCAAGGTTTACAAAGTTTAAATCAAAGTTACATATCCGAACTACAAAATGGGGCGTTCAACCAAACCACCCAAACCCATCCCGTTCTTGAAGTCATTCGCCCCAAAAGCATATAGTCATCAGCTAGCTTACTCGTTACCTGAAAATACGAGTCAAGTGTTAACTACGGGAGACGTAGTTAGTGAGCTACAAGTTTAAGTAAAGCATAGTTTTCAAATTGTAGTTGCATAACCATGCATAGAGTATCGCATTCAAAAATAGTTGTTACATGAAAATGTATAGAGTGTAGCATTTGTGTTTATAGGCATTGACCACATAGCGCGACTATGTGACAATCCTAAGTATTGCCCAATGATCGTTGCTAAGCCTAAAGCCTACCCATTTAGTATTATGCACCATCGTTATAAGTCGTTGTGGTGAGGGTCAATCTACCCTAATAGCGCTATCCATATCTACTAACGGTCCTTTCCAAAGGGATTAATAGCAACTAATGTCCTTGGTAGTTGTTGGGAGTTTTCAATGGTTTCTCACGTCCATGTTGTACAAAGTCCGCAACATGACGATCGATTGTTTTAGTCATTGGCAAATATGGCTTTCGTGTCCTCGACATTGTTGGCAAACCCCTCAACAATGCCGACAAAATAGTGATTCGTTTTAGTATTCAAAATATCAACGTTTTTCATAATAGCTTTCAAAGTATACAAGTGTTTTCGTAATAGCATTGCATATCAAATCGTTTTCGTTTAGCATTCAAGTAATAAAGTGTTTCATAGTTTGCTTCAGCTCAAACATAGTGTCTAAGACTAAGACTCGCATTTCACCCCAAAAAGTATTAAAAGCGTTTAAAGAGTAGGGGTTTGTAACTCACTGTTTGCGAAGATAATCGTAAGCGGGAACGGTCGAAAAGTGTGCCGGGAATCACCGAACGCCTAATAATACCAAGTTTTGCTCATGTGTTATTATGTTATTGTATAATATAGTAATTAGTTTTTAGTTAAACTTTAAGTGTCAAGGTCCGATTTGTCCAAAAATTCGTCCGAAACGGTTATCGTTTTGTTTTAGTCCAAAAGTCCAAAATTAGCGTTATTGTTATTATGTTAAATATGTTTTGTTTGCTAAAGTGTCTTTTATTTTCTAACAAAATTTGGGCAGCGCTTCCGCGCCCAAATTCTATGTCCAAAATATAAAACACTTTCCCGCTCACAAAACACATATACATACATAACGTTTTTAAATATGTTCTTTTAGTATATTAAGTCCAATACTAGTCACCAATGTGTTCATTTTTACTAAACTCAGTCCCAAATGTCAAGTCTTAAAAGTCAGGATGCGTAACCAAGTTTTGAACGGCCAAAACGACGATTTTCGGGAAGGACAACAGGCCGGTGCTGCGCACTGAGCAATAGGTGCTGCGCACTGGCTGCTGTTCTTCCCCGTTTTTGAGTTTTTCTTGCAAAAATCGTTTATGTAAGTGATAGATCTTGACATGCAATCGGTATAAACCTTATTAATCATCATTATATCAGTTTATAAGTAACTTTTATCCATAAAAACAAAGATTTAAGCATCATTTTAGTATAAACCCGTTTTTGTATAAAAATGGTCATAAAACTTCATCAAAACTTGATTTTTGAGCTTAGATCATACATGCAATTGGTTATAATAGTAATATAAGTAAAAAGGAAGAGTTTCTACCGAATGAAAGTGTTTAGATGATGGTCTAGGCGGATTTAGAGCTCCAAAAGTGTAGAAAACGTTTTGTAATCGAAATAGCTTTGTCCCTCTTGCTTCCTTTGCTTGTTTGAATGATTTTGATGGTGTAAAAGGTGAGTTTTGGTGGCTAAAAGTGGCTGTGATTTTGGTGTTCTTGAGAGAGAAGTAGAGAGAGTTTGGGGGTGTGTGTGTGCTTAGTGTGTGTGTTTATGTTTTTATAAAATGAAAAAGAAAAGAAATAGGAAGGAAATGATGATAAGGGGGTGTGGGTTCTGCTACATTTCAGTAATAATGGGCAAAAGTCGTTTGTGGTTGGTTGGATTTATTATAAAAACGAGATAAGAATAAAACTTTAAATTTTTTTGGAATTACGCGTCCAGTGCGTCGCACTGGTCAGTTTTTCAGCATTTTTCGATTTTTCGCTTTTTACGTTTTGCTTCGTTGGACCTTTTTCGTTAAATGAAAGTTATAGATTATGATACGTTATGAACTTAGGAAAGTTGCTTAGGTGTGTTCTTGGTATTAGGACTTACATAATTTGATTCCGAAGTTGATTTTTGATTCCGATCCCGATCCGCGCTTAAAGGTTTAAATAAAGTAAACTTTCGTTTAAGAGTTTTGTGTGAGTTACTACGAGCTTAGCTTAAGAGTCATGTCTACGTAACCACATAGCACATAAAATTAGTCATATCGGGCATCAAAATAAACACTTAGAAGTTATAAGTTAGCGTTCTCGACCTTAGTTTAGACGGTTGTCACATTCTCCCCACGTTGAAAGAATTTCGTCCCGAAATTTCAACTTGTGGTATTCGCTGTGGGAGAAGTGAAGAGATGAGGATACTTAAGCATCATCTGATCCTCTCGTTCCCAGGTATATTCGGGGCCTCGTTTTGCGTTCCATCGCACCCTCACTATGGGGATTTTACTGTGCCTTAGTTTCTTAGTTTCGCGATCTATGATTTCAATCGGTTCCTCGACAAATTGGAGCTTCTCATCTAGTTGTACTTCTTCCAAAGGTGTGATGAGTGTTTCGTCCGATAGGCACTTTTTCAGTCTCGAAACATGAAAAGTGTTATGCATGTTACCGAGCTCTTGCGGTAGTTCTAAACGATACGCAACTGGACCTACTCTTTCGAGTATCTCAAATGGTCCAACATATCTCGGGCTAAGCTTTCCTCGCTTTCCGCGGCGTACTGCACCTTTCCAAGGTGACACTTTTAGAAGTACTTTGTCGCCGACTTGAAATTCCAGATCCTTTCTGCGCATATCAGCATAACTCTTTTGACGAATTCTCGCAGTCTTAAGTCTTTCCTTAATCGTTGTGATCTTATCTATCGTTTCTTGCACTACATCCATGCTAATTAGTTGTCGATCTCCCGGTTCCAACCAACACAGTGGAGATATGCATTTCCTTCCGTAGAGAGCTTCAAAAGGCGCACATTTGATGCTAGCATGGTAGCTGTTATTGTAAGAGAACTCTATGTTAGTGCAAGAATTGAAATGACTGGATGTTCTATTATGTTTTGATTACGTAGTATTGTATTAGCCTGTGTATAGATAGCTTAGTGGGCTGCTCACGGACTTGCATGTCCGTGAGGCCCAATAGAGCCCAAGCCCAAACTAGCTGGACATGTTACTCTATAAATAGAGGTGTTCAGATCAGTTTAGGGTTCTTGGTTTTGATAGAGAATTCGTGTTTATGCTTTAGGATTGTAACAGCGATTGTTAATCAGAAGCATTAGAATTCGGTAATTGTGTTTATGCGTTTATTGCTTTCGTTTATAACCTGTGTGTTTATTGATTACGAGATTCCGCCTCGTAGTTAGTATAGTTTAATCCTGTAGATCGGACCACTGGGACCTATAATTGGTATCAGAGCAAACGCTTTGTTTGCTCTCTATCGAGATTTGGTTCAGGGTTAAATTCAGGTTTTAATCGATTCTGGATATTTAGGGTTCTTCGTAATTTTTCAGCGGCAGTTTGTGTTTATTAGGGTTTCTGGACATCCTCGGCGGCGATTAGGGTTTCTAGACGTCTTCGTGGATTTACTTCGTGGGCTTAGTTCGTGGATTTACTTCGTGGGCTTAGTTCGTGGATTTCCTTCGTGGGCTTAGTTCGTGGATTTAACAAGTGGACTTAGTTCGTGGATTTGATTCGTGGAGACATCTTCGTGAAAACATCTTCGTGGATTTTCGTGAACACTTCTTCGTGGATCTTAGTGGATACTTCTTCGTGGATCTTCGTGGATACTTCTTCGTGGATCTTCGCGGATACTTCTTCGTGGATCTTCGTGGATACTTCTTCGTGGATTTTCGTGAACACTTCTTCGTGGATTTTCGTGGATACTTCTTCGTGGATTTTCGTGGATACTTCTTCGTGAACATCTTCGTTGTAATTTCTTCGTTTCTGGATATCTTAAGTCTACGAACAACATCTTCGTGATTGACACCCTTCTTCGACGAACAACATCTTCGTGATACATCTTCGTTGAACAACATCTTCGTGACCCATCTTCGTATACTTATTCGCTGCATAACATCTTCGTGACATCTTCGTGCACTTCTTCGCTGAAATGGATTCTAAACAATCCGTTAACGTACCTCCAAAATTACTTAACTCATCACAATACTTTGAATGGGCTGAACTATTTGAACAATTCTGTCGTTACAATGATGTGCAAATGTGGGTATGCATTCAAGAAGTCTATGAACATCCGCGTCAAACTATAGACAATGTAACTGCAAGAATTCCCGTCAATAAAATGTCACCTGAATATCGACGAGAATATGATTCTGAAAACAGAGCAATAGCAAGTCTAAAGATGGCTTTGCCAGTCGATATGCAACATCTTTACAAGAATCTGGAAAACAGTAAGAAAACTTCCCATGACTTTTGGAAAGCGATTGAAAAACAATATGCCGGAACCCCTGCTCAGCAAAAGAGTCGAGCGAATCTCCTTAAACGACAATTCAATACTTTCAGATCAGGAGTTAATGAACCTTTTGAAGATACTGTTACCAGATACTTCAATCTTCTTGCAGAACTCGCTAGATATAAAATAGATGTAACAAGTGAAAAAGTTGAGCGATTCTTGGATGCGTTGCCTAAGCGTTGGGAGGTTTACGTAAACCTTATAAAAGATGAAATTGACAAAAACACCGACGAAGTCTTAACTTTAGAATCACTGCTAGAACGATTCAGAGGATATGAATTGACCCGTTTCACAACAAACATGATTACAGATCAAACACCCTACGGGCAAACCTCAGAATCACACACCTCCGAAAACGCAACTGCTTTCTTTACGGATAAGGATCCACCGCCCTCGGAAACACATTCTGGCACTCGACCTACCACTGCAACACCAGCTGTTCCTGCCACACATCAGAAAATGCCAATGAGTGTTAAATCTGCAGAGGAAAGTCTCGAAATATTATCTTGCTTTTTGACTGCCTATGGAAATCAGGTACAAGGAAAAATTGCCGATCCAGGGCTATGGGATGAGGATTTCAGTCAAGTTGATCAGGATGACCTTGAAGAAATGGATTTACAATGGCAAACCGCTATGATTACTAATAGAATAAAGAGATTCATGGCAAGAACAGGACGAAGTTTAAGAACAGGAAAGGCAGGCTTCGATAAATCTAAGGTACGGTGTTACAATTGTCAACAACCTGGTCATTTCGCAAGAGAGTGTCAACAGCCTAAAGTTGAACGTACTTCAAATCAAGACAAAAGCGGTCCTTCACAAGCCTCTCAACCACAGCGTAGCTTAGCCTCACAGGCAATGATCGTCCAACACGATGATCACACATACGACTGGACAATCTGTACCAATCAAGCACTCATGGCTTCTGTTGAAGAGATTCACAGTGAAACCAGTGACTCAGGTTCCGATAATGACACAAGTTCCAGTTCTGATAACGACACAAGCTCAAATGAAGACGTTCAGGATGTTAAAGACACTAAGGACGAGAAAACACTATGCAATTGTATGGTGGACGTATCTAACGACAATTTTGTTGCAAAAATGGCTGGTCTTCAAACCGAGAAGTCTAAGGTACTTCTTGACCTTGCATCTGTTAAAGAATTGTGCAAATCTTTTATTGTCTTAACTCTTGAACATGACAAATTGTTCACTTCAGTATCAAGTTTGGAAACACAGAAAACCAAACTTGAAAAGGAAGTTTCAATACAGGTTTTCTTAAAAGATGACTACATAAGAAAATTTAAACAAACTGAAAAAACAAGAGTTCAACTTTTAGCAGATGTAGGTCTTTTAACACAAAAAGTCGCCATGTTGTACGACAGTCTTGAAAACGAAAAGAAAAATGTTGCCATAAAAGTTCAAGAGTTACATGCTTGTCAAATTAAATTAACTGAACAGGAAAGCAAGATGGAACAATTCCGCACCTCTTCTGTCACCTTGAACTCAATAATAAGTCGTCAACGCACTTCTGGTACAACCACAGGTTTAGGTTATAACGAAACTCCACCTCCATACAACAATGACTTTAGTTTCTTTAGAACCCAACCTCCAATGAATGACGAAAGTGAATCATCAAATAGCAAAGGCCAGGAATCTGTACCATCTCAAGAAAAGCAACCCGAAAAGATTCCATGTCAAGACTCATCAAATGATATATCTTCGGATTCTGAACCATCTCCACAGAACAAAATGGAATCGCTAAACTGCTTCAAATGTCGTGAAAGGGGACACGTGGCCTCGGTATGTACAAACAAACGAAAGGAACCTCAAGTTAAAGTCACGCCCACACCAAAACCTAAGTTCACTCCCACAAAACCCGTTCACATTCTTCGAAATCCGCAACATGAGCGTCCTGATACATATTCAAGACCTTCGGGGTATACTAAACCGAGCACAGGAAACTTTAACCAACGTCCTCATCAACGACCTCAACAACCATTCGTTCCATCCTTTCGTCAACACAATTCTGAACAACGTTTCCAAATTCCTCCACGATACCATCACAACAATTATCAAAACTATCACCATTCTCCTCCACGAACTCATTATGAGCCGCGTTATCATCACTCACCATCCAACCGTTTTAATTCATCACAAATGAGTCATAGAGTTCCATACAACTCTAACAGTCATTTCTCCTCACGACACACATCTCACGATTCTCATCAAAACAAGGGAGTTTACAAACGGGTCACTTATGTGACTGAAAATGGACAATCCAGGTCTGTTATGGCCTGGGTTCCCCATGAGAACTAATGATTTCCATTTACTGTGCAGGAACCGAGTCACCGACTCGTCAACAACTGGTACGTTGACAGTGGCTGTTCCAGGCACATGACAGGAGAAAGAGAGCTGCTCAATAACTTCGAATCAGGAAAGAAAGGACGAGTAAATTTTGCAGGAGATAAAGGTGGAGAGATAACTGGAATTGGATCAGTTACAAATGGTAAAATCACACTGAAGGATGTATTTTATGTTAAACAGCTAGAGCACAATTTGCTGAGTGTCTCTCAAATCTGCGACAACGATAATCCCGTGCACTTTACCAAGAAGGAAGTTTTGATTCTTAAGTCAGAGATTGATATCCCAGAGGAACTGATACTGATGCGTGCCCCAAGAACGAAAAACACATACATTATGGATATGAATAACACTGAACTCACCGTCGACTCAACATGTCTATTGTCAAAGTCAACTAGTGAAGAGGCCATGATTTGGCACAGAAAGATGGCACACTTACATTTTCGGAAAATGAATGAGATCACAAAGAAAGGGTTAGTCAATGGCATTCCACTCAAACGCTTTGAGTATGAAGATAAATGCATTCCTTGTAAACTCGGAAAGCAACACAAGCAACATCACAAGTCCAAGGCCATCAACACAATCGAGACACCATTCGAGCTAATACACACTGATCTTTTCGGTCCCATTGCCCAAAGAAGCTTCGGAGGAAAATATTATTGTCTAGTGATCACCGACGATTACACTCGCTATTCGTGGGTTTACTTTCTAGCTACTAAGAGCGAAACTGCTGGCACGCTAATCCACTTCTTTGACATGATCAAAAATGTCTACAAAGCAAATGTCAAGCACCTACGCAGCGATAACGGGACAGAATTCAAAAATTCCACGATGACCTTCTACTGCTTAGCAAATGGGATAGTTCAACAACACAGCGCACCATACGAACCACAACAAAATGGAGTCGCTGAACGGAAAAACAGAACCTTGATAGAGGCTGCACGCACTATGTTAGCTGATTCACTTCTCCCTGTCACATTTTAGGGGGAGGCCGTGAATACAGCTTGCTACGTCCTTAATCGAGTGTTAACGGTGAAACGGTTTGATAAAACAAGTTATGAATTGCTTAATGGTCGTAAGCCGAATCTTGCTGGTCTGGAACCCTTTGGGGCTCCCTGCACCGTTTTAAAAACGAATTACCTCACCAAGTTCGCACCCAAAGCTGTCCAGGGATACTTTCTTGGATATGTAGAGGGCTGCGCTAACAAAAGAGTTTACTTAAAACTTTCACGAACCGTGGAAATTGTTTTTAACTTGGAAATAACTAGCTACACGTTTGAAAAACAAAATGGTCCAGATACAGCTTTCGACTATGATGCATTATTTAAATCTTTTAACCTTTCTCCGAGTGTGACTTGTACAGGAACAGAGAACCCGAGTTTCTCTTCTGATGATGACGATTCAGTTTTTCCTCGTACCCATGTCATTCAAGAAATCGTTACTGAACCTGCTGTCACCGATGACCAAGCAGATAATCAAGACGAAGTGGCAGAACCACTCGTCACCGAAGAACTAACCGATGATCAAGAAACTGTGGAAGAACCACATCCTGCAACAGCTCCGACCGATGCGGCAGAACCGCACGGTGTGTCTCGAATTCATAAAGTCCATTCTTTGGAAAACGTTATTGGCGATCTTAATGCCCCCGTTCAAACTCGATCGCAATTCGAGGAACTACAAGGCATGTACGCTTTCGCTACAACATCCGAGGACTTCAATAACTGTCGCTATCTCTGCTTCGTTTCCCAAGACGTCCCTGCCAACATTCACATGGCCCTTAAGGATGCTAACTGGGTACATGCATGTCAAGAAGAATTGGCTCAATTTGAAAAACTAGGGGTTTGGGTACTCGTGATTCTCCCCGACGACGCCTACGCCATAGGCACCAAATGGGTTTTCCGATGCAAACGAGATGACCGTGGAATTATCACTCGCAACAAAGCTCGTTTAGTGGTACAAGGCTTTTACCAGGAAGAAGGATTAGATTTTCAGGATGTCTTTGCCCCAGTCGCTCGTCTCGAGGTTGTTCGTCTCTTCTTAGCCTATGCATCTCACATGGGACTTACCGTTTACCAACTTGATGTTAAAAGTGCCTTCCTATACGGTAAAATCGATGACACCGTCTATGTTCAGCAACCCCCTGGCTTCGAAGATCCACAACACCCTGATAAGGTTTACAAGCTCAACAAAGCTCTATATGGTCTTCACCAAGCCCCTCGTCTGTGGTATGGAACATTATCCAATTTTCTCTTAGAATCCGGTTTCAAGAGAGGTCGTATCGATAGCACCCTCTTCATCAAGGACTCACCCAAGGCTAAACTATTAGTTCAAGTCTACGTGGATGATATTATCTTCGGTTCCACTGATAATCAGATGTGTAAGGATTTTGAAAAGCTCATGAAAGACAAATTCGAGATGAGTGCCATGGGTGAACTGAAGCTATTTCTCGGCTTACAAGTCGAACAACTACCCGACGGGATGTTCGTTCATCAATCAAACTATGTCACTGAAGTGCTAAAGAAGTTCAACATGACCGATGCCAAATCCATTGCTACTCCCATTTCACAGCAGCACAATCTGGAACCAAACGCACAAAACGATCCTGACGTGGATCCCACTGTTTATCGCGGCATTATAGGATCTTTAATGTATCTTACTGCATCTCGACCTGATATAATGTTTGCTGTCTGTTTATGTGCTAGGTTTCAAGCGTGTCCTAAACTGTCTCATCATTCTGCTGTAAAGAGGATTCTTCGCTACCTCAAAGGCCGACCGCGGCTGGGTCTCTGGTATCCCAAAGGAAGCGACCTCTTTCTCGAAGCATTCACCGACTCCGATTTGGGTGGATGCAACATCGATCGAAAGTCAACCTCCGGTGGTTGTCAATTTTTGGGAGGACGTCTCGTGTCATGGCAATGCAAGAAACATACAACTGTTTCCGTCTCATCCTGCGAAGCCGAATACATAGCTGCGGGTAGTTGTGTCTCACAGGTCATTTGGATTCAACAACAGATGCTGGATTACGGTTTATTCTATACCTCTACTCCTATTAATATCGATAATGAGGCTGCCGTTTCTGTTATTAAAAATCCTGTTAAACATAGTAAAACCCGTCATATAGATTTTAAACACCACTTTATCCGAGACTATTATGAAAAGAAATTGATCGACATCCTTCGTGTCTCTTCCGAAAACAACTTAGCCGATCTCTTCACTAAAGCTTTTGACAAAACCCGCTTTGAATCGCTTCTTCATCGTATTGGACTTCGCAACTTAGATTAACCAACGTTTTTCCTTTAAAAAAAAAAAAAATAAAAAAAAAAATTAAATTAGCGTAGTTGTACTCTACTTTCTTCATTTTCGGTAACAAAAAAAAAAAAAAAATTAGGGTAACTAATTAGAATTTTAAATTCGAGATGAAGATATCTTTTGCTTATGACTCTTAGTCTTAGATCTTGCCAATTGCAGTTTAATTGTTCACAGTTTTTTAGTTTAAATTCCAGTGTCTTGTGGCCCTTCGCCTTATTACTGAATTCAGTTGTGTGGTTTGCTGTTCTAGAGCTCTACAGTTTCCAACCATTAAACGACTCAAGTTTGCTGATTGCAACAAAGGTTGAGAATGGATTTCTGCTACGAAGTCATGTGATACACTAACAGATGGGAGACACCTATATCAAGTTTAAAATATTTTATTGGTGTGTTAATAAGTGTTTGAATTCACATAAGCGGCCTTTGGAACTTGAGTAAGTACACACACGGGGTGCCTTGATCATCTAGCCACCTAAGGTCCTAACGGGTCTGGGATCGGTTGGTCGAAAGCCCGTTAAAGGGTTCCATAGAAAGTCGCAGAATTCTAATATCTTAAAAAGGCTTCATAGAAGCTCAGTCATAGACTTGCACAATTAAACCAATGCGTTAAACCGTTTTTCAACAAATTTGATACAGGTTATCTTAATGTTAGCTTCATATGTTGCACTGTCAAGGTTGGTAACCATTCCATACCACTTTGTACCATGGAAGGATTCACAAATATCTTGAGTATCTCAACCTTTTGTCGAATGGTTCTTAACTTCTGAGTGCTTTTCGCCTAAATCTACGACAGTTTACTTGTATTTAAAACACAACTTTTTGGTGTAAGGCTGAACGGTTAAATTGGACAACTACACAAACATGGATTTAAATTAAATTATCTTTGAAACCCCGATAAGCAATCTGATCGAATTATAAATGTATACTACACTTGTTCGTTTAGTTAAAACTTTGTTTCACGTTTCTGTTTTCAGTTCTTTTTCTTTTTTTCTGTAATTTTATTTATTTTGGAAAACGTTGGTTTACACTTTTAAGTCCATTGGGCCCAAATATTCAGGCCCAGTCTTCTCAGGCCCACTCTAGGCCTATATATAAACTCAAGGGTGAAAATACTTTTTCACTTTTCACTTTTCAAAGATTTTACACATTCTCGGCGATCTTTTCCCTCACGAAGTTCTTATTAAGGTTGACTATTCCCTCATGTAAGTTCTTCTGTTCTTCGTTGATATTCATATTTTGTTCGTCCAGATCTTCATAAATTGCTTGGTTAAATTTGTTATATATGTTAATCTTCAAAATTCTGGGTTTTTCCCATATATGTTCGTCCAGATCTTCAAAATTTTTTTGATAAACATGTTCATGTTCTTGATGTGTTCGTTCCATATTGCTGTATCTTGCTTCGCTGATCTTCGTCGTTGATGTTATTAGTTGAATTGTTTGCATGATGTTCTTCGCCTATATTCATATGTGCCCAGATACTTAGGTTCCATGCCTTAGACAAATTACTTTGCTCCTAGACGAACAACTTGTTCGTCCTTGTCTTCGTGATGTCAGACGAACATCTTGTTCGAGATGTCAGACGAACACCTTGTTCGTGATGTCAGACGAACACCTTTTTCGTGATGTCAGACGAACACCTTGTTCGTCCCCTTATGTGTATCTTAGACGAAGACCTTGCTCGCATGTTTGTTAGTTTTAGACGAAGAACTTGTTCGTGTGCTTGTGTGATTTAGACGAAGAACTTGTTCGTGTACTTGTTCGTTCACTTATGTGTGTGTCTCAGACGAAGAACGTGTTCGTTCACTTATGTGTGTGTCCTAGACGAAGACCTTGTTTGTCCCACACATGTTCGTGCTCACTCACGGCATACATGTTCGTGTCTTTTAAATCTGATGTGTTCGTTTTCTTTTTCAGATTTTACAGATGGCGAAGATCTTTGATAAGAGGCATAATCAGGCGGTAAACTTTTCACTTAACGATGCTTCTTCACTCCGTTTTCGGGAAAAGATCTTATGGCTTCAACACTCTAGGATGTCCTATATCCTAAGCGAAGATCTACCCATCAACGTTGCGTTGGTCGCTGAGTTTCTCCGCAATCTTACTCACGTCGATCTCCCACTTCCGGGGTCAAATAAAGTCAAAGATGGCATGCGCACAGTCGTAACTGGTCGTGAAATTATCTTCAGCAGCACTGATCTACGACAAATATTTCGCCTCGGTACTGCTTCCAAAGAAAGCGCACCGTCATCATTTGGTCCAAGATTCCTTGCCCGCAAATTGCCATTACTGGGCTATGCCGGGCCTGTCTTCACCACTACCACTACATTTCACAAGGGTAAATTCTTCGGACCATGGTGGTATCTGGTTCATGTGTTCATAACAGTTTTTAAGCACTCTAAAACCTCTCACGACAAGATCGACAATAAGCTTCTCTCGATGATGCTAAGTCTGGTTCTGAACAGACCATACCCGGTGGCGGAATACGTTTTTCAAACAATACAAGCTGATCTGATTAAACCGCAAGAGCTTATGGTGTACCCCCGCTTTATCATGATAATTCTCAGGCACTTCCTTCCTGAGATTCCACCAAATGTTTGTGAACGAGTACAACTGATCGGCGGGCCAAAATTATTCAAAACCTGTCTCACGATTCACGCAGCCAAGCCCGGGGAAGCTCAAGCTGAGGATACCCCACTCTTCGGGGCGATTGTTGATTTAAACTTTCGTGATAATGATGTTGACAGGGAAGCAGATGTTTTGGACGGGGAACCGCGAACAGAGAATACTGAGACACATGTCCCTCCTGCAACTAGCAAGCCAAAACCTCGGCCTAAGCGCAAGGCCAAGATTCCTGTCGTTGTGGATTCCACTTCAAGTGATACATTATACAGGGAGATTGATAACTACCATGAGAGCCCTCCGCTCTCTGCCATTGCCGAGCGGTCACCTATTCCTCCACCTGGGAGTAATCACTCTATTGCTACTGAGGTGATCGTTCCCTCCCCTGCTCGTAATGCTGATGCTGCTGCTTCTCCTACTCAGGTTAACGACGCGGCCACGGAGGAGCTGAATCATGAGGATAACGAAGTTACTTCTTCGTTTCACCCATCGAACCGTGGGAAACGTCCAGCTCCTGGCGGTGAAGAGTCCGGGTCCTCTACAGCAACTTTGCGCCCACACAAGAAACGGGCCACGGAGAATCCACCCCCCACACTTAATGATTTACTTTCACTTGTTCTGCAGCTTTCTACGCAGGTTGCTACACTCTTGCAGTCTGACGCTGATAAATCACTGCGTATATCTTCTCTTGAAGCACAGGTTAAATTGCTCTCGAAGCGGTCATCTGCTCAGGGGGAGGAACCGTGCAAACCATCTGCAGTCAGACAGCGACAAGATGATCCCGAAGATGATCAAGATGCTGCACGTCAACGAGAGCAGATTGCCTCTACATCTCGAGCACTGCCTATTTATACTTCAGCTGATCAGGGGGAGCAATCAAAGCAGCAAAAACAAAGTGGAGAAAATAAGGAACAAGACATTGGGGAAAGCACTGATGACACTTGGATCTTTGAAGATGACGGAGGAGAATATGTTTTTCAAGAACCAGCGAGCACAGAGGAAGTAAACATTGAAGAAAAAGGAGAAAGTACTTCGAAACCGAGCTTAGAAGAACGCAGAGGGTGGTTTAGAAAGCTCGATCCAAAGAAGCAACAGCCACTGATCCGAAAGTTTTTCACCAGAGAACGTCAGCCACACTTGGGGATAATTAGTTGGTTGTTTGACTCTGAATTGCAGGTGTTCGTGATTAAAAGATTTGACGGAGTTCAGTACTTAACCAGAAATCGGGAAAATTTCAATTCATTTCCGAGGTCAGAGCTCATCGACTTGTCAAAGCTGAAGCTAATCAACAGAGGGAAGGATGAATATGCAAACTGGGTCGAAAGAACACTTAAAGACGAAGTGAAAACTGGAGTATTCAAGGACTTTATACCAGCAGTTGGAAAGATGATGATCTCTAAGAAGAAGATAGATCCTGAAACGGGGAGAACTGCAAGAAGAATGCGATATCCTCCTATCGCTTGCTTGACGAAGATTCCGATGAAGAACTTTGGTCGAGATATTCTTGGAGACTTACATATCTGGGCGGTAGATGTTGCAACCGGTGAAGCGGTGATGTACAGAAAAGATGACGAAGTCAATGAAGGCATGACTGAGATCTTGAGAGTTATTGACGCCACTCAGCTAGCTAATCTGACCGATAATGATCTGAAGATGTTGAAGAAGGATCATATTGTTACCTTAGCAGGTTGGGAAGATATTGGTAGAGATTACCAAAGGATCGTTGATGGTTGTTTGAACTTGCAGGTTAATGCGGATAGTGAGATATTAATCAGAGAATAGAAGCATCAGTCAAGGGGGAGTTTGTTAGTGCAAGAATTGAAATGACTGGATGTTCTATTATGTTTTGATTACGTAGTATTGTATTAGCCTGTGTATAGATAGCTTAGTGGGCTGCTCACGGACTTGCATGTCCGTGAGGCCCAATAGAGCCCAAGCCCAAACTAGCTGGACATGTTACTCTATAAATAGAGGTGTTCAGATCAGTTTAGGGTTGTTGGTTTTGATAGAGAATTCGTGTTTATGCTTTAGGATTGTAACAGCGATTGTTAATCAGAAGCATTAGAATTCGGTAATTGTGTTTATGCGTTTATTGCTTTCGTTTATAACCTGTGTGTTTATTGATTACGAGATTCCGCCTCGTAGTTAGTATAGTTTAATCATGTAGATCGGACCACTGGGACCTATACTCTATTAGTGGTAAGTGGTTATCCCAACTTCCTTCGAAGTCGATAACGCATGCTCTCAGCATGTCCTCTAGTGTTTGTATAGTGCGCTCGCTTTGACCATCGGTCTGCGGATGGTAAGCTATGCTTAAGTCCAATCGGGTGCCAAAACGAATCTTGGGATGCCTTCCAGAATCTGGAGGTGAAGCGAGTATCTCGATCCTAGATGATTGATGTGGGTATTCCGTGACGTGTCACTACCTCGTTGATGTATATTTGGACAAGTTTTTCTACGTTAAAACTTTCCTTGATGGGAATGAAGTGTGCG
>CAJVGC010000592.1:12181925-12242945 GCA_910822075.1 Senecio squalidus
TTTGATTTTTAGGGCTTATAGGCTATATGTATCGAGCCTATTCCCTACTAACACTATCATGCCCCCCAGTTAGGTTTTAAAAAATAAAGTTTTGAAGCCTAACTTCATGCATTTAATGGCTTTGCCTTGGGTTTGACCTTGCCTTTTCCACGCTTGGCATGTTTTTGCCTAGTTATTGTCTATGATATTTATTAGTATCTGCAAAAGTAGGTCTTTCATGAAGTGGGTGAAGGAGGATGGTGCCAGATTGCTAAGTGCATACATATGGACTTCAAACTGATGGGGAGTTGAACCTTCAGAGTGTGTCCATCACAAGTATTCTTTCCATTGTACTACGACATTTGGATAAGTAATGTGTCTATGACACTTTTGACTATCTATTGTGCCCATGACACATTTAGATTTGTATTGTGTGCAACACACTTGGATGGTCAAAGGTAGATTGACTAAGAAGAATGCCCATCTCACTCGATGTAAGGAAGACAAAATGTGGTTGCCATGTATGGATTCTGCCATTCCTTCTAAAAGGGATTTATTATATGTCTTCCCGATTGTGCTTAATCATGTACTTAATCACCCTAACGTGATATATGTGCCTTGGGATGCCAATAGGCATTTCTTCTGCATGAGAGACACTATTTACCCTGATGTTGGGATTGCAGTGCTGCCTTATTTCGATCCATTGGGTCACGGGGATATGTTGTGTGACAATGGTATGTTTAAGACTCGAGCTTTTCCAATCAGGAGCTGACTCGTGGAAGGTTTTAATATGTCTGCGCCAGACATCCTTACTCTCATTTCACAAAAGCCTTAGTATTTTCTCTTTATGTTTGTAACACAATTTCATTTGTATGACTTAGCCCTTTTCTATCATATGATATGTTTGGATTACCATTTGAAGTTTTTTCTATTCGTGTATGTTGCTATAAATTTAGTATGTGTTGGTTTTACATTATATAACCTTGAAATGAAAAAATAATGTGTTATAGGATGATTGATATCGCATATTTATATAGATATTTATATGCGATATTGTGTCACATTTCATAGTAAACATGATGGATAGGATAGGTTTTTACATTTAATCGTGTGGAAAAGTGTTTTTATCTATTTTACAGGTTTACATGATCGGGAAGTGGAAAAGGATGAAGAAATGAGCTTAAATGACGAAATGACGGAGAAATTGGACAGGTGCTACGCACAAGTAAGAGAGGTGCTGCGCACCGAAGAGTTTGTGTTAGACTTTAACACGGATTGAAGAACATCACGGTGCTGCGCACCTATCATTGGGTGCTGCGCACCTATTGGATAATCACAAGGAGTTTGAGTTTGAGTCGAATACGTTTTCCGCTTTGATTTTGCCTATAAATACAAGAGCTAATTCGTCCAGAAATCATACAATTATTATTCTAAGGCTCTGGAAGAGGTTATTACGTTTAGAAGCAAGGTTCAAGGCAAGGAAGATCATATTTTCGGCTAACGGCGGTCACGACGCGTTTTGCAGAAATTATTCGTTTGTTCTTTTCTTGTTTTGAATTATTTTCCAGTATGTTTTCTAACGATTTATTTGCTTTTTCAGACCTAGTTATGAGTAGCTAAATTCTCGTTATGCTTGTTTGAACCACGGATCCTATTTGAAGTTTAATTAACGTTTTCGATTGTTTATGTTTTTGTGTTTAACCGTTGGTCCTTAATTGCTTAAATTTTAGTATATTATCAGAGTTGTTTATATATAATTTGTTTAATCAACATTCTAGGTATTCGGGAGGAATCTAGATAGATTAGATAGGTTGTATGAAATAATCGGTCGGTCTATAATCGGTTTAAAATTACTAGGATTCGGGAGGACTTAGTAATCACAACTTAGGTAATTAAATTTAAGTGAATAAGTCTAAGCATTAAGATTCGGAAGGACTTGATAGTTAGATGAGTTATTTGGGAGGAAACTCTATAAGGTTAAATCACTAAAAACGGACTTGTTGCTTATTGCTTGGTTATTAATAGTTATTACTGTATTCGGGAGGAACGGGGGTAATTAAAGATAATTAAAGTTAGTGAAAGATTCGGAAGGACTTTTATTATATCTTAGAAGTTTTGAAAACAATCGATTTCGTAAATTTAAACGGAAAATAGGTGAAGTGTCAAACAAGTATATTTTCTCATTATTTGATTAAATCAATTACTTTTCGCTCGATTTTAATTAATCAACTCTTTTTACTAATTACTTGCAAACTTTTGTTACGATAAAAACCCCCACAAATACTCAAGTATTATTAATTCGGAATTTAAAACAAATTAGTCCCTGCGAACGAACCTTTACTTACTTTGAACTATATTATATACGGATAGGTCCACTGCCTAGAAGTGTGTAATTGCGTGAAATAGTAGGTTTAAATTAAGACTAGATTTTACACATCAAGTTTTTGGCGCCGCTGCCGGGGACTGATTTTTCGTTTTTGTTTCGAATTTGTGATACGATCCTTTTGAGTATTTATTTACTTAGAAGTTACTTTTAATTGTTATAACACCGGTACGTTTTACGCTTTTCTTGTTTTTGTCTTTTCAGGTATTTCAGGTAGTTGATGAACACAAGGGCTTCGGGATTACCACTCGCGAGTCCAAAGTCAAATCCAGGAGTATCAAAGAGACGAGGCAAGAGAAGAGGAAACTTATCGCTTCAGACACCACCAAGTTTTGATCAAGTTTCACCCGTCAAGTTTGAAGACATTGCGTTTTCAGAGGAAGGAGGAAGCAGTTCAGACTCAGAGGTCGAAGAAGTGTTTTGTGAAGACAAACCGGAACAGCAACCAGCTATGGACCCTTTGGACACACCAATGCACCGACGGGCCGAAGCTGTAGCAGTGCCACCCACCCGCGGGTCGGCAATCACCACCCCGGACTTGGGGGAGGATTTTGTTATCAAGGGTCACCATCTCAAAATGATCCAAGACAACACGTTCGATGGGCGATACAATTCAGATCCGCATAAACACATAGCCAAATTCAACGAGCTGTGTGAGATGTTCAAATACGGTCAAGGCAAAGGCGATCCTGTCAAACTGAGGTTATTCCCTTCGTCTCTCACCGGAGATGCGAAGGTTTGGTTCGAGGAGCTTAATGAAAATTCAATCACCACATGGACGCAAATGCGCGAGACCTTTATCAAAAGATTTTTCCCACCAGCCTTGGGTAGGAAATTACTCAGAGACATCAGAGGATTCCGACAGGAAGATGGAGAGACTTCCACTGAAGCATGGGCTAGAATAAAAGAGATGCTGAGAGGTTGCTATGGTCACGGATTGGGCAAGGACAACATTATTGAAATTTTCTTCTACGGGTTAACCAAGGAGTCTCAAAACGAGTTGGATCTAGCCGGAGGAGGAGATTTCATGTATAAAACTACCAACGAGGCATACAACCTAATGGAAGACAAGCTGGTCATAAGCCTATCAAGGGAGTATCGAGACGATGGTCAAGGCCGAAAACACAGAGGACAAGTTGCTCAAGCTGAGAGTAGCCATGAAACATCCTCGGTAGTTCAAGAGGTCAAGACATTAGCGGATAGAATTGATAAGCGCATGGGACGGATGGAAAAGGACATACACTTGGTGAAGAATGGATGTGAAGGATGCGGAGGACCTCACTATGCTAGTGAGTGTAATCAAGTGGAGGATGCCAACTACGCACAGTATGGTTATCCTAATCGGGGGTCAAATTGGCAAAACCGCGGAGGTAACTACAACCGCAGTGACAATCGAGACAACAGATGGCAAAGAAATAACACACGCTCCCCACCACGACAAAGATACGATCCACCGAAGAACGAAGATGAAGATTCCAGAATTAAAGATCTTTTGAAATCGTTCATCAACACCCAAAAATCAACCAATGACGATGTCCGTAACCAATTTAAAGTTTTAACTAATCAAATCGAGCAAGGACAGAGAAATCAGCAGGCAGCATATCAAGACTTAGAGAGACGGTTCGATAGGATGAACGAGCGGAACTCAAATCGGCAACCGGGGCAAATACCAAGCAATACTCAACCAAATCCACGACAACAGAATCCGGGAAATAACTCCACCAATCAAACACCAAAATATCAACATCCTGGAAGAACCGAAGGACCACGAGACGGAATGCCACCCTGCCCAAAACACAGAGATGAACATGTTAATGCGATCACTACACACTCGGGACAAGCTTATGGAGGAAATCAAAACGAAAATGGAGCAAAACAGCAAGCCGGTGTGCTGCACCAACCTGCTGGTGCGCAACACCCAGGTTCTGACCACCTCGGTGCACAGCACCAAGGTCCTGGTGCGCAGCACCGATTTACTGAGCCGATTATTGACGATTTCGAGATCGAGGACGATGAGGACGAGGCACCACAAGTTCAAACCAAGGCCAAAACACCTGAACCAGTGGAGGAAGTTCCCATTAAAGCTTATAAACCTCATGTTCCATATCCTCAACGATTACGAAAAGCAAGAATGCGGGAGCAATACGGTAAATTTTGTGACATGATTAAATCTGTTAATATTAATGTTCCTCTTGTTGATTTGATTGCAGGGATGCCAAACTACGCTAAATTCATCAAGGAGCTGGTCACGAACAAGGGAAATCCATCGGAGGAGCAAGCCGCATTCTTAAACACGTAATGTTCAGCCTTGGTAAAAAACACGATACCACCCAAGTTGGATGACCCAGGGAGTTTTCTGATCCAGTGCAACTTCAGTAATACATACAGTTGCAGTGCTTTAGCAGACTTAGGAGCTAGCATAAACCTGATGCCGTATTCACTATATGCTAAACTTGCCCTTGGAGTGTTAAAACCCACCAGGATGAGTATCCGCCTAGCAGACAGATCATTTCAGTACCTGTTAGGAATTGCTGAGAACATGCTAGTAAACGTAGGAAAATTCACCTTTCTGGTTGACTTCGTGATTCTAGAGATGGATGAGGATGTCACTGTTCCACTAATCCTTGGACGACCATTCCTAAACACTGCTGACGCAATTATTCGGGTGAAAAATGGGCAAATTTCATTAAGGGTTGGGAATGAACGAATTGTTTTTAATTTAGATAGAGCTATGACTCATTCTTATTCTACTGATGAAACCTGTTTTCGGATTGATGTGTTTGATGATTTAGATTGGCAGGAAACTCTCGAGATAGAAACTAGCTTGGAGGAGGAGCTGAAAGACGAGAAGATAGAGGAAGTGGAGGTTGAAGTTAAGGAAGAACTGAAGTTGGACCAAAGCATGAGGATCAAATCTTCAATTGGAATCACCACCAACCGACTTGGAGCTAAAACAACTACCGGTACATTTAGAATATGCTTTCCTGAAGGTACAAATTTATTACCAGTTGTTATTTCGTCATCACTTTCGGGTGACGAAAAAGCTCGATTATTGACAGTCCTTAAGGGTCATAAAAAGGCCTTTGCTTGGCGTATATCTGACATACCCGGAATTAGCCCCGATTTTGCAAACATAAAATAAATTTTATTGATAATGTAAAACCCGTTGTTCAAAAACAACGGCGGCTAAATCCGAATATGGCAGATGTCGTTAAAAAGGAAGTTGTTAAGTTGTTGGATGCAGGAATTATCTACCCTATTTCAGACAGCCCACGGGTGAGTCCTATTCATTGCGTGCCGAAAAAGGGAGGTATGACCGTGGTGATGAACGATAAGAACGAACTCGTGCCAACAAGGACAGTCACAGGATGGAGAGTTTGCATCGACTACCGCAAGCTGAATGAAGCCACCAGGAAGGACCATTTTCCACTACCGTTCATGGACCAGATGATCGAGCGACTAGCAGGAGATGAGTTCTACTGCTTCTTGGATGGATTCTCGGGATACTTTCAGATACCCATCGATCCCGAAGATCAGGAAAAGACCACATTCACATGCCCGTTCGGAACCTACGCATATCGGAGGATGCCGTTTGGTTTATGCAATGCACCCGCCACCTTTCAGCGGTGTATGCTAGCCATTTTTCAGGACATGGTGGAGAAAACAATGGAGGTATTCATGGATGATTTTTCCGTATTTGGAAATTCATTCGATGCTTGCTTAGAGAATCTGGATCAGATGCTGGGACGATGCGAGGAAGCACACTTGGTCCTCAACTGGGAGAAATGCGACTTCATGGTTCGAGAGGGAATCGTATTGGGACACAAAATCTCAAAAGTTGGGATAGAGGTAGACAAAGCAAAGATTGAGGTCATCGTCAAACTACCTCCACCAACGAACGAGAAGGCAATTCGGGGTTTTTCGGGACATGCAGGATTCTACCGAAGATTTATCAAGGATTTCTCGAAGATTACTCGTCCTATGACGAAACTCTTAGAGAAGGAGGTAGCTTTCAATTTCTCGGAGGACTGTTTACAAGCTTTCGAGCTACTCAAGGAACGGATCACCAATACACCTATTTTGGTAGCACCGGACTGGTCTCAACCTTTCGAGCTAATGTGTGACGCAAGCTATTTCGCAGTGGGTGCATTTTTGGGGCAAAGGATCGAGAAACATTTTCGACCTATCTACTTCGCCAGCAAAACACTAAACGAAGCCCAACATAATTATACCACTACGGAAAAAGAACTTTTGGCTGTCGTATTTGCTTTTGATAAATTCCGCTCATATTTAGTGATGAGCAAAACAATTGTTTTCACAGATCATTCTGCTTTTAAAATTCTTATTTTCTAAATTAGATGCTAAACCTAGATTAATTCGTTGGATTTTATTGTTGCAGGAATTTGACATCGAGATCAAGGACAAGAAAGGGGTTGAAAATGTAGATGCAGACCATTTGAGCCGATTGGAGAACCCAAGTTTGGGGGAGTTGAAGGAAGAGGACCTCAATGGGGGAGTTGCTAGCCAGTATCAGTAACACAGACGGCGATACCCCATGTTCCAGCGGACATTGCGAACTATCTAGCCGGAAAAGTCAGTAAACAAAGACCTAACCTATCAACAGAAGCAGAAATTGATCTCGGATGCAAAGTACTACTACTACTGGGACTCGCCATACTTGTTCCGTAGATGTGGCTGATGGAATGGTGCGCAGATGTGTATACGGAGAAGCAAACTTCGAAAGATTTTGGACGAATGCCATCATGGACCCACCGGAGGACATACGGACCAACGTCACTGGGAAAAAGGTTTATGATCAGGTTTCTATTGGCCAACAATTTTCAAGGAGGCCTATACACTCGTGAGCACCTGTGATGCCATGCCAACGCCAAGGGAATATTACGAAGCGGGACGAAAGGATGCCACAGCAAGGATCCAAGTTTGTGAAGTTTCGACATATGGGGAATCGACTTCATGGGACCTTTCCAGCCCTCAAACAGAAATATTTACATTCTAGTTGCTGTAGATTATGTTTCTAAATGGGTTGAAGCTAAGGCATTACCGACTAACAACGCTAACGTGGTTGTTGATTTTCTTAAAAGTTGTTTTGCAGGTTTGGGTGCCAAAGGCATTAATCAGTGATCGAGGAAGCCACTTCGCCAACGCTCAGCTTGCAAAAGTTTTGAAAAGATATGGAGTAAATCACGGTTTGCGACTTCGTATCATCCTCAAACGAGCGGGCAAGTGGAAAATAAAACCGCGCACTCAAAAGAATTTTGGAAAAGACGGTCAACAACAATCCCAATATATGGTCAAAGAACTGGAGGACCGGCACTGTGGGCATTCAGGGACGGCATACAAAACGCCAATTGGAACCACCCCGTATCGACTACTCTACGGGAAAACATGTCACCTTCCGGTTGACATAGAGCATAAGGCATACTGGGCCTTGCAGGACCTGCAACATTGATATGATTTAGCGAAGATTTGCGGATCCTACAACTCCACGAGATGGATGAGTTACGGTTACAGGCCTACGAAGTTCCCGCCTTTAGCAAGGAGAGAATTAAGGAGTTCCACGACCGGAAAATTCGTAGGAAAGAGTTCAAGGCGGGCGATAAAGTACTTCTGTTTCAGTCGAAGTACAAATTCAAGGCTCCTAATTACTCTCAAAGTGGACAGGACCATACACCGTCAAACAAGCTTATGCTTCCGGCTATGTCGAGTTATGGAAAAGAGGCATGGAGAGCCATTCATCGTCTCTGGGCAACGACTAAAACTATACCCACGAAGAAGATGATGAAACGGAATGATGATCGAGGATGGGTTTTATTCCATCAACACCTAATAAAGAGGCATATCGAGTCAAGCTAACGACTCGGTCGAAAAATTAGCGCTTCTCGGGAGGCAACCCGAGTTTGTTTTTCTTTTCTTAGTTTTTATTTTTATTTTTATTTTTCTTTTAGAACTTTTAACGTTTTATTTTGCAGATTTGTTTAGTTAGGTAACGAGAAAAGACCAGAAAATACAAAAAAAATCGAAAACGAAAAAAAATCAAAAAAAAATGGCTCGGTTGCGCAGCACCCCTCCCTCGGTGCTGCGCACCTAGCCGCTGTTCAGGTTTATACTCCTTGTTCTCTTTTATTTTCACACACACACAAATATAACATCACACAGCAGAGCCGCCGATACACACGAGTAACACCCACTAATCATCAATTTTTGCTCGTTCTTTCTCGTTTAAATTACTGAATATGCACAGACGGGTATGCTTCTTCTCCTTAACTACTTTATTACTTTCAATTTTCGATTCAATTAGGTTAAATTGAATTGGGGAAAATTTTAGGTTTTCTTTAATCCGGCCTATAAACTCAAATTGATTGTATAATAGGGTTAGGAATGATAAATTAAGCAGGTTTGAGGTTTTGACTGTGGATTACGACCAGTTTTGACCGGATTTTGGCCGGAAAAAGTGGTCGGTGCGCGGCACCGACGCCTATGTGCGCAGCACCGACCCATTTTCCGGCTGCTGGTCGTTTTCTTTTCGTGTGTTTAACGTGTTCTTTGCTGTTTTTGTTGCTTTTGTGTTGGTGTAGGGTAAGAGACCAGCCGTGGAAGGAGGTGAGGGCAGCCGGAGGCCTCGGCCACAATCCCAAGCCACCCTCAATGCGGCAATTATGGCGCCAGAAAGCCACCCATGGTTACACTGGCCGGGTTGTTCACCAGACAGAAAGATCAAGTTCAACAACAAACTAGCTGCACTACGGGGCCGTCCAGTTGCTGCTCCCCGTACCATGGACTCGGAGTTCTTGACCGGAATTCATGTCGATTTGAGCGGGTTCATGACTACCCGTAGCCACACTGCACAGCGGAACATACCAGTCTGGGGCCGAGCTTGGAGGACCGATGAGCCGGTATTCAGGGAATGGGTAGAGTTCTACTGCTCTCTGGAGGTCTCGAGGGAGTTCACTGACGAGACTTTCCCGACCGCTCCTCTGATATATCCTTCCGTTTAGGCGGGGAGGACCACCAGGTATCTGTTATTGAGTTTGGTAGACTGACTGGTTTGTTCACCCATGATGAAGCAGGGAATAAGGCATTGATGTTAGCGTATCTCTCGGATGCGGAGAGAGATTCTGCGGGATTTGGGGCCAATGAGGCCTGGTATGCTTTGTCAGGGCGGATGGAACATCATTCCAACTCCGGCCGAGCCGAGGACATTCAGGACCCCCATGCTTCGGCTTTTACACAAGAGCTCTCGTTACTCATTTTCTCCATCGTGACACCCACCACGACAAATGCTACGGCGAGGACTTGTGGTTGTTGCAGATTGCAGTCTTCGTGATCCCTCCCGTTTGCTAACGTCCCGTGGACGTTAGTGAGGTACATGGCTGATAAGGGGAGGGGCAAACAGACTCGATTAAGATGCTTTGCGGGCTATGTCATCACCCGTATTGCTCGATCTTTAGGCCTGGCCACTCCGGCCAACATCCAGCAGTGTTCCCCACGGTTCGTTGCAAGGTATACGGGCAGTCTGATTTGCTCCGAGTCGGGATTCTTCACCCCGCCGGCGGGCGTTTGGCTGCACCCGGTCACGTTGAGGAGGCTCCAGCTCCACCCCCGAGGCCACGGGCACTGTCGCAGCGGATTTCCAGGACCAGGTACTTGCAGGGTTACACAGGCTCCAGTTCAACGACGAACAGGCGGATCGACGTTGGGACCAGTACCAGCGCTAGGGAGGAGTACATTCATGATAGGTACCAACCATCATGGGAGTACACCTATCAGCAACAGCACCCAGGGCCGTACCCTCCGTATGCAGTTCCCGCATACTATTATCCTGAGCCTTACCCCGGGTACCATCCCGCCCACCAGCAGCAGGGAATGATGAAGTCGATGACGAGTAGTTTGTATTTCTTATGTATTCTGATGTATTTTGTATGAACTTATTGTTTACCATTTACTATTTCTTATTAGAAGAAATAGTGATACTATTATTATTATTATTTTTTTCGTCGTAATTTGTATTATTCTTATTATTTTTCTTTTTACTCATTCTAACATGTGTGGTGTGTATATTCTAGTTTCTAAGACTGGCAGTAAGTTCAGCACCCGCTCATAAGCCTGGCATTCAGTTCAGCAAACCGCATTCCAACGCCATATTTACACAAACGGGTTATATACTTTCTACCTTTCTTTTATTTTGTATATTTTTTTAGGATAGTTTGTATAATTTCCCTTAGTTTTGAGTCGTAAACACATTAGGGACAATGTGTTACTTAAGTTTGGGGGGGTCATCGGGAAATTTTACCTTTTATTTTTTCGACCCTTAGCTTAGTTTTCATCGTGTTGAATTGTGTTATTTTTGTACATTTTTTGAGTCAGAAAAAAAGAGAAAAATACAAAAAAATCGAAAAATTGAAAAAAAACCAAAAACTATAACGTGTCTAGTCGGTAAATACCTTAACTTTAAGCATAACCAGACGCCAGTTTAACCCCTACTCCGAGAAAATAGTGAGAGTTTGAGCCTTTGAAAGTATTTATTTTTATGCTACGTTTTCATTTCTTTGAGTGTGTCCGATGGGGATGACTTTAGAACTTGACATTGTTATACATTTCGAGACCACATATGAACAATTGCATTAGGGTAACTTAGTGTGATTGGTACAATGATAGGGGCATCTAGGATTAACCCATTTGTTAGCCATTTTTTCGTTTCTTTTTATATATTTTCCGCCTAACCCTTGTAAACACTTATTTTAGTATTAGAAAACTCTAGTAAACCAATTGCGCCTAAACCGTTTCGTTTCTAAACACTATTATATATTTTGTACACTCACCTTATTTTCGTTTCTTTTTAGATTAAGTCCGAACTTAGTTTTTTTTTATTGCTATTATTATATTAAGTGAAGTTGAAGTTATTAAGGCAGAAAAGAAAAATAGATTATTATTGCCTTGTATTATTTTGTATTTGGAGAAATAGTTTATTATTAGCCTTTTGAGCATGTGTACTTACCACGAGAAAAAATTATTTTGTAAGGCATGTACTAGGCTGAAAGAAGAAAAAAAAAAGTAAAAAAAGAAAAAAAAATCGGAAAAACAGAAAAGCAAAAAAAAATTAGTTGTAGATTTTAAGAGAAATAGTGTATTATGAGTCGTGTATTATGAGTCGTGTATTATATACGAAATTTGTAAATTCGGAGGGAAAAAAAGTATAAGTTGAAGGAAAATTGAGCAATCCAGTACGTTAGAGATTATATTTAGTTCGGATTTAATCTAAGTTGTATTATTTTATTTAACCCATTTACACTCCATATTATATATTTTCACATGCCTTTACCTGTACGTTATAACCCGAATAAAAGTCCCCATTTAGTTGTACCTAGACTCTGGTGGTGGAGATTTGATACATTATCAAGCCTATGATAGAATATTCACCATAACTGAGCAATTGAGCGATTCTACAGAGATATTTTACACACCCTTTTAGATTAGTTTGAGAGACTGTGTGATTTTACTTCCCATAAAAATCGTGAGGTGTTTGGTTATGTTTAATTTCGGCTTTGATAATGAATTTGAAAACAGTTTTTGCTTGAGGGCAAGCAAAAAGGTAAGTTTGGGGGGATTTGATATCGCATATTTATATAGATATTTATATGCGATATTGTGTCACATTTCATAGTAAACATGATGGATAGGATAGGTTTTTACATTTAATCGTGTGGAAAAGTGTTTTTATCTATTTTACAGGTTTTCATGATCGGGAAGTGGAAAAGGATGAAGAAATGAGCTTAAATGAAGAAATGACGGAGAAATTGGACAGGTGCTACGCACAAGTAAGAGAGGTGCTGCGCACCGAAGAGTTTGTGTTAGACTTGAACACGGATTGAAGAACAGCACGGTGCTGCGCACCTATTGGATAGTCACAAGGAGTTTGAGTTTGAGTCGAATACGTTTTCCGCTTTGATTTTGCCTATAAATACAAGAGCTAATTCGTCCAGAATCATACAATTATTATTCTAAGGCTCTGGAAAGAGGTTATTACGTTTAGAAGCAAGGTTCAAGGCAAGGAAGATCATATTTTCGGCTAACGGCGGTCACGACGCGTTTTGCAGAAATTATTCGTTTGTTCTTTTCTTGTTTTGAATTATTTTCCAGTATGTTTTCTAACGATTTATTTGCTTTTTCAGACCTAGTTATGAGTAGCTAAATTCTCGTTATGCTTGTTTGAACCACGGATCCTATTTGAAGTTTAATTAACGTTTTCGATTGTTTATGTTTTTGTGTTTAACCGTTGGTCCTTAATTGCTTAAATTTTAGTATATTATCAGAGTTGTTTATATATAATTTGTTTAATCAACATTCTAGGTATTCGGGAGGAATCTAGATAGATTAGATAGGTTGTATGAAATAATCGGTCGGTCTATAATGGGTTTAAAATTACTAGGATTCGGGAGGACTTAGTAATCACAACTTAGGTAATTAAATTTAAGTGAATAAGTCTAAGTATTAAGATTCGGAAGGACTTGATAGTTAGAGGAGTTATTCGGGAGGAAACTCTATAAGGTTAAATCACTAAAAACGGACTTGTTGCTTATTGCTTGGTTATTAATAGTTATTACTGTATTCGGGAGGAACGGGGGTAATTAAAGATAATTAAAGTTAGTGAAAGATTCGGAAGGACTTTTATTATATCTTAGAAGTTTTGAAAACAATCGATTTCGTAAATTTAAACGGAAAATAGGTGAAGTGTCAAACAAGTATATTTCTCATTATTTTGATTAAATCAATTACTTTTCGCTCGATTTTAATTAATCACTCTTTTACTAATTACTTGCAAACTTTTGTTACGATAAAAACCCCCACAAATACTCAAGTATTATTAATTCGGAATTTAAAACAAATTAGTCCCCGCGAACGAACATTTACTTAGTTTGAACTATATTATATACGGATAGGTCCACTGCCTAGAAATGTGTAATTGCGTGAAATAGTAGGTTTAAATTAAGACTAGATTTTACACATTAATGATCAGACCAATAACATTTATGTGGCTTCATAGCTTTGTCAGATGTCTATGTTACATATAGATGTCCAAGACATTTTTGAATTTTATGTTGGTGTCTTGACACCTTTTGAATATTGCAATATCATTGTGCTTATGACTCTTTCTTGTGTGCCCGTTGCATGTGTTATGCCCATGGCTTATTACATACAGTGACTATGACAACTGGATGGCAGTGACAAGTTCTTATATGCCTATGACATTTTTCAGATGCATGTAGCATCTTTTAAAATTTATATTTTGCTCGTGGCACTGTGCCTATGACACTTTTTGTGTGTTAACCTTTATTTATTTGTTACTCGCGAGGATTTTCGTTTCCCAATGAGAAGTGCTTGCCTTTCCCCAAGTAGGTGAAAAGACGAAAATGATGATGTGCATGTTTGGCCTAGACAAAAATGTCCATCCTAGCCTAGGCACTTGGTCTGAACGTTGTTCAGAGTTATGTATAAGATGATGTGCATGTGTGGCTTGGATTTAAATATCCATCTTGCCCCTATGCACTTGGTCTGAACGTTGTTCAGAATTATGTAATTGTGTATGCACGTGTGTGCAATGTCCTAACCTTGTAATAAACGTTATTGCTTCATTTGGTATTATTAGGATACATCTCAGACCAATATTATTTTATTCAGGCTCATGGCCTTCCAAGACTTTGCAGGATACATAGATCACACCCCATGATATTCTTGAACATGACATTTCCATGATTTTGATAAAAAGTATTAATTGAAATAAAATATGAGAGTAATCACCTTTAAGGGGAATACTATACTTACCAGATGCAAGGTATAAGTATAGGTTCCGGAATGTCGGACACCAAACGTGTCGGGACACAACTGATAGCTTACGCGCAAGTGCTACCAAGGTGTCGGACGTCGGGTCCAAGTATCGGACGCCGGGTGCCGGGATATGAGTGCCGGATGCCGGGTCCAGGTATCGGACGTCGGGTGCCGGTGTACGAGTACCGGATGCCGGACCACGGACGTCGGACATCGAGCCATGAGCGCCGGACACCTCTTGGCGTCGGGGCCTGAATCCCAGACGCGGGGCCAAATCCCAGGTGTCGGGGCCTTAATCCCGGACCCGGGGCCAAACTACCAGGCGCCGGGGCCTTAATCCCGGACGCGGGGCCAAATCCCAGGTGTCGGGGCCTTAATCCCGGACGCCGGGGCCAAATCGTAGGCGTCGGGGCCTTAATCGCGGACGCGGGGCCAAACTGCCAGGCGTCGGGGCCTTAATCCCGGACGCGGGGCCAAACTGCCAGGCGTCGGGGCCTTAATCCCGGACGCGGGGCCAAACTGCCAGGCGCCGGGGCCTTAATCCCGGATGCGGGGCTTGTGTCTCGATGCCGGGGCTCGTGTCCTGGGCGCCAGGGGCCTGTGTCTCGATGCCGGGGCTCGTGTCGTGGGCGCGGGGCCTGTGTCTCGGTGTCGGGGCTCGTGGCGGGCGGTGTGCGGTCGGGAGGCAGGCGAGTAGGCTGGTAGACCCGAGTAGGCTTGTAGTATGGTATGCCGGTAGGCTGGTAAGAAAGAGGCAAAATCTCTTCACTTTTGAGAGTGGGTAAGATTCTTCCTTCCTAGAATTAGGTTCGGTCCTTTTCTATCATAAGGAGTTATATCATTCCCTCTTAGGAGATGGTAAGATCCTTCCATGGTGAGAGAAGGAATATCTTTCTTTGTAAGATATTTCCCTCTTGGGATAGGGTAAAATCCTTATTTGGGAGGAGGTGAATAAGGTGAAACCTTTCGCTGTTGGTAGGAGGCGAAATTTTTCCCTCTTGGGAGGAGGTAAAACCATTCCCTGCTGGAAGGGTATGATCCTTCCCTCTTGGAGGAGATGGAATCCTTCTCTGAGAGGAGCTGGAATCCTTCCCTGGAGGAGGTGAAACAATTTCTCTTAGGGGAAGTAAAATCCTTCCCTCTTTAAGATATAAAATCCTTCTCTGCTAAGAGGGGTGAGATCTTTCCATCTTGGGAATATGAAATCTTTCCCTCTTGGGGATATAGAATTCTTCCCTCTTGGAGGAGATGGATTCCTTCCGTAGGAAGAGGTGAAACCATTCCTTGTTGGAAAGGGTGAGATGCTTCTCCCTTAGGGATATGGAATCTTTCCTTCTTGGAGAAGATGGAATCTTTCCTTCTTGGAGAAGATGGAATCCTTCTGTAGGAAGAGGTGAAACCATTCCTTGTTGAAAGGGGTTAGATACTTGATGTGTAAAATCTAGTCTTAAATTAAATCTACTTTTTCACGCAATTACACACTTCTAGGCAGTGGACCTATCCGTATATAATATAGTTTTAAGCAAGTATAGGTTCGTTCGCAGGGACTAATTTGTTTTAAATTCCGAATTAATAATACTGAGTATTTTTGGGGTTTTTTTATCGTAACACAAGATTGCAAGTAATTAAGAAAAAGTGATGATTAATTAAAATCGAACGAAAGATTAATGATTTAATCAAATAATGAGAAAGTATACTTGTTTGACACTTCACCTATTTTCCGTTTAAAGTTACGAAATCGATTGTTTACAAAACTTCTAAGATATAATAAAAGTCCTTCCGAATCTTTTACTAACTTTAATTATCTCTAAATACCCCATTCCTCCCGAATACAGTAATAAATATTAATAATCAAGCAATAAGCAACAAGTCCGTTTTAGTGATTTAACCTTATAGAGTTTCCTCCCGAATAACTCCTCTAACTATCAAGTCCTTCCGAATCTTAATACTTAGACCTACTCACTTAAATTTAATTACCTAAGTTGTTATTACTAAGTCCTCCCGAATCTTAATAATTTCAAATCGATTATCGACCGACCGATTACTTCATATAACTTGTTAAATCTATCTAGATTCCTCCCGAATACCTAGAATATTGATTAGTCAAATTATATATAAACAACTCTGATAATATACTAAAATTTAAGCAAATAAGGATCAACGGTTAAACACAAAAACATAAACAATCGAAAAAGTTAATTAAACTTCAAATAGGATCCGTTGTTCAAACAAGCATAATGAAAGTTTAGCTACTCATAACTAGGTCTGAAAAAGCAATTAAATTGTTAGAAAACATTCTGGAAAATAATTCAAAACAAGAAAAGAACAAACGAATAATTTTGCCGAAACTGTCGTGATCGCCGTTAGCCGAAAATATGATCTTCCTTGCCTTGAACCTTGTTTCTAAACGTAATAACCTCTTCCAGAGCCTTAGAATCAAATATGAATGAATTCTGGACGGATTTGGTGTTGTATTTATAGGCAAAAGCAAAACGGAAAACGTATTCGACTCAAACTCAAATTCCTTGTATTTATCCATAGGTGCGCAGCACCCCATACACCAGTGCGCAGCACCGAACGTTTATCCGTGTCCAAAACCAACTCGAATTCCTCGGTGCGCGGCACCCCTTGCACTGGTGCGTAGCACCTGTCTGATTTCTCCGTCATTTCGTCATTTAAGCTCATTTCTTCACTCCTTTCCGCTTCCCGATCATGTAAACCTGTAAAATAGATAAAAACACTTTTCCACACGATTAAATGTAAAAACCTATCCTATCCATCATGTTTACTATGAAAACGACACAATATCGCATAGAAATATCTATATAATTATGCGATATCAAATCCCCCCAAACTTGCCTTTTTGCTTGCCCTCAAGCAAAAACTGTTTTCAAATTAATTATCAAAGCCAAAATTAAACATAACCAAACACCTCACGATTTTTATTGGAAGTAAAATCACACAATCTCTCAAACTAATCTAAAAGGGTGTGTAAAATATCTCTGTAGAATCGCTCAATTGCTCAGTCATGGTGAATATTCTATCATAGGCTTGATAATGTATCACTTCTCCACCACTAGAGTCTAGGTACAACTAAACGGGGACTTTTATTCGGGTTATAACGTACAGGTAAAGACATGTGAAAATATATAATATGGAGTGTAAATGGGTTAAATAAGATAATACAACTTAGATTAAATTCGAACTAAATATAATCTCTAACGTACTGGATTGCTCAATTTTCCTTCAACTTATATTTTCTTCTCCTCTAAATATACATGTATCGTAAATAATACACGACTCATAATACACTATTTCTCTTAAAATCTACAACTAATATTTTTTTTGCTTTTCTGTTTTTCCGATTTTTTTTCTTTTCTCTTTCTTTAGCCTAATACATGCCTTACAAAATATTTTTTTTTCTCGTGGTAAGTACACATGCTCAAAAGGCTAATAATCACTATATATTTTTTTCTACTATTTCTCCAAATACAATAATAATACAAGGCAATAATAATTGGTACTTCTCTTCCATGCCTTAACAAACTTCAACTTCACTTAATATATAATAGCAATCAATAAACTAAGTTCGGACTTAATCTAAAAAGAAACGAAAATAAGGCGAGTGTACAAAATAATATAATAGTGTTTAGAAACGAAACGGTTTAGGGGCAAAGTGGTTCAACTAGAGTTTCTAACACTAAAAATAAGTGTTACAAGGGTTAGGCGGAAAATATATAAAAAGAAACGAAAAATGGCTAACAAATGGGTTAATCCTAAGTGCCCCTATCATTGTACCAAATCACATTAAGTTACCCTAATGCAATTGCTCATATGTGGTCTCGAAATGTATAACAATGTCAAGTTCTAAAGTCATCCCCATCGGCACAGTCAAAGAAATGAAAAGTAGCATTAAAAATAAATGCTTTCAATAGGCTCAAAGATCTCACTATTTTCTCGAGTGGGGTAAAAATGCGTCTGGTTATGCTTACAGTTTAAGGTAGTTACCGACTAGACACGTTATATTTTTTTTTCTTTTTTCGATTTTTTCAATTTTTTTTTGGATTTTCCGGTTTTTCTGACTCAAAAATGTACAAAAATAACACAATTCAACACGATGGAAACTAAGCTAAGGGTCGAAAAATAAAAGGTAAAATTTCCCGATGACCCCCCCAAACTTAAGTAACACATTGTCCCTAATGTGTTTACGACTCAAAACTAAGGGAAATTATACAAACACTATAAAAATAATACAAAAATATAAGAAAGGTAGAAAGTATATAACCCGGGTGTGTAATGTGTAAATATGGCGGTGGAATGCGGTTTGCTGAACTGAATGCCAGGCTTATGAGCGGGTGTTGAACTTACTGCCAGTCTTAGAAAAACTAAAAAAAATCAACCACACATGTTAGAAAAATAAAAAGAAAAATAATAATAATACAAATTACGACGAAATAATAATAATAAAAATAGTCATACTATTTCTTCTAATAAGAAATAGTATATGGTAAACAATAAGTTCATACAAAATACATCACAATATAAAAAATACAAACTACTCGTCATCACTGTCATGGTGGCCCTCCTGCTGGGGTGCTGGGTGGTACCCGGGATATGGCTCTAGGTAGTAGTAGGCTGGTGCGGCAAAAGGAGGATATGGAGCTGGATGCTGCTGCTGGTATACATACTCCCAGGATGACTGGTATCTATCCTGAAAATACTGCTCCCGGCGCTGGTAGTGGTCCCATCGTCGATCCGCCTGTTCATCGTTGAACTGGAGCCTGTGTAACCCAGCTAGTACCTGATCCTGAAACTCCCGCTGTGGCAAAGCCCTCTGCCTCTGTACCGGAGCTGGAGCTGGAACCTCCTCAACTCGAACGGGTGGTGCCAAACGCCCGCCGGCTGGGTGAAGAATCCCAACTCGGAGCAAATCAGACTCCCCGTAGACCTTGCAGCGAACCGGTGGGGAACACTGCTGGATATTGGGCGGAGAGGCCAGGCCTAAAGATCGGGCAATGCGGGTGATGAAATGCCCGCAAAGCATCTTACTCGAGTCAGTTTGCCCCTCCCCCTTATCCGCCATGTGCCTCGCCAACGTCCACGGGACGTTAGCATACCGGGAGGGATCACGGTGACTGAAAATCTGCAACAACCACAAATCCTCCCCGTAGCATTTATCGTGGTGGGTGTCACGATGGAGAAATGAATACGAGAGCATCTTGTGCAAGATGCGAAGTATGGGGTCCCGAATATCCTTCGCTCGGCTGGAGTTGGAGTGATGCTCCATCCGTCCTGACAAATCATACCAGGCCTGATTGGCCCCAAATCCCACAAAATCTCTCTCAGCATCCGAGAGATATGCCATCATCAAATCCTCATTACCTGCCTCAGCATTGGTAAACAAACCGGCCATTCTACCAAACTCAATAACAGATACCTGGTGGTCCTCGCCGCCTAAGCGGAAGGATATCAGTGGAGCGGTCAAGAAAGTGTCGTCAGTGAACTCCCTCGAGACCTTCAGAGAGCAGTAGAACTCTAGCATCCATTCCCTGAATGCCGACTCATCGGTCCTCAAAGCTCGGCCCCAGACTGGTATGTTACGCTGTGCAGTCTCGCTACGGGTAGTCATGAACCCGCTCAAATCTACATGAATACTGGTCAAGAACTCCCAGTCTATGGTACGGGGAGCAGCAACTGGACGGCCTCGTAATGCAGCAAGTTTGTTGTTGAGTCTGATCTTGCGGTCTGCTGAACATCCCGGCCAGTGTAACCATGGATGGATTTCGGGTGCCATAATCGCCGCATTAAGGGTGGCTTGAGATTGTGGCCGAGGCCTCCGGCTGCCCTCTCCTCCTTCCACGGCTGCCCTCTTACCCCTTCTATGCATTTTGAGTGATTTAAACGAGAAAAATTAAGTAGGAATCGAAGATTAGTAATGTGTTTTGTGTGATTAGTGCTCGGCGGCTGCTGCTGTGTAAAGTGATGTGTGTGTGACTGTGAGAAATAAAAAATAACAAGATATAACCTTAACAGCCGCTAGGTGCGCAGCACCAGGGGGGGGGGGGGTGCTGCGCACCGAGCCCTTTTCTTTTTCGATTTTTTCGTTTTTCGATTTTTTTTGTATTTTTCTGATGTTTTCTCGGTACCTAACTAAACAAACTGCAAAATAAAAACGTTAAAACGTTCTAAAAAGAAAAATAAAAATAAAAATAAAAATAAAAATAAAAACTAAGAAAAGAAAAGAAACAAACTCGGGTTGCCTCCCGAGAAGCGCTAATTTTTCGACCGAGTCGTTAGCTTGGCTCGATATGCCTCTTTATTAGGCGTTGATGGAATAGAATCCATCCTCAATCATCATTCCGTTTTCATCATCTTCTTCATGGTATAGTTTGACTCGTTGCCCAGAGACTATGAATGGTTCTCCGCCTTCTTTCCACAACTCGACATAGCCGGACGCATAAGCCTGTTTGACGGTATACGGTCCTGTCCACTTCGAGCGTAATTTAGGGGCCTTGAATTTGTACTTAGATTAAAATAAAAGTACTTTATCGCCCGCCTTGAACTCTTTCCTACGAATTTTTCGGTCACGAAACTCCTTAGTTCTCTCCTTGTAAAGGCGGGAACTTTCGTAGGCCTGTAACCGTAACTCGTCCATTTCGTGGAGTTGTAGGATCCGCAAATCTCTCTCTAAATCCATATCAATGTTGCATGTCCTCAAGGCCCAATATGCTTTATGCTCTATTTCAACCGGAAGGTGACATGTTTTCCCGTAGAGTAGTCGATACGGGGTGGTTCCAATTGGCGTTTTGTATGCCGTCCTGGATGTCCACAGTGCGTCCTCCAGTTTCTTTGACCATATATTGGGATTGTTGTTGACCGTCTTTTCCAAAATTCTTTTGAGTGCGCGGTTTGTATTTTCCACTTGCCCGCTCGTTTGAGGATGATACGAAGTCGCAAACCGGTGATTTACTCCATATCTTTTCAAAACTTTTGCAAGCTGAGCGTTGGCGAAGTGGCTTCCTCGATCACTGATTAATGCCTTTGGCACTCCAAACCTGCAAAACAAACTTTTAAGAAAATCAACAACCACGTTAGCGTTGTTAGTCGGTAATGCCTTAGCCTCAACCCATTTAGAAACATAATCTACAGCAACTAGAATATAAATATTTCTGTTTGAGGGTTTGAAAGGGCCCATAAAGTCGATTCCCCAGATATCGAAAACTTCACAAACTTGGATCCCTTGCTGTGGCATTTCGTCCCGCTTTGTAATATTCCCTTGGCGTTGGCATGCATCACAGGTGTTCACGAGTGTATAGGCCTCCCTGAAAATTGTTGGCCAATAGAAACCTGCATCATAAACCTTTTTCCCAGTGACCGTTGGTCCGTAATGTCCTCCGGTGGGTCCATGATGGCATTCGTCCAAAATCTTTCGAGTTTCTTCTCCGTATACACATCTGCGCACCATTCCATCAGCACATCTACGGAACAAGTATGGCGAGTCCCAGTAGTAGTACTTAGCATCCGAGATCAATTTCTGCTTCTGTTGATAGGTTAGGTCTTTGTTGACGACTTTTCCGGCTAGATAGTTCGCAATGTCCGCGAACCATGGGGTATTGCCGTCTGTGTTACTGATACTGGCTAGCATCTCCCCCGGAAAAGTGTCATTGATGTCCTCTTCCTTCAACTCCCCCAAACTTGGGTTCTCCAATCGGCTCAAATGGTCTGCAGCTACGTTTTCAGCCCCTTTCTTGTCCTTGATTTCGATGTCAAATTCCTGCAACAATAAGATCCAACGAATTAATCTAGGTTTAGCATCTAATTTAGAAAATAAGAACTTTAAATCAGAATGATCCGTGAAAACAATTGTTTTGCTCATCACTAAATATGAGCGGAATTTATCAAAAGCAAATACGACAACCAAAAGTTCTTTTTCCGTAGTGGTATAATTTTGTTGGGCTTCGTTTAGTGTTTTGCTGGCGAAGTAGATAGGTCGAAAATGTTTCTCGATCCTTTGCCCCAAAAATGCACCCACTGCGAAATAGCTTGCGCGTCACACATTAGCTCGAAAGGTTGAGACCAGTCCGGTGCTACCAAAATAGGTGTATTGGTGATCCGTTCCTTGAGTAGCTCGAAAGCTTGTAAACAGTCCTCCGAAAAATTGAAAGCTACCTCCTTCTCTAAGAGTTTCGTCATAGGACGAGTAATCTTCGAGAAATCCTTGATAAATCTTCGGTAGAATCCTGCATGTCCCAAAAAACTCCGAATTGCCTTCTCGTTCGTCGGTGGTGGTAGTTTGGCTATGACCTCGATCTTTGCTTTGTCTACCTCTATCCCAGCTTTCGAGATCTTGTGCCCTAGTACGATTCCCTCTCGAACCATGAAGTGGCATTTCTCCCAGTTGAGGACCAAATGTGCTTCCTCGCATCGTCCCAGCATCCGATCCAGATTCTCCAAGCAAGCATCGAATGAATCTCCAAATACAGAAAAATCATCCATGAATACCTCCATTGTCTTTTCCACCATATCCTGAAAAATAGCTAGCATACACCGCTGAAAAGTGGCGGGTGCGTTGCATAGACCAAATGGCATCCTCCGATATGCGTAGGTTCCGAAGGGGCATGTGAATGTGGTCTTTTCTTGATCTTCGGGATCGATGGGGATCTGAAAGTATCCTGAGAATCCATCCACGAAGCAGTAGAACTCATTTCCTGCTAGTCGCTCGATCATCTGGTCCATGAACGGTAGTGGAAAATGGTCCTTCCTGGTGGCTTCATTCAGTTTGCGGTAGTCGATGCAAACTCTCCATCTTGTGACTGTCCTTGTTGGCACGAGCTCGTTCTTATCGTTCATCACCACGGTCATACCTCCCTTTTTCGGCACGCAATGAATGGAGCTTACCCATGGACTGTCTGAAATAGGGTAGATAATTCCTGCATCCAACAACTTAACAACTTCCTTTTTAACGACATCTGCCATATTCGGATTTAGCCGCCGTTGTTTTTGAACAACGGGTTTTACATTATCAATAAAATTTATTTTATGTTTGCAAAAATCGGGGCTAATTTCGGGTATGTCAGATATACGCCAAGCAAAGGCCTTTTTATGACCCTTAAGGACTGTCAATAATCGAGCTTTTTCGTCACCCGAAAGTGATGACGAAATAACAACTGGTAATAAATTTGTACCTTCAAGGAAAGCATATTCTAAATGTACCGGTAGTTGTTTTAGCTCCAAGTCGGTTGGTGGTGATTCAAGTGAAGATTTGATCCTCATGCTTTGGTCCAACTTCAGTTCTTCCTTAACTTCAACCTCTACTTCCTCGATCGTCTCGTCTTTCAGCTCCTCCTCCAAGCTAGTTTCTATCTCGAGAATTTCCTGCCAATCTAAATCATCAAACACATCAATCCGAAAAACAGGTTTCATCAGTAGAATAAGAATGAGTCATAGCTCTATCTAGATTAAAAACAATTCGTTCATTCCCAACCCCTAATGAAATTTGCCCATTTTTCACCCGAATAATTGCGTCAGCAGTGTTTAGGAATGGTCTTCCAAGGATTAGTGGAACAGTGACATCCTCATCCATCTCCAGAATTACGAAGTCAACCGGAAAGGTGAATTTCCCTACGTTTACTAGCATGTTCTCAGCAATTCCTAACGGGTACTGGAATGATCGGTCTGCTAGGCGGATACTCATCCTGGTGGGTTTTAACACTCCAAGGGCAAGTTTAGCATATAGTGAATACGGCATCAGGTTTATGCTAGCTCCTAAGTCTGCTAAAGCACTGCAACTGTATGTATTACTGAAGTTGCACTGGATCAGAAAACTCCCTAGGTCATCCAATTTGGGTGGTATCGTGTTTTTCACCAAGGCTGAACATTCTGTGTTTAAGAATGCGGCTTGCTCCTCCAATGGCTTTCCTTTTTTAGTGACCAATTCCTTGATGAATTTAGCGTAGTTTGGCATTCCTGCAATCAAATCAACAAGAGGAACATTAATATTAACAGATTTAATCATGTCACCAAATTTACCGTACTGCTCCCACATTCTTGCTTTTCGTAATCGTTGAGGATATGGGATATGAGGTTTATAAGCTTTAATGGGAACTTCCTCCACTGGTTCAGGTGTTTTGTCCTTGGGTTGAACTTGTGGTGCCTCGTCCTCATCTTCCTCGATCTCGAAATCGTCAATAACCGGTTCAGCAGCTCGGTGCTGCGCACCATGAGGTAGGTGATGCGCACCGAGGGGTTCAGAAGCGCGGTGCCGCTCACCAAAAGGGTGGTGCTGCGCACCCCCTTGGTCAGATCCTAGGTGCTGCGCACCCCCTTGGTCAGATCCTAGGTGCTGCGCACCTCTGGGTAGGTGCTGCGCACCAGGCGCCTGTTTTGCTCCATTTTCGGTCTGATTTCCTCCATAAGCATTCCCCGACCGTGTGGTAATTGCATTAACATGTTCATCTCTGTGTTTTGGGCAGGTTGGCATTCCGTTCCGTGGTCCTTCGGTTCTTCCAGGATGTTGATATTTTGGTGCTTGATTAGTGGAATTATTTCCCGGATTCTGTTGTTGTGCTGGATTTGGTTGAGTATTGCTTGGTATTTGGCCCGGTTGTCGATTTGAGTTCCGCTCGTTCATCCTATCGAACCGTCTCTCTAAGTCTTGATGTGCTGCCTGCTGATTTCTCTGTCCTTGCTCGATTTGATCAGTTAAAACTTTAAATTGCTTACGGACATCGTCATTGGTTGATTTTTGGGTGTTGATGAACGATTTCAAAAGATCTTTTATGCTGGAATCTTCATCGTCGTTCTTCGGTGGATCGTATCTGTGTCGTGGTGGGGAGCGTGTGTTATTCCTTTGCCATCCGTTGTCTCGATTGTCACTGCGGTTGTAGTTACCTCCGCGGTTTTGCCAATTTGACCCCCCATTAGGATAACCATACTGTGCGTAGTTGGCATCCTCCACTTGATTACACTCACTAGCATAGTAAGGTCCCCCGCATCCTTCACATCCATTCTTCACCAAGTGTATGTCCTTCTCCATCCGTCCCATGCGCTTATCAATTCTGTCCGCTAAGGTCTTGACCTCTTGAACTACCGAGTATGTTTCATGGCTACTCTCAGCTTGAGCAACTTGTCCTCTGTGTTTTGGGCCTCGACCATCGTCTCGATACTCCCTTGATAGGCTTATGACCAGCTTGTCTTCCATTAGGTTGTATGCCTCGTTGGTAGTTTTATACATGAAATCACCTCCTCCGGCTAGATCCAACTCGTTTTGAGACTCCTTGGTTAATCCGTAGAAAAAGATTTCAATTATGTTGTCCTTGCCCAATCCGTGACCATAGCAACCTCTAAGCATCTCTTTTAGTCTAGCCCATGCTTCAGTGGAAGTCTCTCCATCTTCCTGTCGGAATCCTCTGATGTCTCTGAGTAATTTCCTACCCAAGGCGGGTGGGAAAAATCTTTTGATAAAAGTCTCGCGCATTTGCGTCCATGTGGTGATTGAGTTTTCATTAAGCTCCTCAAACCAAACCTTCGCATCTCCGGTGAGAGACGAAGGGAATAACCTCAGTTTGACAGGATCTGGACTTGGAAGGGATGTTATTTGAAAGGGATTGAGGGCCTTCCTCTAGACTTGGAAGGAGCTGGAATCCTTTCCTCTTGGGAGAGATGTTATTGGTGAAACCCTTCCCCCTCTTAGGAGGGATGAGAGGTGATGAAACCGTTACCCCATAGGAGTGGTGGAACCCTTTCTCTCTTGGGAGAGATGGGAGGTGTGGAACCCTTTTCCTCTTGGGATGGATGGGAGGGCTGAAACCCTTTCTTCTCTTGGGAGGGATGAGAGGTGATGAATCCCTTCTCCCTTGAGAGAGGTGGAACCCTTCCTCCTTGGAGGGATAAAAGGGGTGGAACCCTTTCCCCCTTAGGAGTGGTGGAACCCTTTCCCTCTTGGGACAGATTGGAGGGGTAAAACCATTTTTCTCTCTTGAGGGGTAACACTGTTTTCCTCTTGGAGGTAAAACCCTTTCCTCTTTGAGAGGTGATTTTTTACTTTTATTTATTTATTTATTTATTTGTTGCCAAAACTGGTCGGCTGTCCAAAACCGAATATCAAGGCCTGACAACGAATATCAAGTGTGTCGGCCGAAAATATCAAGTCCGAACGAAAAATATCAAGCCCGGACAAAAATATCAAGTTTTTGTCAAACTGGCCGGCTGTCCAATGTTGGCCGAATATCAAGGTTCGACAATTAATATCAAGTGTGCCGGACGAAAATATCAAGACCGGACGAAAAATATCAAGTCGGACAAAAATATCAAGTTTTTGTCAAACTGGCCGGCTGTCCAATGCTGGCCGAATATCAAGGTCTGGAAATGAATATCAAGTGTGCCGGACGAAAATATCAAGTCCGAACGAAAAATATCAAGTCCGGACAAAAATATCAAGGTCTGTCGGGGATCACCTATCCAGTCGGCAACTGACCAGGCTTAGGAGGTAGGACCTCAGGTGGTAGGGCCTCAGGTGGTAGGGCCTTAGGTGTAGGACCTCAGGAGGTGGGGGTCGGATCCGGAAGCGGAAGCCGGGAGTCGGGGTCGGCTGACGCGGTCGGGGCCGGCTATGCCTTGTGTCCGGGACACTTTTAGATTTGCTTTGGGTCTATGACACTTTTGGGTCTGTATCATGTTCATGACACTCTTAGATACGTATCATGACAATTTCTTTGCATTTTTTTAGGTTTATGACATCCTGTCCCTAGTTGTGGTTATGCCTACTGGGTAGGAAATTTTATGTGTCATGGATGGTGGATGAAGTTGTTCTAAACTTTTGTAATGCAAGTCTGTCAAATAGGATATTGTGGGCCGAAAGTATCATTGCAATCAATGCCAATGTAGGATACAAATATTTGACTACGCTATATATTTCTCTAGTCTAGCCAACATCAGTGGTTGCCTATGACAATTTTTAGACGAATTAGTATTTTGGACATGACATCTTGTCCCTAACTGTGGCTATGCCAACTAGGGTAGGGAATTTGACCACGTCATGGATGGTACACAGAATTGGTCCAAATTTTTAAAGGCCTGCCCAGTAGGACATTGTAGCCCGAAAGTCTCATGGCATTCAGTGGCTTTGTGGGATACATAGATCTGACCACTTTATGTATTTTTCTGCTTGACCAACATCAACAGTCCGAGTCAGCATTGCAAATTGCTTTAGACGTGTAAAGCTTGAGAAGAAAAAGAAAAAGAAAAATATTTTATGATCTAAATGGGATGTATAGATCAGACCATTTTGTAACCTTTTTTAGGGGTTTTGTTTTTCTTTGTTCGGATCAATGATCCGGTTTGTGGGAATGAGATGCAAATTTTGCTATATCATCCGGTAGTACGTCATCCAGAAGGTTAGCTGGTTTTGATGATTCGGGATATGGTATGGTTATGGTTAAGCCTCCCTCAAAATTAATGAGTGTGGCGGATTGGGGTGGTGGTGGTTATTTTTGATCTAGGCGAAACCACCTTGGTGTAACAGTATACTCCATGGAGAAGATGAGTTGCTACTGTGGTTGGATGAAGAATGAATGAGAAGAAACAAAAATGAAATGAAATGAAACACCGTTGCTAAAACGTGTCCCACGGATGGCGCCAATGTTTGAGCAAGGATCGACAGGCTCAGTAACTTGGGTGTTTGGGATTCAACCCCTTGACCTCCTGCTTAGCAGTGCAAACCTATCAAGCTCTGGGCGAGCCTAAGGTGTTCAAGTGGTTGGATTGAGAAAGGTGATCGGAATATGTTTACTGCGGGAAGTGTATAGGTATTCCGGCCAAGAGGAGCTGTGTGCAAGTATGAGAGTGGAGAAGATATATGTGTGAGAGATGTATGGAGTGTTGGCCTCCACTTGAACTGTATCAGGGTAGGGTATTTATACCCAACAATCCCAGACATGAGAAACGGTTGGCCATTAATGCCCATTACGATGGTTTAATGGTATTCATGAGGTTTCAACGTCTATGACATTATGGGGGTCATAATGAATAGATAAAGCGTAACGGTCTACCATAAAGGCGTGGAATCCAATGATGGTAGGACCCATGTGGTAAGACCTTAGGTAACAGCACCTCACGTGGCAAGACCTCAGGTGACAGGACCTCAGGTAACAGGACTACAAGTGGTAGGATGTCACGAGGCACAAGTGCAGGATATCAGGATGACGAGGAACCAGTGCATGATGCCAGGACACAAATGGACACAAGTGCTGGATCAGTGCCGAGGGTCGGCCAACTGAGAGCCTGGAGCCGGCAGATGCTCGGGAGCCGGTCAGGTGGGAGCCTGGAGCTGGGAGCCGGCCAGCCGAGATCCGGGAGCCGGGAGCCTGCCAGCCGAGAGCCGGGAGCCGGCAGTTGGGGGCCGGGAGCCGGCCAGTTGGATCCTGGAGCAGGGAACCGGGGCCTGAGTGTCGACGCGGGGGCACGAGTGCCGGGTACCAGGGCCTAAGTGCCGGACTTTGGGGCAAGGACTGAGAGCCTGCATAATGTGGAAGGGACTAAGAGTCTTTCCTTGATGTAGAATGGACTTAGCCTTTATCCTGTGTTGTGCTAGATTTTTAGGGCTTATAGACTATATGTATCGAGCCTATTCCCTACTAACACTATCAGTAAACAATTGATGAAAAATACATTCACTTGGACTTGATCACAATTACTACGGTTATCACTTAATTACTGACAATGTTGAACTACTTAAAAGGTATTTAACTTGAACTCTCGTTACCCATTAAAACTTTAATCGTCTCCTGTATAGTTACCACTCTCGTGTATAATTTCTACGTTTGACAACTAAGCAATAAGTACCTAAGCCGATTTTATGATTTAATCTTATAAAGCTTCCTCTCGAATAGCTTCTTAATTAACTAAACCGATCTCTCTTAATCTAGTTAACTAACAACCACAATCACGTTTTTATTGTTTAAATCTCTAATACTAGTTCCTCTCGAATACTAATATCTTTAAACTAATTATTGACCGATTAGTTATTTCATAAACTATTTTGTAATGTCACAAGTTCCTCTCGAATACCTATGATGAATTACTAACAGTTTATATAAAAGATTAAACAAGATTCAAAAACTGATTACAATTGGTTTTTCGATTAAACATAAAATCCAGTTCAACCTATACGTAATTAAATAACAACCTACATAATTGATCACATCATCCAAGTGAACGTTAAGAAATTTAGCTACTCATAATAATAAAAACGCAACACAATTGAATTGAATGAAACATCTTTATATTAAAAGAACTAACGAAAAGTATTAAAGTACCAATGATCCGAATGCTTAAACAACGAAATTGCTAAGTCTAAAAACACCAAATATCTCCAAAATTCGTCGGTTCAAGCTAGGGTTTCAATACTCCAAAACTTGCTTACAATAATGATGATAATAATAATTAAACCTAAAAAACTGCTTCATTAAACGTAACAAACAGATGCAGCCCAAAACTCCGCGGGACGGGAGTCCCATGCTCTTTTTCAGTTTTCTTGTTTTGCTGCTCGTTTTTGCCTCATATTTCGTAACCAATTCATTCTAGTCCCTAATTGTAACGGGAATACAACATCGACCCGTTTTCTTCATTTTCAGCTCCAATTGTGTCACTTCCGCTCCAGAACTCCGGCTAATACCTGTATAACATTTTAATACCAAGATTGCCCGAAATTCCCAAAATCCGTTATGAATTAAACTTTAAAAAGACAAATATCGCATATAATAATATGACTAAAATATGCGATATCAATATGTGAAGTTGTGAAGCTAATCTAAGAGTTATAAATTTATGAAGTTTTTGAAGAAAATTTGAGCGCTTATCAATTTATGAATTCATGAAGAATGTGTGATCGAGTTTCTGTGAATTATAAGGAGTTTAAGATTGAGGGAATGTGAATCTGTCATCAGAGGTCATCTATTCAATCTAATTCATGTGGAGAACTCAGCGTAGAAGTTGATATGCTACTGATGGTATTGAATGAAATTATGAGTGATTGTACAAGCGGTGATGCAAATGGTACATAGGTTGATACAAATGTTAAAGTGAAGAACAAAATGTCTTGAAGATATGTTTCTTCACAGTACTATGAATCTGTTATCATTTCACTTGACGAAATTATTCAGAAGTTGATGTAATGATGAAATTGTGAGAAGTTGGAGTGCAAATAGTTCTGATGACGAATTTGGAGTTTAAATGAAAGTGGAGCTAATAATTTCAACTAGAAGGTTAAAGTTGACTTGGATGGTGAAATTGTGTTGATACTGTTGTTGGTGATAGTTGTGAATAAGGTTATGGTTTTGATAGAAGTAATTCAGCTAATTCTGTTGATATATGTGGAGATTATCATGAAGATCATATGTTGATTAAAGATCTAAGGTATATGAAGCAACTAATGGACATTGATGTTGAAGAACTAAAGTTTAAGGAGCTTACAATGAATAATGATTTGTTGTTGATTTGAAGATATTCATAGCATCATCCAAGGAGGAGACTGTTAGGTATCGAAGAATATGGATGAAGCTAGAAATCTTCAAAGTGTGTGATTTTGTCTAAGTGTTTAACTCGGAAGAACAAAATTCAATATCCGAGTTAAAACTTGTTTGGTCAACTTGAAGTCAACACTGAAGAATTTAACTTTGATGATGAAAATTGTACTTCCGAGTTAAAGTATACAATATCAGAGTTAAAATCATAGTGATGACATGGCCGAGTAATAAAATTTCATCGAAGCAATTAACTCTGAAGATGAAGATCAACATCCGAGTTAAAAATGAATATCATCATCCACATCAGATTTAATGAAGATGAAGACTTAAGTGTTTGATTAGAGTCTGAAGTGTTTTTAAATAAGCACGTGTCTCTAACTCTTATTTACAGTGAGTATGTAATGATGTCTATAAATAGAAGGATAAGTGTGTTGAGTCAAGGGTCTCTCTAGTTTGTATTTTGAGAGTACCAAATGAGCTTATCTGCGTAATCATTGTAACGACTTTCCCCCCAAAATCATTCTACGAAAAAATCATATCAAACTCTAAATGATTTAACAATTTTTCAATTTCATTTAGATCATAGATTCAATCAAATTGAGAGATTCCGCATCTCAATTTGAATAACAATTCACTAGTACCAAATGAGCTTATCTGCGTAATCATTGTAACTACTTTTTCCCCCAAAATCATTCTACGAAAAAATCATATCAAACTCTAAATGATTTAACAATTTTTCAATTTCATTAAGATCATAGATTCAATCAAATTGAGAGATTCTGCATCTCAATTTGAATAACAATTCACTGACTGGGTGATTCGATTCATTTTAAATCCTGTCATTGGTAAACTTGAGGTCAACATTGAAGACTTTACCTCTGATGATGAAGAGTTAACTTCTGAGGTAACTTGAACAACTTCAGAGTAAATGAAGATGAAGACATAGTTGACTAGTTAGTGTCCAAAGTGTTTTTAGATAAACACGTGACAATTGTAATTGTAATTTATGTTCTCATTGAAATCTATAAATAGCGAGATAGGTTATAGTTGAAATGAGAATATATATTTAGTGAAATTCACTGTTGTTCATCCTAAATAAGTGATTCAATACTAGTTTGTGATTCCACAACATTCTAGTAGATAGTTAATCATTTAGGTATATTGATCTTTAGGTTAAAAACTGTTAGACATGTGAATGGGGTCTGGGGAGACATGTGTTCAATGCCTCCATAATTTTCTTTCAATTTAAATGATCCCTTCCAACTCACATAAAGATATTGAATTTTCAAAAAGACTTTCTAATCCCTAAACTTATATTCGAAATGGTAAAAGAAATAATTCTTTTTCACAAATTAATGTATATTATAACTAATTTTAATATTACTATAAAATAATTTATATTATTAATTTTATTATTATTATTAATATTAATATTATATAAAAAGAATAATAAGTTTTTATATACACTAACTAATTTGAAATATTTTATTATTCCGATAAAAACTCAAGTTATCATTAGAATAATGACATGTTTATTATAATAATTTAGAAAAAGTTTCCTTCTATTAATTAAATACAAGTAAACTAAAACAATAAAATAATTAAAACAACAAGTAGTTGCAAATGGTTTCTCTGATGAATGAGAGGTCTCGAGTTCGAGCTTCGTCCAGAGATTTCCTGCTGTGAGTTAAGTGAGATTCCTCAACTGAATGTCACTATAGCCCCAAACCGTTATATACTTGCCTTTAAAGGAAAAAAAAAGAATAACATCCGATCATTCTTTTATCTTTTCAACATATGATATTTTCTTGTTTTCATGAGTTTATATATTCTTTAAAAAAAGGAAGGAAAATCATTTGTTACAAAATTCTTAATTTAATTAATTTGATATTTCTCATTTTTTTTTTAATTTTTAAATGTTTAAAAATGCTAGTTTAAGATCATAAAAATTACTATTATTATATTTAATTTAATATTAAATAATCTAATTATTTCAATCCCGTGATAACGTTATGGACCATAAAAATCATAGTTAATATTTATTTCCCCAAAAGACCCTCCATTAAATAAATTAAAATAAAAATACATCCCAAATTATAGTTAGCATATTTCATAAGAGCACCCGATGTGATGTCGTTGTCGCCTCGTTCTGGGCTCGTTGTCGCACCCACAACGAGGGTCTCCCTCGTTATCACACCGAGGTGCCTCGTTGTGGGTCTCTTTCTCGTGGGTCGTTGTGTTGACAACAGCCGGATTGTGTAATTTTTTTTTCTCTTTTAATTCGCAACGGTCGAAATAATAAAAAAAAACAAACTTTAACCAAACGGTCAAAATCGACCCGTTATTTTTTTTTTTTTTTTTTTTTTCTTTTCTTTTTAATTAAACACAATTTCACCTATAAATACATCCCCATTTTAACCAAAAAATCACACCATTTCTCAATCTCAATTTCAATCTCATACCATAATCTCAATCTCAAACATTTTTCAATCGTAAAAATGTCTTCATCGTCTTCAAATGCTCCCCAAACAAACACAAACACACCTTCGACGCCACAATCACAAACACAATCCGGTTTCGCAAACTACCACAATCTACCAAACGCACTATTATCACCCCAAATACCAAACTTTAACCAACAACAACAACAACAACAACAAATTTTAAACACTTTTTTTTTCGTAATCACAACAACAACCCCAACCCCAACCCATGTTCAACCCCAATCAATTTTATATGCATCAACAACTTTTTTTGCAACAACAATCGCAATTTTTACCCCAACAACAATCCCAATTTTTACCCCAACAATCCCAATTTTTACCCCATCAATCACAATTTCTACCAAACAAACCACAATTTTCACATTCACAATCACAACGCCACGTTTCTGAACATTCCGACATCGGCAACAACCAACCCGATGCAACATTTTGGAGACGAATTGTGTCGGGTTACAACGAACAAGCTAAGGGGCATGAATTTGTGGAGAGAAACAAGGAGTCCCAGAATAGCAAGTTCACGACAATGAGTGTTGTAGTAAAGAATTTTATAGGCCACAATTCGGAGGCTTTACGACTTCGGGCTAGCGGGTCCGACGATTCAAAGGTTCTAGAGGCGCCTCGTGAAATGTACTTTGACAAGGAGGGTGGGCCTTTTAGGCATACGACGGTGGGGGAAGTTTGGAGAGAACATATCAGATGACGTGTTTTTACCAAAATAGAAACTCTAGTTACCACCGTCAACCTTGAAGACGTGGATATTTCGGATGATATTTTCGCGGATGATCATCAAGAACGATCTCGCGGAAAACAAAGAGGAAGTAAAAGAAAAGAATCATCCAACGCATTCGGAAAGGCACAATCATCTTCGTGGTCGGCGTTTTATGGAGTAGTCGCTGCACAGTTAAAGAAAATTACAAAAAAAAAAAAAAATATCGCCAAAACAAAAAAAGAAACACTCCTAGGCCAAAAAGAGGCAACTCTCGTCCAAAAGGAGGCGACTTATACAAGTGTAAGAAGAGATTATATGTTGTTTCTTCAACAAAGCACGAAGGGGTTGCCACAAGCACAAACGGGGTGGATCGAGACCGAGAAAATAAAAATCCAACAAAAATATGGGATGATTTAGCTTTTAGTATTTTTTTTAGTTTTAATATTTTGTATTGTTTTAATAATTTATATTGTTTTTTATTTTAATAAAATCTTATATTTATCTGATTTAAATATTTTAAAAAAAATCGAGATCCCACAATCAACCACAATCCTCGTTACCACATCACAAAAAAAAAAAAAAAAAAAAAAAAAGTGTTTGTTTAGTTAAGTAGGCCGCCCTTAACCGATTGGGCTCAAAAGCTTTTTAATTAAAATATTTCACAAATAAGCATTTGGGATTGGGAGTGTGTCATATTAATTTGATAATCGCAAAGGAGAAGTCCAATTTGTTTCACTCTGTAAGCAAAGCAAGGGGTTTTGTGCAGGTATTCTTTCTTCAACAAATCAATTAGGGTTTTGTATTACCACTTAATTCTATCTTGTTCTTGTTCTTGCTATTTTTTAATTTTTAATCATTTCGAAATGACTTTGCTTAATTCTGAATCCATAAATGTTAATTCACTTTTTCATTTTCTTGTTATGCTAATTAGGTTATCATGTTTTCTTTGAGTTGCTTATTATTTGATAATCCCTTATCTGTTATTTTTACTTGGTTTCATAACTACTGCTTACTTTTCAAACTATCCGATAGTATACCATATACCTAATTCTGTGTCGTCCTTACGTTTAAGGTTTTTATGTAATCTAGATCAGTCACATGATAGGTTCTGATTCGTTTTTCTTTTGTGTAGAGGATGCCTGCATATTACCATCATCTTGTGCTGCCACGTCCCCCGAACTAATGGAAACCTTTATTGCTTCTTTCTCTCGACTATGAGGGGGAGGAGTACAATCCCAATATGCTTTTCTTTTACTTCTTTCCGCCTAAATTCACTTAATACTCTGCGACTCATCCTACTGCTTCGCTTGTCAACATCCTTTGCCAATATGTGTGGCTTTGCATCCTTCTTCGTCTGTAACACAAGATGATAACATGTCATTGCAACAGTGAATAAGCAATTTATTATCATCACATGATTTAAGTTGATGCATATTGTGGCATTCTGGAACCAACATGGAACAAGTTTAGGCCTTTAGGGTTTGCAATAAGGATTCACTATAGGTGATTGATTGAGCTGAAAGCATGAATATATATTGCTTACTTTTGCCTTCTCTGACTCATTTGTAGTCGCGCCATTTCTATGTACCTTTTACTGGATCATGATAATTATCTTGGTCGTAATAAAGAAGGAATGTTCTGTATCAGAAATGTAAGATTTCAAAGATTTAAAGAGATGCAACGAAATAACTTTTAGTACATATAAGCTCAAGAAGGTAGCTGAACTACGTTGACAGCTTTGTATATCTATGGATTTGTGTAAATTCCAAATTGGACAAACATGTAAAGCTGTGGTTATGGAAGAACTCGGAAAGAGGACCCTAGGATCACGTAATTTAGAGTTAAAGTGTTCTTAAAGGCAGAAAGAGAGGTTATCCAAGAATTTAGGAAATATGGGATAGAAGGTGAGTACATAAAGATATATATAGCAATGTTTTTGAAATTGTATAAATCCCGATACATTTTGTACTATCATCTCTAATGCATTGGATGCTGAATCTGACATGAACACTTCTTGCTGTTAAACTTACTTACCTGATTTTGATTCATATTATTTAATATACCTAGTAAAACTAACCCATTTAAAATGCTTCTCGCTTACTGTCACCATTCTCTCCCACCTAGCTCTTGACTTATTCTACATAACTGCATTAGTTATATACTTTGATTTACATATATTTAACTTTTTCTGGATTTCTATTTGTGATTTTGTTGGATTTATTACTAGCTATAGAATAGAATTGATCTCGATACCCTGAACAGACACAAAAACTTACTTTTAGTTGTGAACTGCCAGAACGTGTCAACAAGGGGTGTAACTCTAAGTTTGATGATTTTAATATGTTGGTATTTGTTCTTTGTTATTCCAGGTTATACTTTGTTTTGGGTTAGAGAGAGTAATCACAATATCATCTTCATCAAAAGGTGAGACTATGAGTGACAGACGCAGAAGGTCTGAAGCTTCATGGAACATGAAAGAAGATAAAAGTTCATCGAGATGGTCGAATTCAGAAGTGAATGAGGACATGATGCCTAGTAATCATTCTGGAAGGTCATCTTGGGATCCCTTGCAAGGAAACAAAAACCGACCCAAGGGTGATGACATTAGCAGAGACAGACACAGGATGCAAACAGATCCCAGTATTTATGAGTGGGGAAAACATTATAGCACTCGGCCCTCACATGATAGCTATGACCTGTCATACAGGTTATGTTTTCACATCACTCATCTTTACATATTCGTGGGTCGATTTGAGCCATGCTTTATCTCAAGTGGGTCAAATGGGATTCAAAGTTACACAGTCTTGTAGATGCATACAACCTCCCAGATCTTTTTATTGAACGATCTGTATTATAAATAATATTTTAATAGTAATCATCATTAAAACATCAATTATTTATAACTAATTTAAAGAAAGGATAAAAGCGTTTGGGCCAACTCAACCCGACCCGTATTAAAAACTCCCGTTTAAACCCCCCCCCCCCCCCCCCCCCCCCCCCCCCCCCCCCCCCCCCTCACCTGTTTTGACTCGTTAACCAGTTCGCCTACCCTGTTTTGATTCCATTTCGTGGGTCGATTTGTGCCATGCTTTATCTCAAGTGGGTCAAATGGGATTCAAAGTTACACAGTCTTGTAGATGCATACAACCTCCCAGATCTTTTTATTGAACGATCTGTATTATAAATAATATTTTAATAGTAATCATCATTAAAACATCAATTATTTATAACTAATTTAAAGAAAGGATAAAAGTGTTTGGGCCAACTCAACCCGACCCGTATTAAAAACTCCCGTTTAAACCCCCCTCACCTGTTTTGACTCGTTACCCAGTTCGCCTACCCTGTTTTGATTCCATTTCTTTATTATCCTGCCCCGCTGTATCAATATCTTTCTTCTTTGTGACGTCTATGAGATTGGCATTCCATGGGTTGTTTATTCCAAATACTTTTTCATTATGGCTGCTAGAAATATTTTGAAGTTGGAACATAAATAGCCTGTATGCTCACTTGACTAGACAGCCTTCGGAAATTTGAAATTAATAATCTTGTGTTAGTAAGAATATTTTTAATGTCACGACATTGTAAGTTATACTTTTATGTATGATGCAAAACAATACATCTGTCTTCCCAATTTTATAATGTAAACGAGAACTGACGTATCTCGAACCATGGTTTGGGTTTGTTTTATCTCTAATTGTGGAATGTCACCCGACCTTCCAAATCAATTTAAAAAGTAGATTAAATTAATATTGAAATCATATTATATGTGATCATATATGACACACTAATGTTTGTATATATAATAACAATTCTGGGTAAAAAGTGTTTCTTATCAACCTGACCGGTTTCAACTAGGTAAAAATTTACCTGTTTTGACCCATTATCTAACCGGCCCAGTTAATAACCTCTAATATAGATTTTTTTTTTGTGCATAATTCCGTTTATACGTGTTGCATGGCATCATCTCTGTTGTTTTCAGTACTGTTGTTGCTCATTTTTGAGATGCTCACTGCAGGTCCAGGGACAGAGGAGTAAGTGATAGTATGAGCAGGGACCGGGACCGACCCAAGAGTCCATATCGAAGTAGGAACATGAGCAGGAGCAGAAGCAGGAGTAGGAGTAGAAACAGAGACTGGGAAAGTGCAAGGACACGAAGTAGGAGTCCGCTATGTGATGGTGATAGATATAGAGATGAATCTAATGAATATCCTAACATAAGATATAGTTCTAGGCTATCATCTCGACCGTCTAAAGACTTTGCTTCCCGACGTGGAGGTGGAGTCATCCAAGTGGATAATAATAACATGAAGGATAGTCGAAGACCAGGTGGTTCAAGAGACGATGATTATCATTACGATGATAGAGATAATTGGAATAGGAATACATATGATGACCAAGATCCTAGGCGTCAATCACACCAAAATAGTAGAGCTATCCCATGCAGGTATTTTTCTGCAGGTAAATGCAACCGGGATGATTGTAAGTTTTCTCATGACTCTGGTAGTTTAGTCAACAAAAACAGTAGATGGCATGATCAACAGGCACATGGTGACTTAAATCCAAAGCCCAATTTTGGTGAAAAGAAGAAACCATGGGATGGTCCTTCATGGGATGATGTGGATTCAGTCGGTTTTGATAACATTCAGGGCCATACTTTAGATGACAAGAGCAGATCATGGGATGACAAGAGCAGATCATGGGATGACAAGAAAAAGTTGCCGGATGGGCCTTCATGGGATGATGTTAGGAAATCTGATTCTAATTTTGATATCAAAAATAGGTCATGGAATAATTCTTCACGGGATGGTGCATCAGGTTACTCTGACAGCAACAAGACATGGAATAATAATGCAAGCGGCATAATGAATGAAAAAACTGGCGGAAAAACAAAGAAATGGAATGGTCCGTCTTGGGATGAAGTTAGTGAATCAGGTTACTCTGATGTTGGGAAATCAAGTGGGGGAGATATGACTTGTTCAGTGATGTTGCCTCAGACGGATAATAAGATTAGAAAGTGGAATAATAATGCAAGCGGCACAATGAGTGAAAAAACTGGCGGAAAAATAAAGAAATGGAATGGTCCGTTATGGGATGAAGTTAGTGAATCAGGTCACTCTGATGTTGGGAAATCAAGTGGGGGAGATATGACTTGTTCGGTGATGCTGCCTCAGACGGATAATAAGATTAGAAAGTGGGATTGTCCAGAATTAAATGAAATGGCCTCCGAGAAATATGATCACCTTTTGCCTCAGCGGACAAATATTACAGGTATAGCCAGTAAAGAAGTTAGGAGTATCCAGCTACAGGCTGGTTAACCTCAATATTTTGACAAACCTCAAACATAACCTTAGAATCAAAACCTAGATATAGTTTGCGTTTTAAATTAACCTATAAATAAAGGTCAAAATACCTGATTTATGTTTATTAGGAAATTTTGTATCTGTGATAACAAAAATATTAAAGAATTTATTTTATTTTTAATTCTTACATAAGCCGTTTGGTTTGATCAACTTTTTTATGTTTAAAGTCCTGAGCGTATGAACCTAAATAATCCACATTAGATTGTTGACCTTGAATTCCTTGATGCAGGTTTACAATCTCATACTCTGGATGTTCAGGAGCAACATGTGATGCCAAAATCTTTAGGCGGTCGATATGCTAAGGCCTCCACAACTTTGACTCCAGAAGTGTTCGTCGCTTCCTCTGATTTAGACAATGCGAATATTATCTCTCAATATCCCAATCATCAAATTCTTTCTTGTGGAAAAGACTCTATTAACGATATGAATTCTCAGTCTCTTTCCTATTCAAATGGAACTGAACAAAGTCACCACATGCTCCCATTCAGTGGACCTAAAATTCAATTGAACAAGGAGGTCGAAGGTACGTTTTTGCATACAAAGGAAACAGAAAATAAGAATGAAGGTGGCAAACCACTAAAACCTTCAGAAATTGACATTCCACAAGGAAAACATGAAGTTAATGCCCTTCCTGTATCATTGCCGGCAATGTCTCCGAAAGGTCAACTTCCACAATTATATACAGAGCTAAATCTCTCCAATGCCATAGATTTTCTTAAATCTCTTCCAACATCGGCATATAATCAAGATACAAAGCCAATAGAGAAAGTCAATTCAGGAGGAGAAAGTATGGACATCAAAACTAGTCTACCAATCATGTCTGGTTCGGAAAGACAGGAGAACCAAGTATTTCCTCCGGTATTAACTGATGGACCTACCTCCACTACCGAAGTTGGAGAAACCTGTTTCATAGAGAAGAGTCCAAAAATAAAGAATCAGGAACTAATTGGAAACCCGGAAGGATCTCTCATTAGAGTTGCTGAAAGTGCTAATCAAGAACAAGAAATCATTAATCCTGAGAAAGTTGAGGAGGGTGATATTACCAATGATGAAAAGGCTATGCGACTATTTAAAGTTGCCCTTGTGGAATTTGTTAAGGAGATTTTGAAGCCAAAATGGAAGGAAGGTAAGATGAGCAGAGACGTTCATAAAAATGTTGTGAAAAAAGTGGTTGAGAAAGTTACAAGTACCATTCACGGAATCCAGATCCCTAGAACACAAGCAAAGATTGACCATTATCTCGCATGTTCTAAACCCAAAATTACTAAGCTTGTAGAGGTACGTTACCTGTTCCCGATATCTATACCTTTTTTATAACAGTTGGTGTGTCAAATATAGTTACACAACTTATATTGTTTCATGTTAATTTAATCTTCTAAATAAAATGATTTAGGAGGTCTTCTGCATTAAAAACACACATTGGCCCAATTCGACCCGTGTGACCCATTTCGTATTTTTCCTTTTAGCTATTATTTTAATTTACATGTTTTACCTGTTAAATAAATGAGTCGAATTGTGACCTCTACTTGTGCAGAGGAAGAACTGGTTTTGAGAAACTAATTGTCATGTATACAGCAGACGTCATGTTTATGGTTTCTTTAGTAATCAAAATCTTATTTTTCTTGCAGGCGTATGTCGAAAGACTTTTAAAGGCTTAGCTTCAAATGCTCAAGAAACTCATTCTGTATGGAACTTAAATGTTGGATGTTGTTTTACAGCCGTAGTTTGACAAATTACGAAAGCGCTATGTCGAAATCCTTTTAAAAGTTTTATTTGCTCTGTGTTGTGCATTGCTTTTAGCCTGATAAGCAGGCTGAAGGTTAAGTCGGAGTTTTGAGATGTTTGCAGTGTAGTACTAGTACTAACATGTCCAATTTTTTGATTGTCGTTTCCATGTGTGGGTCGAGTTGCTTGTTACACTATCTTAATGCAAATTTGGTGATAGCTAACAAGAATAGCGAAAACAATGACAGTTTTTAAATGTTGATTTATCCAAGACGAAAAGATTCAGAAAAAGGTACAAAAACTGTTCGCAAGATTCAGAAAAATAACACAGGTAGGAAGTTGTTTAGTAGTTTTTATGAAAACATATATGCATTAAAAACACTTGCATTAATGTTTTAAACACAAACCATTATCATTTTCATAGTTTTATTAAACACAAGAAAAGGAGTAATATTTCAATGAGAATCAGAATACGACCAAATTGAAGCAGAAAGCAAAGGCCGAGATTTCCAGCTTAAAACAAGCTTATTACTTGCAGATTCCTCGGCCGTATAACCGTCATGAAACAACCCTAACAGCAATTTTGCCTGACAATGATTAACAAAGCTTATGTTGATTGACTGGAACCCTGATGAGTTCAACCAATCACCCCATGAACCACATTCATCTTCATGATATACCCGAGCTAACGAACCAAGTATTCGTGGACCCATGAACACCCTTTCCACTAACAGTCGAGCCCTTCCCTGCAATGGAAACCCGGCTTCCAAAGAGTCGTATAGAGCTGAGTAATGATGTAACGTATCCATGAACCGACCAAGAAACCCTCCTTCTACTTTTAGACCTTCTTCCTCTACGAGAGTTACTAATTTTGGATTTAAACTCTTTGATACGGTGAGAAATGATTGTATCGATGCGGGTGAGCGGTAAGTGAAATGTGGAAGATGTAACATACAATTAATGATAATGGGTTCGCCTTTTATGAGCTTTAAGGATGATGAATTGAATGATTCGTCGGAATCTAGTTTGCATTGGTGGAAGGAAAAAGGCTGGCCAATGGATGCTGCGAAAGCAGTTAAACGACGACCGGTTTCTTGAAGAGTGGAAAATGATTTCCGACCAGTTCCAGGCCTTGATAAGGCCGTGATACGGAGATCTGGACTAGGTGGTCCTTGTTTACGAGAGATCAAGGCTTGCATTAGTGATGGCCATTGGATACCTTCCATAATATCATAATCGATGATGTGGAGTCGTGGTTCATGAGTTACAGCTTCGATAATTGCTTGATTGGCTGTGAAATGACCGAACTTTACATATGGTGACATGTCTTGTAGGAGTTGGAATGCGGGCAGTATGTCTGGCCGGTGGTGGTGGTTATAACTTAACCCACCACCAGGACCACCAGTTTGTATTAGATTAAGTAAAGCCTGGGTGTGCCCTCATTTGGGGAGACCAAATCTTTGAGCCGAACCAGTATCACCTGAGCTAGATCATGATCTCCAGCCATGGCCTCCGCAGCAGCCATCAATAAGTGGATTAGTCTTAGACCTTTCATATCATCTGAGGCAGGAGACGCTAAACTAGATTCAAAATGATCTTCAAAGTTTTCTTCGGGAGTGGGAGTGGGAGTGGGAGTGGGAGTGGTGGTGAAATCCGACAAATCAAATTCGTCAACAAGCATGGCCATTTTCAGCCTTTGGATTGCGGGTGCTTTAATTTAGTATACATACAAAACAGGGCAAGATTGTATCCTATACTTGTAGAAAAGTTGATATAATATTTTGGGTATTTGGTTTTGGTGTATATGTGACTTGAATATTTATTTTATGGAAAACATAAGATTATAAATATTGTCTTATAAAAGTCAAATTCAAAAATCATATGGATTGATCTCTTGAAGCAAATATTTTTAAATAAAATACATGTTAAAATTAGTAAATATTTCATACAAAATGAAAAGATAAAATCAGATAAGTTAAAGGAAAAAAATACTTTCCACTTTTCTTCAACTTTTCTGACATTTTTGGAGAGGTTTTGGTGTAGAATTTAACAATAAAAAGTTTATACTTATTAATCAAATTAACAAAATCAAGATTAACCGGTATTTTAGTTATAAAACCTTTGATATTTGTTTAAACTTAAAAACACTCGGTGTCAATCTTTTTAGGGTCAAGAAATTTAATAAAGTTATAGAAAAACATGTCAAACCATAGTTCTTACATTAGGGCTACAAATCTTCAATCCAAGTTTCTTGTTGTTGGATTTATAACGTGTTAATACTAGTAGAGATAGTTAGTATTGTTGGAATGCATGGTTAATACTGGTGAGTGATAATACTGGTGACAAATGGTCAAGTGTTGGAGATCGCTACTAGCAACATTAGTACTGCTGACTTACTACTGGTAGAAGTTAATACTGGCTGCATGGATTTGCATGAAGAAGTTTCTATTGGCGCGCTTGTTAATACTGCTTAATTGATATAGTTAGTTAGCGCATTGTGAGAAGATAATTATGTAAACAATATATTGATAATTATCTTCGTAGATTTCTTTAGAGATTTAACCTAATCGTTATTAGGGTTTCCTCAAGATCTATATATATAGATCCCTGGGTCGTTGTAAACACACGTCTGTTAACGAGCAATAATTCTTAATAGATTGAGGCTGTTGGTGGAATTCTTGTGTTCTTAATCAATTAACCCTTCCTAATATCAAAGTGTTGATCCGATGCAACTTCTTTGATAGATCTAGATCTACACGTTTGTTTAAATACAAACCTAGTTCGATAGATCCTAACAAGTGGTATCAGAGCACAAGGTTGCTCTATATCTACGATCAACAAGGCGTATAAACAAGTTTTTAACAAAACAAAAACAAGATGCCTGATCTTACTGAAGGCGTTAAAGCAAATAGGGTTCCTGTTCTCACATCATCAAACTATGATATGTGGAAGAGTCGCATGTATCAGTACATGCTACAAACCAACTACTCCATGTGGCAACTGGTGAAGAATGGCGTTAAACATGCTCCTCTACCTGGACCAGATCTCAAGAACAAAGCAGCAGCAGAAAGTTCAGGACAACCAGTAACTGAGCAAGAGAGAAGAGATACGCACAATGAATGTCAAGCTTTGAGCACTCTACTTATTGCTATTCCTAATGAGTATCAACATCAGTTCAGGAATTACACTGATGCTAACTTGCTATGGGAGGCATTGGAGAAAAGATTTGGTGGAACTGCAAGTACAAGGAGAAATCAAAAGGATCTGTTGAAGCAACAGTTTGAGAACTTCATGGGTGTGAAGGGTGATACTTTATCTCAAACTTTCGACAGATTCAATAAACTGATTGGTGAATCATCAAGCATGGGGGTTAATACTGCTCAAGACGATATCAACAGGAAGTTTCTTAGAGCTCTACGAGAAGAATGGGCAATGTACACAGTCAGTTATAGGCAAGGAAACATACTTGACACTATGGAGATTGACGAGTTATACAATGAACTACGAGTGTTTAAACCTGAAATCAAAAGACCAATTAATCACTCAACACAGAATGCAACGTTTGTTTCTACTGGTGGAGCACCTTCTGAAACTGGTTTCTTATCAAGTGAATCAAAAGGAAACAAGAATGAAGAAAGTGTTAGGGAAGCCTTCTTTGCTAGTCATGGAAATTCTGGATTAGTCATTGAAGACTTGGAACAAGTGAATGCTGACGATCTGGAGGAGATGGACTTAAAATGGCAATTCACTATGCTCAGTGTTAGAACAAGAAGGTTCATGCAACGAACAGGAAGAAACAACTTTGCAGTACGAAAGGGTGACATAACTGGTATTGATAAAAGCAAAGTAAGATGCTTTGACTGCAAAAAGCTAGGTCACTTTGCAAGGGAATGTCCATAAAATCAAGATGATCAACGGAAGCAGACATCTGAACATAACTCATCCGGATCAAACAACAATCATCAAGGAAGATCATCTAATTCAAGTGCTCTAGTCACTCAAGATGGACTAGGATTTGACTGGAGTTTTCAGGCAAATGAAGAAACAAAAAATCAAGCTCTCATGGCAGACACTCCTAAAGACGATATCCCAAATGAGGTACTTTCTGAACTTTGTACTCCTGCATGTGTCAAACAAGTTAGGGAATATAGAGAACATAATAAACTTGTGTATGAGTCTTTACATAAATTAGAAGAAAGGAGAAGAGAATTGGCCACAATAATTGCTAGTTATGAACAACAAGTGAAAGCTTATGTTAAAAATGAAACAAAATATCTGGAAGATCTAACAATGGATAAATGGGAAAGAGACAATGCTTTGGCTAAATTTCTTAAGGTAGAAGAACAGGTCGAGGAGATCAAAATAGAAAATGATCAAATCAAACTCAGTATCAAGAAGTATGAAAATGCTTCTAAAACTGCTGATCAAATTCTTAGACCTCAAGTTCACGGGAACATCAAACAGGGGATTGGGTACAACAATGTGTCACCACCATATAACAACAACTATATTCCACCTAAGGCTGAGTCTAGCGAAGAACTTAGTGAAGAATAAATTGAGGTTAATACACATGCTAATGCAGACCCCATGAAAAGTAAAACCTTGTTAACTAGACCTAGGATTAATGAACAAATCAGTGAAACATCTGTCCAACAGGAGAAATCTAACGATTCTGAGTCTAGTAAAAGTCCAAACATTCAAACAGGTCAAAAGCCTACTTTTAACAAAAATATCAAAAATCGACCTGAAGTCTACAGGGAACGCAATTGGCATTGGGGTAGTCAAATGCCACAGGGAAAATCTTGCAATTGTAGGTGTCAAACAAAGAGTACAACTCATGTGAGCGGTAATGTGAGAAACTGGAATCAAAAAATTACTCAACAGAGAGGAAAGCAAGTTTTTAAAAGTTGTGAAATTTGTGGGAAATACAATCATCTAACTGTCGATTGTTTCTATAATAAAAGTCATCATCATGGAATTGGTTTTAATCGAAACAAAACGAACGTCACACCTAGATTTGGTAGGACAACTCAGAAATTTGCGAGCTCAAAGAATGTGCATGAAAAGAAACTAAAATCAAATGTTCAAAATACTACTGTCAGAAGAAACTACTGGAGAGGCACCAGTAGTAAGTCTACCAGTAGTACGTCTACCAGTAGAAACTACAAGCACTCCACCAGTAGTAACTCTGACAGTAGTAACTCACTACATGTTCAAAACAAGAATTCTGCATATCATTTCAAACGTTTTGATTATGTAAATGAAAATGGTAAACCCAAGACTACTTTGGCTTGGGTTCCTAAAAGAAAATAACCTCTTATTCATGTGCAGAGCAAGCCAGGTGTCAAGAAAGGAGAGACGTGGCATGTGGAAATGGCTGCTCTAGGCACATGACAAGAAACAAGCTACAACTCAAAGACTATGTTGAATATGATGGGGGCTATGTTGCTTTTGGAGGAAATCCACGAGGTGGGAGAATTACAGGAAAAGGCACAATCAAAAATGGTACCATTACCTTTGAAAACGTTCTGTTTGTTCAAGAATTGAATTATAATCTGGTTAGTGTTTCTCAAGTTTGTGATAAAGAGAACAAGGTACTGTTTACTAAAACCGAGTGTATCATTCTTGATCCTAAGTCTGAAATAGCTGACGAAAGCATGATTCTAATTCGAACACCTAGGAAAGAGAATGTATATTGTTTAAACCTGGATCAAATTACCCCTGAAGGTAAAGAAAACTGTTTTATTTCAAAAGCGTCACAGGATGAATCATCTTTATGGCATAGAAGAATGTGTCATATGAATTTCAAAAACATGAACAAATTGGTTAAAAATGGGTTGGTTAGGGGTTTAACACAAAAAGAATTTACTTGCAATGATCACTGTGTTGCATGTCTAAAGGGTAAACAACATAAATCTTCTCATAAAATCAAAGATACCAATTCTAATCTGTCAAGTTTACATCTATTGCATATGGATCGTTTTGGTCCAACTCATGTTATGAGTCTAGGAAAGAAGTATTACTGTTTAGTTATTACTGATGACTTTACAAGATATACTTGGGTTTTCTTTCTTGGTACTAAAGATGAAACAGGTGATCATCTGCGATCTTTCATAACATGAATTGAGAACAAGACATAAAAGAAGGTGAAGATCATCCGATGTGACAAAGGAACTGAATCCAAGAATCAAGAAATGGATAAGTTTTGCAGCATTAAAGGAATTGAACGTCAATACAGTGCTCCTTGCACTCCTCAACAAAATGGAGTGGCATTACGTCGAAACAGGACTCTTATAGAAGCAAAACGATCCATGCTTGCGGATTCCAAACTTCCTATTACATTCTGGGCAGAAGCAGTTGACACTGCCTGCTATGTTCAGAACAGAGTATTGATTGTCAAATCACAACCAAAGACCCCATATGAGCTCTTTAATGAGAGAAAGCCATTCATAAGCTTCTTTAAACCATTTGGTGTCCTTGTACAATCTTAAATACTAAGGAATATTTGGGGAAGTTTGACAACAAAGTTTCTGACGGGTTCTTCATAGGGTATTCTACTCAGAGCAAGGCATACAAAGTTTATAATATCAAAACCAGAATTATGGAAGAAAACACAAATGTGTCCTTCAACGATAAGACTCTGAATGCCACAGGAGAAGGACCATATTGGTTATTTAATATTGATGAACTAACCAGATCTTTGAATGCTCATTTTATAGGTCAACATAACAATGAATCGGGAAATGGAGTTAATACTGTTGAACCAGATACTACTGGGGATTAACTGGTCACTCAGTTTATTTAACTGATGAAACAGTTAATTCTGGTACCTCAGTTAAAACTGGTCATCCAGTTAATACTGGACATTCAAATGTTCCTACCGGTTCTACAATTAATATAGGTGATCCCATTTCTACTGCTACTAATGACAAATCTGGTCCAACTACTCAACATGATCAGTTTGTATACTTTCCATATATTAGCATTGATCCTCCTGGAATGTTTAAGCCCGACACCACTGACGCTGCAAGCACCGTGGATTCACATGCTGATGATGATCATTCGAGTAGTCCTAAGGACGATGAGATTTCTCTTTCTGAAGATGAGGACCATTACATAAGTCCTACTCCAGCCGATACTGCTCAAGTAGAGGCCACGATTCCCACTCCACAATCCAATTCGAATGTCCTTCCTGAGCAAAATGATTCAAACTTGGAAGGGGAAATTCCCGATGATCCATTTCAAACCCATCGAATTAATAGGGTTCATCCTTTGGAACAAGTCATTTGCGATGTTCACTCCACAGTAAAAACAAGAAAACATCTTCATCGCAACTTTAATGAATGTCTGTTTGTCTGTTTTCTTTCTCTAGTACTTTTCAACTTAATCCAACAATTTAAGCAATTCCTAAAACTACTTTATCAATTCTACCAATCCCGACAGAACTATATAATAAGATACCTTAGCAATAATTTTCAATTCCGGGAACGTACAAATGTTTCCAACTTAAATCAACATCTGTCACTTTCAAAAGTTCCTCGTATCTTTCCATAGAATAAAACATAAATGATACACATTCATTCTAAACCCTCTCTTGCTTTAATTAGAGAAATCTTACTAAATGTTTCTGTACTTAATTCTCTATTAGCTTTAACAAAATTTTCATCTTTCAAAGATATACCTACCATCTTCTTACGTACACAATTAAACACGATCTCAAAATAATCAATTTATACTAATCATTAGATCAATTCTACTAGAGATAAATATATAGAGAAATAACCTTTCTCTATCACCTAAAATTTCAGGTGCCTTAATGGAATAACTCTCTTTCAGGAAGAAATCTAATCTTAGATTCTATTTTCGATACAATATTTCATTTAACTCAACGAGAAAATATCTAAATAATTTCAACTTCTTTCTATAAGATCTCGTAATAAACAATCTAAATCGATCGCCATATCAAAATCACTGATGTCTATCAGACTGAGAAATATAAAGAAGCATTCTCCTTTTAATATCTATGGAATAATTAATCGACTTATCACATCATTTCTTGTTGGGATTATTAATTATCCATATTGTGATTTGATGATACAAATATAAACTGATTCCGGTGAAGAAATAGTAGTTTTGGAGTTGCTGATTGATATTGAAAAAATGACTAAGTAAAGAAGTTTCTACTGGTGACAATTAATACTGGTGAGGAGCCACCAGTTAATACTGGTGAGAAAGAAGCTAAAACATATCAAGTTACTACTGCTTAGTTACTACTGTTGGAATTACTATATATTTGGTTACTACTGCAACTCAGTTACTACTGCCCTATCAAGACTTAATACTGCTGAGAAGATAAAGATTAATTTAGGATAAGATATGATTAGATTTGATTCTTATTTGTAATTATCTTTATCATTATTATAGGGCTTTGTTTCCTTAGAATAGGGATATATTCTAGGAAGGTTACAAAGATATCAATCTTTGTAATTATTATTCCTACGAATTAGTAGGAGTTTGTTAGAGTTAAGGTTATAAAACCTTGATAAAATCATAGAGAAAGTAAGACGCGTGAATGCATAAAAAATGCATGGTGATGTAAACCTAGAAAAACTAGGTTAATCCCCAAGATCAAGGTGTCCTTGATCCTAATATCGTTGTAAATATTCGTTATAATTCTGATCAAATTATATTTGGGGAGTTGGTGAAAAACTGTTTGTGTTCTTAATTATTCATTCTTATTCATATTCATATACATAAATTGTTATTCACAAAACCTTGTAATATCAAAGTGTTGATCTGCTGCAACTTCTTTGATAGATCTAGATCCACACAATTGTATTCGTACAGGTATAGTTCGACAGATTTTGACATTTCTCCTGACATCCATCAAAATGGAAGATACAAGAAACATCACCTTTTCAATAACAATAGAACAGATAATAACTTAACTTATCATAACGGATTTCTACTGCTATACTTACCTCTAAAGCAAATTCCATTGAATTATAAGGTATAACACACTTGGCTCAAAATTCGAAGATACCAAATATCTAATAGTCTCATAATAAACAAAACATTAAATTCATAATTCTTTCTTTCTTTTCAATCATTAGCTTATCTAAATCAGGATTCTTACATCGAGGCACACAATGTCTTACTTATCCAATGTATATTCGTCTTACATACATATAACATATCAAACTTTATGTTCTTCTATAAACATAGTAGCACTTAATGTCTACTTCATCTTACGGATTCATTAATAACAACTAACAGATCCTTACCTCTTTCAAAATCGAATAGATTACAATATAATTATCTTATAAATATTGTTTCCATTTCGAGTTTTATAGCCCCTTAGTTGCTCTTCTAACTCGGAAAAATCTGAAGACATCACACTCTTTATGCACCACCTATGCATTTCTTTTAACTTGAGTACACTAAAATCGTGAGTACTTTTAACGAGCATAACGTTTACAAAATTCTTCTTCTTTGATCAATACAAGAACATAAATAATTAACGAAAACAACCACTATTCTAGAAACGAATAGCATTAACATAAAACTCTCATCACACACCCTTCCCAACTTAGGTCAAGGTTTTCTTTTTAAAAATTTGAACCGCGTCTTTGTACGAGTCTGAACACTGGTCTCTGTGCTCAGTTCACTCGTAACGCTCTGATACCAACTTGTAACGACCTGATTTTCAAAAATCATGTTTAACAAAAACTTTTTATGTATCCAGAAGTAACACAACGGAAAACGTCACTAAAACGTGATTAGCGATTCATAAAATTATTTCATTAATTAAACCATTCGTTACGTAAAACTCACATTAATAAAAATATTAACCATTAATTATTTGGCAATGCTAAACAGTTGGGGACATCGAGCTACCCCAAGTAATCCAGCCTCACCAGCACGTCTAAAGCCACCTACGAGCAAGATACATTTGGGAAAAGAGTATCAGCTAAAGGTGGTGAGACAATAAATAGTAAAGACTATAAAAACATTTAATATAAACAAACTTCGTCTTTACAAATTCCCAAACCATACCCACAATCTCACAAGCAGAGAAGATCAATAATAATCAAAGATATAATAAAAAATGCATACGAAATTAATTATCAACATAAAGTTAATTTCTCATTTAATGAATTTATCACTTTACTAGGGTTCATCTCAAGCCCTAAGTATTTAATCCAGTAAGGTCCCACATATGCCCTAGGGGCTACTACCCCGTTCGTTACTCGCACATTTCGCTTAATATTATAAATATTGGGGCTCGAATCCCAATCTTTATAATATCCCGAAATACAGGCTTTCACTACTCCGACTTAGCATATCAGTGCCTTGTCGTTAAGGAAAGGATCCGCAGTGCGTCAATGACCAACACCTCCCCATTCCCACGTGATGTTTGTGGTTGAACTCATGGGATCAAGACATCACTCCAGCATGAGCCAACACTCAGTACCACGTGTTGCCAAGGAGGTCTAGAACTCCTCGCAACTATCATGACCCAACGATCAGAACAAAACACCATGGCTAGCACTTTCACCTAGTCAATGGTACTAGGTCTTAACATAAATCTACGAGCAGCTACGACTACCCATAATCAAGTCCCCTTATGAAAAACTAAGGCATACTCCTTATAATGCATAAATAACAACACAACAATTATATAATCATATATAATTAAAGTATAGATGTGTACCTCATCGTAGTGCACACCACTAACATGAGTAGTTACAGTCACTCATGCCTGAGGCCTTTACCAAACAACTTTCACATAATTTATTTTACACGACAAATAAATTATAATAACAATAAGGATACACGTAGTTAACTACTACGTGTCATCCAAACATACGGGTAGCTACAACCACTCGTAATTATCATGTATGGGCAACCACGTGTTACCTATACCACATAATTCCGTTATTCTGTCACACCCCGCTAAAGCGGAAACACGGAATGTGAAGAGCTGGAAGATCATTACACGGGTCATAAGAAAACATAACGACATTCAAGTCATTTAAAATGTTAAAAGAGTTTACAAATTCAGGAAAACAACCAAGTCGTAGAATTTAGTACATAAATACATAAATTTAAAGTTCCAAAATAAAATTCCCAAAAGTGGTGAACAAGTCTTTTCCCAATGAGGTTCTCACACGACCGCCTTGACCCGTCCATGCCATGCATTCCATACTTACACTAAATTTCCTGAAACATAAGATAAAGTGTCAACTACGAAAGTAGTCAGTGAGTTACAGTTTAAGTAGTTCGGCTAAAATATAAGTAAAGTATATAAAAGTAAAAGTTTCCAAAAGGAGGTTAGCGGAGAAAAGTCGCTTAAAATTTATATACTTTTAAAGTTCAAGTAACGGGCGAATCGGTGCCCTAAAGTTCGTACAGACTAAGTAGAGTCAAATTTACTCAAAACATAGTTGCAGAAGCAATCGCTAAAAATTTCGTAAATTTATGCGTATAAGTAACTAATTAGATTTCTTGTGTCAACCTCTTGGCATCTATAACTTAAGTGTTCACACTAATCCGATTGTTCAACCGTGAGGCCCCTCCTCCCGCCTATCATACGGGAAGTTGTTCAAGTTCTTAGTAATATGTACTTAGACTGTCATCTAAGCAAGGAACGGCTCTTTCCTAAGTATCGATACCCATAATTTCTAAACGGCTCTGTAGTTAATAGTGTGTAAAGTTCTAGAAAAGTAGTTGGGCACTAAGTAGTTTTGTTTCTAAAAGAGATAGTTGTTCCGTCACTCAAGATCATGTTATAGTTCCATCAAGGGTCGGTCCGTATACAAGCATCAATAATTAGTTTAGCCAAAAAGGGGGCAAGCCGGTAAGTTCAAGTAGAGTAAAGTGTTTTACGCATAAGAGTTCAAAGAGTTTGTCCAAAATAGTTCATAAAAGTTCCAAGTCAAAATAGTTCATAAAGTTCCAAGTCAAAATAGTTCATAAAGTTCCAAGTCAAAATAGTTCATAAAGTTCCAAGTCAAAATAGTTCATAAAAGTTTTCAAGTACAAATAATCTTATGTTTCCCCCAAAAATTCATGCAAAATACATATAAAAATAAGGGGTTGTAACTCACGGATTGCGAAGAGTAAGACACGAAAATTCGGTCGGAAATGGAAGCCGAGAATCACGGATTGCCTAATAATACCAAGATAGTTTAATTAGCCATTATATTATTATGTTCTTTATATAATAATATAGATAAAATGTTATTAAACTTTAAGTGTCAAGGTTAAGTATTGTTAAAATAGTCCGAAAAGGTAATTGTCTCGTTTTTGTCCGAAAGTTCGATTTAACGTTTTTGATTATTATGTCTCAAGTGCTTTTGCTCGCTGAAGTGGTTTACATTTTTCTAAGGAAATTTGGGCAGCGCTTCCGCGCCCAAATTTTATATCCAAAAATGTACCTACCAATTCTGCTCACAAATCACCCTAAACACGATAATATACATATTATAGTTCAATTTAAGTCCAAATAGTCCATACATGTCCAAAATGTTATTACTTTTACATAATCAGTCCCAAAGTGTCATAAGTTAAAAAGTCAGCGGTCACAAATGGTCCAAACGTGCTAAAAACGACAAAAACGACAAGTTTTGGAAAAACCAGCAGCTCTGTGCGCCGCTATGAGCACCAGAACGGCGCACAGAAGCTGAAAACTTCTCACGCTGCGTCGTTGTGTGCCTTAGGACGGCGCACACGACGCGGATTTTCGAGTTTTTGTTGCAAAACGTATTTTAAGCTTTAGATTTCGACATGCAATAGGTTTAAACTTAATAAAACATCACTTTAACAGTTTATAAAGCATTTTTAGTTACAAAATCGTGGATCTAAAGGTTATTTCGTTTAAAAACGTTTTTGACCATAAAAAGTCATAGATTTGTATAAAAACTTATTTTTAACCGTTAGATCTTACATGCAAATGTTTATTTGTATAAAAATAGTAAAAAGACATAAATCTACCGGAGGAAAAGCTCGGATGATGAGTTTTGGTTGGATTTACGCTTCGAAAATCTTTACAAGACTAGTCCTTTTTCGAAATAAATGACACCCCTTGCTTCTCTTAATGATCCAAGCGATTTGTATGGATTAAAATGGTGTTTATGTTGCTGGAAATCACTGGAACACGTGGGTTTTTGAGAGAAAACTTGAGAGAAAAGTGTATGTGTGTGTTCATGGTTTGTAAAAAGGTAAAATGAAAATGAAATAAGGAAATGGGGGTATAGGTGAGTTGGGACTGTCATTTGGCAGTAAATGAGTGTTTAAATTCGTGTGGGATTGGTTGAAAGAGTTGAGAAAACGAGGCATGCAAATAATTTAAATCTGTTACAAAAATCGTCCTCCAAGACGGCGCACATGGCTTCTGTGCGTCGTCCTGGACCTTTTTTGTAAGAAATTTTGTGTTTTGGCTGATTTTGTACAATTGTTTCGTTGGACCTTTTCGTTAACTAAAGTTTTAAAGTATGTTACATTATGAACTTAGGAAAGTTCATTAGGGGTTTTCTTGGTATTAGGACTTATTTAATTTGATTCCGGTTGTGATTCCGACGTTGTCGCGGTTCCGATTAATGAAAAGTTAAAGACTAGATAGACCGAAAGAGACATAGAGTATAAAATGCACCTGGAAATTAGACGGTTGTCACATTCTCCCCGGGTTGAAAGAAATTTCGTCCCGAAATTTAGTTCGTCCCATCATGAAGAAGTGTTCTCGAATAGATGTGGATATTTCTGACAGAATTGGTCTTCACGCTCCCATGTGAATTCGTGACCACGTCGGGAATTCCACCGAACCTTGATTATTGGGATACGGCTCTGCCTGAGTTGTTTGACCACGCGGTCAACAACTTCGAGCTGTTCCTCGATGAGGTTTAGCTTGTTGTCGATTTTGACCTCGTCAAGGGGGATGACGATGGTCTCATCAGACAGACACTTTTTCAAGTGTGAGACATGGAATACGTTATGAACGTTCGCGAGAGCCTGGGGGAGTTGGAGACGATAAGCAACGGGACCGATACGCTCAATGATTTCAAATGGACCGGTGTACCTGGGATTTAGTTTACCGCGCTTCCCGAAGCGGACTACTCCTTTCCAGGGCGAGACTTTAAGGAGCACTCTGTCGCCAACTTGGAACTCGAGGGGTTTCCTTCGGTTGTCTGCGTAGCTCTTCTGTCGGGTACGGGATGTCTTCAGTCTTTCACGAATAGTGGCGATCTTGTCAATGGACTCCTGGACGATATCGAGTCTCGTATGTTGTCGATCGCCCGCTTCTAGCCAACACAGCGGTGACCGACACTTACGTCCATAGAGAGCTTCGAATGGTGCGCACTTGATGCTGGCATGGTAGCTGTTATTGTAGGAGAACTCGACCAAAGGAAGGTGAGCATCCCAACTTCCTCCGAAGTCGACTACACATGCTCTCAGCATATCCTCAAGTGTTTGGATCGTCCTTTCGCTCTGGCCGTCGGTCTGAGGGTGATATGTAGTGCTGAGGTCTAGTCGAGTACCTAAATACTTCTGAAGAACATTCCAAAAGCGGGAAGTGAATCGACTATCCCTATCGGAGATGATGGAGAGAGGTGTTCCATGACGAGAGACGATCTCGTTGATGTAGACTTGAGCGAATTTCTCCATCGAGTGATTTTCTCGGACCGGCAGGAAATGAGCGGATTTTGTCAAACGGTCCACGATTACCCAAATCGTGTCGTTACCCTTAGCCGTACGGGGCAACTTTGTGACGAAGTCCATGGAAATTTGTTCCCACTTCCACATGGGAATTTCCAGTTGTTGAAGTAAACCTGAGGGCTTTTGATATTCTGCCTTGACCTTGGAGCAAGTAAGGCACTTAGCTACATATATGGCGATATCCTTCTTCATCCCCGGCCACCAATAATATTCTCGGAGGTCCTTATACAACTTGTCGGATCCCGGATGGATAGAGTATCTAGATCGGTGGACCTCGTCCAAAATAAGTTTGCGAAGATCCTCAGATTTTGGAATCCATGCTCGACCTTTGAAGTAGTAGATTCCGTCGGACTTGCGTTCGAATTCTTTCTCATGATTATGCAACGTCTCGAACTTAATGTTCTCGGGTTTCAATGCCTCTTGCTGCGCGTTTGCGATCTGCGTTCGAAGGCTCGTCTGAATTTGAAGACCTAACGCTCGAACTCGAGATGGCTTTACCCTTTCCTTCCGACTCAGGGCATCTGCTACTACGTTTATTTACCCGGGTGGTATCTAATCACGCAATCGTAGTCACTCAACAGTTCTATCCATCTAGGTTGCCTCATGTTGAGCATTTTCTGGTCTAAAATATGTTGAAGGCTCTTGTGGTCAGTGTAGACCGTACACTTTGTGCCCTACAGGTAGTGTCTCCAAATTTTCAAAGCAAACACGACGGCTCCCAACTCTAAGTCGTGCGTTGTGTAGTTCTGCTCGTGAACTTTCAGCTGCCTGGAAGCGTAAGCGATGACCTTGTCCTTCTGCATTAGAACACACCCCAGTCCTTGGTGGGAGGCATCGCAAAACACTACAAAGTTATCCGTGCCCTCTGGCAGGGATAGAATCGGTGCGTGATAAAGTTGGTACTTGAGCTTCTGGAAGGAATCCTCCCGATCTTTTCCCCAAATGAAGTCATTGTCTTTCTGAGTGAGCTCGGTGAGGGGTTTCGCGATCTTCGAGAAGTTCTCAATGAATCTTCGATAATAGCCGGCCAATCCTAGGAACTGACGGATTTCCGTCGGGGTCGTAGGAGCTTGCCACTTCTCGATCGCTTCGATTTTGGCTGGATCTACATGAATCCCTCCTTGGTTGACCACATGACCAAGGAAGTGTACCTATCGGAGCGAGAATTCACACTTCGAGAATTTGGCGTACAATTTCTGATCTCGGAGGAGTTCTAAAATGAGTTTAAGGTGTTTCGCATGATCCTCCTTGTTACTCGAGTAGATGAGAATGTCGTCTATGAATACGATTACGAATTTGTCTAAGTATGGTCTACACACTCTGTTCATTAGATCCATGAACACAGCTGGTGCGTTGGTCAGACCAAAAGGCATAACAAGGAATTCGTAATGACCGTATTGAGTGCGAAATGCGGTTTTCGGAATGTCTCGCTGACACGAACTTGGTGATAACCCGAACAGAGGTCGATTTTGGAGAAGTAAGTTGCACCCTGCAACTGGTCGAAGAGATTATCGATCCTCGGGAGAGGGTATCGGTTCTTGACGGTCAGCTTGTTCAGCTCTCGATAGTCAATGCACATGCGGAAGGATCCGTCTTTCTTTTTAACGAAGAGGATTGGGGCTCCCCAGGAAGACGAACTCGGGCGAATAAGACCATGGTATAAGAGTTCCTGCAACTGTTTCGACAGTTCTAGCATTTCGGGTGGCGCCAGACGGTACGGGGTCTTGGCAACCGGTGCCGCGCCAAGAATGAGGTCTATTCGGAATTCCACTTGTCGTTGAGGTGACAGCCATGGCAAATCCTCGGGAAAGACTTCGGGATGATCCTTGACTATTGGAATATCTTGGATTCGGATCTCTAAAGGTTTACGCTCGACGACATGGGCAAGGAATGCGTCATAGTCCCTCTGAAGGTACTTGCGCATTTTGATGGAAGATACGATGTGAAGTTGTCGTCCAGGCTTGTCTCCCTGAACAACGAGAGTCTCTTTTTCCGAAAGAGGGATACGGATGAGTTTGTCGAAACAGACGATTTCTGCTCGAAAGCGAGATAGCCAGTCCATTCCAACAATAATGTCGAAACTTGAAAGCTCGATAGGAATTAGATCAATGGGGAAGATTTTATCAGATAGGCATAGTGAACACCCTAAGATTATGTCCTTAGCTTCAAACTCTTGGCCGTTAGCATATTCGACGGTAAAACTATCCTTAAGAACTTTAGATTCTAAATCTATGAGGGGTCTAAATTCTAAGGAAATGAAACTTCTCTCGGCTCCTGAGTCGAATAGTACGGAAGCAAAATGATTGTTGAGGGAAAACGTACCAGTATCTGCGTTGGGGTCCTGACGTGCTTCCTCGGCCGTTAGTGCGTAAGCGCGGCCTCTACCTTGCCCTCCCTGGTTCTGAGGAGTTCGATTAAGCTTAGGGCAGGTGCTCCGAAGGTGCTGGTCGCTCCCGCACTCATAGCATGTCAGTTTCTGGGCTGGGACGGTTGTCTTGTCAGGGCAGTACTAGGCATAGTGTCCCACCTTTTGGCACCTTAGGCATAACGGGCAGTTCCGGAGATGATGGAAGTTGCACTTGTTGCACTTCGGGTGTGGTCCGGAGTAGGACCCAGATCTAGCAGGTGGTGCTGGTGCAGGTGTGGCAGTCATGGCGAAGTTTCGGGTGCTACGGGTCTTCTTGATGCGGTCACTTCTTCTCGGGGCTGACTCGGCCTTTCTCTTCTCACCCGACTCCTTCTTAGAGGATCCAAGAGCGGTGAGGAGGTTGCTGGTGAGACGGTGAGCCAGGATGATTGCACTTTGGAGGGTCTGAGTCTCAGATGAGATGACCATGTCACGGATTTCCGGAACCAGACCAGAGATGTACAGGTCGATTCGGTTCTCCTCAGGGGTTACCAGTCTTCGAACCAGTCGGGCGAGCTCGTGGAACCGGGTGGTGTACTTCTCGATATCGTTACCGATCATCTTGTGGTCCCACAGCTCAGCCTCGAGCCTCTTGATTTCCCCTCTCGGGCAGTACTCTTCGATGAGCAGGTTCTTTAAGGTGTTCCAGGGAAGAGCATAGGCAGTGGCACGCCCTCTGGTTTGAACAACACTGTTCCACCAGGATAGAGCTCGGCCATGGAATACGCAGGAAGCATACTCCACCTTGTTCGCCTCAGCACATCGGCTGATGTGTAGGACAGATTCGATGCTCTCGAACCATTGGAGCAGTCCTACAGCACCAGTTGTGCCGTGAAACTCCTTTGGCTTACACGCCATGAAGCTCTTATAGTTGCATGGAGGAGGGTTCGGGTGCTGGTTCTGGTTCTGATTTTGGTTTTGATTGTTCTGCTGTTGCTGTTGCTGTTGGTGGTTGTTGACATTGGCATTGATTCCCGCAGTGATCTGGGCGATCATGTTGGGCATTGCCGTGCTCAACTGTTCAGCAACTTGCTCGGCAATGATGCTAGCATTGGTGCGAGGAGCCATGATTCTACAATCAGAAGAACAGATTTAGTTTAGCACGCACGAATGGAATATGATAAGAATGCAATTTAGTGACCATAGATAATTATAGCACGAGATTAAGATGAATGATCAAATAGTACACGCATGATTATGATTCAAGAGATATAATTCTAATGATTGTCAAAAGTACAAGATTTACATGATAAGATAAGTATAATGATAAAAGATAGAAATTCCATTAATAATAATTAAGTTTGGTACAAGTACTGAATGAGAAATACTATTACAATATATAAAGGAAAGGAAGTAAAAGTCTAAGTCGTGTACAATGAGAAAATTACGACTAGACTAAGTACAGTACAATAAAAGAAATAACTAATAGCGCCTCTCCAGAAACATCTTAGCCGCCATAACCACAATCAACGTGCCCATTACCAGACACACACCAATGAGGCGCTGCACGGTTTGTGTCATAGCTCGGGTCGATGCGATGAATAGCAACGCCTGCTCCGACAATTGTTGTGCAGAGTCAGTGACCTCACTGATAAGGTGTCACACCCAGCTAAAGCGGAAACACGGAATGTGAAGAGCTGGAAGATCGTTACACAGGTCATATAAAACATAACGGCAATCAAGTCATTAATTAAAAATAAAAAGTGTTTACAATCCATAAAACGACCAAGTCATGATAATTTAGTACATCGATACACAATTTAAAAGTTTCATTAAAAATTCCCAAAAGAAATGGCCAAGTCTTTTCCCACTGAGGTTCTCACACAACTGCCTCGACCCGTCCATGCCATGCACATCATGCTTACACTAATTTCCTGAAACATAAGATAAAGTGTCAACTACGAAAGTAGTGAGTGAGTTACAGTTTGAATAGTTCGTCAAAAATATAAGTAAAGTATATAAAGTAAAAGTTTCCAGAAAGGAGGTTAGCGGAACAAGTCGCTTAAAATTTATATACTTTTAAAGTCCAAGTAACGGGCGAACCGGTACCCTAAATTTGTAAAGACCAAATAAGGTCAAATTTAGTCAATTTGTAGTTGCGAAAGTCAATCGCTAAAAGTTCGTAAATTATGCGTAAGTAACTAATTAGATTTCTTGTATCAACCTCTTGGCATCTATAACTTAAGTGTTCACACTAATCCGATTGTTCAACCGTGGTGCCCATCTTCCCGCCTCTCAAACGGGAAGATTGTCTAATTCTTAGTAATATGTACTTAGATTGCCATCTAAGCAAGGAACGGTTCTTTCCTAAGTATCGATACACATAATTACTATACGGCTAAGTAGCTAATAGTGTGTAAGTCTAAGTCCAAAAAGTCGTGGGCGTCAAGTAGTTTTGTTTAAAAGAGAGGTAGTCGTCCGTCACTTAAGAACGTGTTATAGCTCCATCAAGGGTTGGTACGTATACAAGCATCAATAATTAGTCTAGTACAAAAGAGAGCGAGCCAATAAGTCCAAGTAGAGCAAAAATGTTTTACGCATAAGAGTTCAAAATAGTACGTACAAAATAGTTCCAAAGTCCAATAAGTTCCAAGTCAAAATAAGTTCCAAGTCAAAATAAGTTCCAAGTCAAAATAAGTTCCAAGACAAAGTAAGTTCAATAAATTTCAATTTGATTCATAAAGATTTCAAGTACAATTAATCTTATGTTTCCCCCAAAATTCATGAAAAACATATATAAAATAAGGGGTTGTAACTCACGGATTGCGAAGAACGAGAACTCAAAAACTCGGTCGGAATATGAAAGCCGGGAATCACGGATTGCCTAGTATTACCAAGATAGTTTAATTAGTTGTTATATTATTATGTTCT